>CM021102.1:739459758-739589789 GCA_007115665.2 Sequoiadendron giganteum
CACAAGCTGAAAAATTTTCACCGAAAATATCAATGTTGGAAGGTAACAATATATCCCTCTCAACTTCACAGAATCAATCAGGGAAAACGATAGTACCAATATTTTGATCAATGTGTTGGCTATATTCAGTACTATTCTTTTGATCACAGACTTCATTGTCCTCAAATTTCTCAACACTCATACAATAGGATTGTTCCATTGCCAGTATACCTAGAGTATACTCTAGATATTTATCATTTTAAAATTGTTCCTTCTCTTGGAAATAAGTAAGAACATGAGGTTCTACATTTCCATACAACTTTGGTAAAAAGAAAAGCTTAGTTCCATCCTTAGTACTGCAATCACTACCTCTTAAATCACAATCATTGGTCTGTAACAAAATCTCAATGACATGAGCATTACAGTCAAGATTAGGAAACACAATGGGTGTCTCAGACAATCCTGCATCATTTTCCCCCCCAAATTCCTTTGTAGTTATCCAAATTTCTTCAAAAGGGAAAACATTGTCTTCATTTTGTGTAGGTACAATCTTGGTTGATTCTACAATCTCTATCCACTTAATGACTTGGGCCAAATTAGCAAGTTTTAATTCTTCTGGTAGAGCACTTAGTCCTGGTTCATAAAGTTCACAAAATAAATCAATGCATTCATAGTCATTAGGTCTATGACTTCTAGGAATTTGTATTAAAGCACCTAAAAATTTCAAGAAAAACTCATATGGAGATTCTTTCTCTTGCCTCTTCATGTCATACAATTCTAGTACAAGAGAAGTTTGATCATCATCATTCAAACTAGATTGGCTCTCAACTTGGATCTCATTATCATCACACTGCAATGTTGAAGATATAATAGTTTTCAAAATACCCTTATCATAATTAGTGCTCTGAGTAGCCAACTTTGACATTTTACTAGTACTAATTAGGCTAGGGTAATCAATACTTGCAGCCAGATACCCCTTCGTCATTGAGTATTTCATATTATTTTCAATTTCCATAGCCATTTGATATGCTTGGTGCAAACTTGTAGGTTGTTTATCTCTTAGTAGGCAACCCATCCTTTTGTCAAAAGCACCAAGATATAAAACTAAGCATTCAACCTCACTCGATCTTATTTCTTTAGGGATTTCCCTTAAAGATCTTGAAAACTCGAGATTAAAATATGGGATTAGCTCCTCTTCTTTTATGTGTATTCCCATAAAACCTTTTATTAATATGTTGGGATTGACTCATTCACTAGATTGTTCCATGAAAACTATCACCAACTGATTCCATGAGTTAACAAAATAGGCAGGTAAATAGGAAAACCAATCCCTGGCATCACCCTTCAAGGATTGCACAAAAATCTTCATGACAACATCCTCATGACCGATTTCATAATCCCCCATTACATCTACAAAATGTTGTTAATGCTTAGAGGCTCATTCTGCACTTTGCCCTGTATATTTAGGCAAATACTTCTTAATCTTCTTAGCAATTGGATTAGGGTAACCACTGATATTACTGAAAATAAAAGGCATATACCTTTGAGTTACAAAACACCCCGAAGGGATTAATGCAACTTGTTCTCTTTGCATGTTTATTTCTATCTTTACATATGGGAAATCACTTATACCCATTTAAAATTTCATCAATAGTATTTATTTATCAGACATATAATTTACCATCTCAACCATGATTCCATTAGTGATTGAAAACAGTATTCCTTGGTTTCTGAGATATGATACAACATAAACATTATTTCATAAGGCCTTTTATATATTGCATCATTAAAATTATGGAAAAACTAATCATTGTTCCTTTCTTGATACTAGACATCTAGTTTGGAATCATCTGTATCCTTAATTTTAAACACCCATCACAATTAGAAATAGTAAATTGTTTAGTTTTGATAAAATACCTGGTAGTTTTTGGTAGCATGTATTAAATTCTTCTCCCTAACTATAAATATCACATATCTAGGATTGTTCCTTCATTCATCAACTGGTTCTTTAGATAGAGTCGCCACCACTTCAACAGAGGACTATATTAAAGAAATATGAAATTCATTTTCAAAGCTTGTTAGATTCTCAAGATTTTACCCACAATAGAGTCACACCATGCTGCTACCAGTCTCCTTCAAAACTACAATCCATTACCATCCAAATTTAACATTCAAATTCACTTAACAAATAATTCTAGATAGCATTCTTCAACCCTTGTGGTTCCTCTTTTCTCTTCTTTTTAAAAAAAAAAAATCTTAGAAGTTCTCCCCAATAAAACCCCCATTCAACTAATGACTCCATAACTCCTAAATCCCTTGCCAACAGGATACCATAGATCATAGGATTATCGGGTTCATTTCAACAACCTCTTCCATCTAAGGTTGAAAACATTCACTATGTAAATTCAGAACAACAAATATTTGATATGACTCTATAACCATCTGCAACTGGTGATTCATAACTTCCCCAATAGAGTCACCATTCTGTTGGTGTCTTTTACCACATAGGATTTGTAATTCTCTAAGAGGTAGCCAACCTCCATTATAAAGAACCAAAAAGGCTAGTGGCCAACTAATGAGATCCAGTCAAAGACTGACATCTCCTACACTTTTGGCTATGTGAAACCAAGGTGGGTAGACCTAACTGTGTTCATAAGAATGATCTATGACTGGTAAGAAAACTTCTTTGTATAGATTACAATCCCTTACACATGCACTAAGATAGTAATTACTCTAGGTATTAGCAGACCAAATAATAATAATAGGTATCTTAGAGCAACGAGATTCAAGTTTTCAATATAAGGTTTTCCTCTCATAGAGAGATAGGGTTTAATATTTTGTTGTGTTTAGCTTTTAGACCCCCATGTTTAGAATTACAATCTTGTAATAATCTTGAAGGAAATAGCCAGTGCCTCATCCATTGGGCAAGAGTCATACAAAGCGTAATCCAGATATTGTAGACCTATCACCAAAATGCTTCACATTATGTGAATTTTAATTGTAAAACAACACTCCTTAGCAATCTTGATGGTATAATCATAAATCTGTAACTCATTTTCAAGTAATTTCATTAACTCATTGAGCTAAACTAGGGAAATTAATAATACATTCAAATATACCATTGAATGTGAATGAAAATATCATTGATAGGCTCATTCATAACTTATGACACAAAATTAAGAGAGCATTTGTTTCAAAATGATTATCATTTTTTGCTTGAATATCTGTAATTACATTAGCAAGGTTTGCTTGCTTCATAGACAATTGACCAAAAAAGATATTAACTACAACCTTTAAGAGAACTACAGTAAAAATAACTAACTGTACATATGTTCAGAACTTTTAGGATCCAAAATCCGACCACCCTAACAATGAGTCATGAAATATCCTTTATAGGAAAGGAGAGCAACAAAGCATTATGCTACATTGTTAATTTAAAAATTTAATTTCATTTAGAATTAAATTCGAATTCACATTCCTCATCATTGGATAGAAAAGTGCATGATCCAAGGAATAAAAAATGGTAACATAGTAACCAGTTGGAGAAAAAACAAAAAAGTGTGCCAAGCATGCACATGTCCACATCAACAAGATGAAACACTAGGCAAAAAAAACCATTCAACAAACCCAACACCAGCAACCACTAAGTAGACACACGTCAGTGGTACAAGTGACCTCTCCAAGTTCTCACCTTAGTTAAAAGTGGAACCACATTCCTTCCTCCAGCCACATCAGTCCAACACCCAACAACCTGACATGGGGCCATTGCAGTTATTGGTTCGATTGCAAGCACCTCATCATTCACTCCCATGTGCTTAGACAAGGCTGCTAGGTAACACTAGTAATCCGAGTCAATTTCAGACTAGTTACCATCAAATCTGATGAAATCAGAATAGGGGATGTGCAACGTTCTGGCCTTTTTCCAACACTTTTAGTAGCAACTTCGGGTGTTCTAGGAGTAGGTTGCTCCTTCTCAACTAGCGAATTCTTGGATCCTACCCTAACACTCGTGCACCCTATAGATTTATCCATTAAAGTAATAGCTTCACATAATATAGGAGAATAACCACCACCTGCAAACAAAACAACTCAAAAATGCAATGATAATACTGGGTAACTTAGCAAGCTTTTAAAGAGTGAATTGGTGTGAGGAATATTAATTTCTTGAATGTAAAACAAGCATTTGATCTATAAGTGGTTGACATAGCCACCATAATTATTTCTATCAGGAGGGCATCGTTCGCACGCTAGAGAAAATCAGGAGAGGATCCTTTGAAAATTGTGAGCCATTAATAAAATAAGTTTTAGAGTGTGAAATATCATCACACAGATGATCAATAATTTCTTTGAAACTGGACCATTGATGTAAAATGGACCTGGAAAGATGAACGACTCAGATTGAGTCAATCAAGCATTGAAAATCAACAACAACGCCTCGAAAAACCACAACCAATCATTACCCATGAAAACAGAAGGTCACAATCGGATAGTGGGTCCCACTTAGCCCCGTCACTTCATGAAACAGGTGACGTGTCACCCATTCACAAACCTCGGAGTACTTTAGAGACATTTACCATTCTCATGCAAGGTTTGCGAGGGACAATTATTATTAATCCCATAATTAAATCCCTTTTCCAGTGAAAAGATGGTCACTTGTCATTGCTAGCACCTTGGGAAAAGACCCCCCGCCCCCCCCATATATGCTAGATGGCGGCATCTCGTAGTCCTAGCACTACTTTGTGACATCAGTAGGAAAACCTGCAAGGTTTTTGAGAAACGGTCCAGATCAAAACCCATGTTCGGATGGTTAGCCAAACAATATGTATGAACATGTAGAATATTTAGGTGGGATCGACTGGTACAACCCTTGGTGGTACATATTCTTAAGCCTAGGTAGCAAAAAGAGACCGACAAGCTAAGTGAAAGGGGGGCGGTAAGAGCACAGAGGAAAGGGCTCAACTGAACTACTTAAGTGACCAGTTATCTTTGGTAACAAGTCACTATTGAAATATAATGTAAGGGTTTCCAAAGTTGATAATTTATATTAACATGGGTAATATAAAACCTTGAAACCCTAACCTTCCCCCTTTGAAATTGAAAAGTCCCATCATGATGAAAAAGGATGTGTCAAAATATTGCTTGAAAATATTTATCATCTATTTGTATGGGGCCAAATTTTCATCTTTTGTGTCATAGTCATCATTAACTTGTTGGATTACTAACTGAAAATCTCCATAGACATGGAGGTGCTTAATCTTCCCTTGGATGGCCATACATAATCCTATTAAAAGAGCCTCATATTCTACTATACTATTTGTACATGGAAAATAAATTTTGAATGACTTAGGAATGGTGTCACCTTGTGGTTTGAAATATTATGTCAACCCTTGAGCCATGATTTGTGTGGGATACATCAAAGTATAACTTCCATTTTATTCCAATGTCTAGAGTGAAGATAGATTCATTAGGAAAATCAAAGACCACAGGATGATCTTTCTTAGTTGGTGCCTCTACTAGCTGGTTAGTAGTAACTTGTCCTTTTATAGCTTTTCTTTCAACATATTGGATACCATATTCACTGAGTATCATAACCCATTTCACCAGGTGTCCTATTAATTTCTCTTTACTAAGGAGATACTTCAACGGATCTATCTTTGTGACCAAAATTACTTGGTGATTTAACACATAGCTCCTTAGTCATTGGGTATCAAAAACTACTGCAAGAAAAGCATGCTCTATTGGACTATAATTTAACTCATATCCAAATAGAGTACACCTAATATAATACACTTCCCTTTCATGACCTTTGCTATCATTTTGTTCAAGTAAGGCTCCTAGTGCTAATGTGGTTGCTGAAATATAGAGAATCAAAGGTTGTTCATCAATAGGTGGTGCTAACATTGGGGATGTAAGTAGACAATCCTTGATTTGTTGAAAATATTTTGGAAATTTATCTATCCATACAAATGGTACCCCTTTTTTGACTGATGAATACCCAAATCCTTTATGTCTAGAATTCCTTTCTCATGTAGGCCTAGTCCTTTTCCTTAATACTGCATAATCTAATAGATTATGTTTATGATGGGGTATTTTTTTTTTTGAAAACAAGATGCTAACCCATCATTATGTATGTGATCATTACTTAGTATTTTCTCATCTGCAAGAAATCTTTCTTTGACAAAGATAGATGATCCTAGTTCATAAGATGTAGCTTCATTGACATGCAAGATATATTTTTGATTGATATCTTTTGTTTGATTTTGTGAAACATTGGATTATGATGGTTCTCCAAAAGATATTGGTGCTTCCAAGTTGATGTAGAAACCTTCCTTATGGTCATTATCATAGAGTCCAGTGAATTTAGCTATAGCTTGATCATTTACAAATATGTCTAGAGTAAGAGACTCTTGTTCTAGAGGAAGATCATCTATGTGTCCAAAGGAGGAAAGTGTCTCATTTTGAGAAGTGTCAATATTTGGAGCTTGGATAGGGTCATCTTCAAGTGTTCTATCATGAATGGCATAAAGCTCAAGGAGTGGATCATTTTGGACTTCTTTCTCAATAGTAGTTTCTTGATCAAAGATAGTTTTTTCTTGGGTTACATGATTGTATGAAAGGATTTCTTGGATGGAATTAACGATGGGGTCATGTGGTGGACTACTACATTCTTGACATGAAGGTGAAGTTATGATGTCATGCTTTGGGTTTTCCTCTTGACATGTATCCTGAAGTTTAGGAAATGGGATGTGTTTTTGGAGACCATAAAAAAAATTATTTTCATAACTAAATGTATGTTGGGATGTTGTGGCTTGGAAGGGATTAGTGGGTGAAGGACTAGGATAGGATGTGGAGACTTGGAATGAGTTGAGGTATGATGGACTAGGATAGGGCACAGAGGCTTGGAATGGACTAGTGGAAGGTTGGTTTCCCTTGTCAAGGTTAGGATAAGGGTGATTAATGGATGTTTGTTGTGGATTAATGTCATGGATTGTGCTAAGGAGCTGTCGATAGTTAGGGTAGATGGATGGAAGACTAGATTTTATGGGTTTTTGGTAAGAGGGATAGATGGATGGCTGACTATGGGTTGTGGGTGCTTGGCATTTGGATTCAAGGTATTATCTTTTGAAGTCCATGGCTTGTTGGGATTGACCAATATGGATTAATTGGTATTCAACTTGATTGGAAAGAATATCAAAGTGAATGGAAGACATAGTGGTGGATGGTATGAGGACCAAGAGATGCCAATGCAATGGTAGGTATGGACCTATGCTATTTTTTTTTTTGTTTTTTGAAATAGGGTATACCTACAATAAATGCAACTACGTTTTTGGTATTTTTGAATAAGGGATGCAATGTGACAATAATGATAAATGCCTAAAAATAAGGTGTAAATGATGTCCAATGGAAGCATTCTAAATGAAATGTACAAAATCTAAAGGTTATCAACTTTTAGGAGATTTTAAGAAAAGTTTTACTAACCATCCAAACTTTTACCAATATTTTAGTGTTGACTTGTCAAAGGACCTTTGTGGGACCAAGTAAAATGATCAAAGTGAGCTTCCCCAAATGAGACTTGTGAGTTGGGAAAAGGCTCAACCAAAATGACAAGAAGACAAAAGTGTGACAAATGACCTAGTCCAAGGATAATATTTCTCGAAGAAATGGTTTAACAAAGTGTTGAAAGTGGGCCTATTCTAAAAATATGTAAAAGGTAATGTCCTTAAGAGCTCACCTAAGCTAAAGATGATTATGGACCCTAAGATGCAACTACAGTTTGCAAATGGTATTCCTATTTGTGAAGACTAAATGATCAACTAAAAGATGTAATGGTCCATGGTTTGAGAAAATATGTCTGGTTTTTGTTTAGAGAGCACTGTAAAAGAGATAATATTTCTAGTTTTTTGTTTCTAACTTGTTTTTTGTTTGATTAGATCTAATTGAACACACATGTAAGACACACCAAGTAGAGTGTTTGAGATAAGTAAATAGACAATTACAATCTTAACACTAACAATGATAATATTTGTTGGATTCCCACTTGGATTTTTGTAGCTGCACTTATTCTTATCAGATGAGTTAAAATCTTGGCTACACTATCTCCCCCTTACTCGGCGCTCGCTTCTTGAGTCAACCAAGGTTTGAGTTCTCATGAATCTCCCATGAAAATCCCTTCATCTCTACTAAGAACCGCAAAAATGTGGGATGGCTTTGGACGTCCGACCTCCTGCGCCAAAAAATGGAAAGGATTTTGGAAAATCTAAACAAATGGTTTTTAATCAATGTGCCTATTCAGGTGGCCACACAAGAGACAATATTAGCTCCAATAAGGAGGTTTCCCATCCTGTAGAGGTTACACTCTATAGGTTTTAACATACCACGTGGGTACTGAGGAAATCAGTATCAGTTGCTTGTCTGTAGGAGCACCTGTAATGTTGAGATTCCCACAACATTCAAATTTATATACTGGTTTGGAGTATCTTTTCTTTAGCTCATTATCGGTCTGGTTCTTTCCCTCCTTTTGAAGCAAGGAGGAAGAACCTCTAAAGTTAATAACAATTTCTCTTGCACCCAGGATCACACAAGTGCACAAGAGGAGAAGATACTTTTGTTATTAAATTTGGGATCTAAACAAAAACATGCAAAATCTCCAAACACAAAAAACAATTGTTCATTTTATGCACCAAATGAAATGTGTTCTATGCTAATACAAACAATCTATTTCAAAATTAATTCTTTGACTAGCATCCCGCATCATATTTCATCTGTAGTTTCAATTCAAGTCTTCAACAAATGAGAGTTTTAGATTTCTTTTTTGGGCTGCTACTACAGATCCTTATGATCACCTACAAGATCAAAAAATGATATTATAATGCAGCTATAAAAACAATAAGCTCATCAGAAAATTACAATTTCAGATACATGTTTTTAACATAGCTGAATTAGATTTGATTATTTGAAGATGTTATTGATTGGAAAATTAAAAAATAAAAGAAAATACCCCTACTATTCGAGAGCTTTCAAAAAATGTAAAGAAGTCAACAAAATTCTTTGTTTTGCATCTAGAAACATGGATTTGTGAAAACTGTATAGAGAACAAAGATTGATTTTTTTTCACATTGTATTTGATCTCCAAATTAAATATGTGCAAAAGAGTCCCCCATTATAATTTCATGAGCTTTCTAAAAATGTAAAAAATTCTAAAAAAATCGCTAATTTGCATCCAAAAAATGAATTTTATGAAAAAACATAAAATCACAATAACTCCTACCAATTTGATGATAAACCCTCAATTTGTTTACTGTAGCCTTCTTAAATGATGCAAAATATTTTTTGAAAATATTGTAGAAAAATTCAAAACTGTATAGAAGATATGAATAAATTTGTAAAACTTGTGGTTTTGTCCAAAAAATGGCAGATCTGCAGTAAAAAGTCAATAAAACTAGCAAAAAAAAAGCTAGAGAAAAGTTGATAGGTTCACGTTGGGTTAACCAAATGTAGCATAGGGAAATTAACAGGTTAGCCATATTAATAATAATCAAACTAGCCCCAAACTAATAATGAAGAACAATGGAAAACAACACATAAAATATGAAAGATCTCACCAAATCCTATGCATTCCATGAATCACCTTCATTAAACTCCTCCATTTTTGTGTAGTATGAAAAATTCCCTAAAAAATTTATTAAGTATGCAGGTGTAACATAAAGATAATGATAATATAAAAATACTGAAGATTTCAATGATGTCTAAACTTCTAATATTTTCAGCAAGGGTTTGAAATGAGAATGATAAAGTCTCTTTATAGGCAAAGTTGATTTCAAATGAGAGGCTGAGATTGAAAAACTATTAATCAATAGCCATGATCAAAAGATAAGGAAATGAATAGGGTTAGGGTTCAATTAGAAAAGATGAATGGTTGAGATTAAATTAAAAGATAATTTAATCAATGGTGGAGGTTAGTTGAGACAAGGAGGAATAAGAATGGAATGTAGAAGATAAGATCAATACAGAAAAAAGTAATGAGTTAGAAAAGAAATCAAATCCTTTTTTCCATTTTAGAAACCAGTGACCAATTAAATAATAAACCTATTATTTAATTTTAGGATAATTATGATAAGAGAAGAATCATCTTTTTGAATTAAATCATGATTTTAATTCAAAAAATCAACATATGAAATCTAATTAAATAAATAAATATTTATTTAATTAAAAAGAGGAAAAATCCAATTATATAATTAAAAAATTTATTTAATTATAGATAATAAGGAAAGAATCGTCATTTTGAATTAAATAATGATTTTTAATTTAAAAATTAAGACATGGAATATAATTAAATAAATAAAGATTTATTTAATCAAAAGGAGGAAAAAGCTAGTGAATAATTAATTAATTAAAAAAATTATTTAATTAAAGTGGAAAGTGTAAGATTGTCATAGTAAAAGCGATATGTTAGAGAAAATCAAATCGTAACTCATCTAAGTGACCAATAAATAATTAGATAACAAAGATACTATCTAATTATAGAGGAATATGATAATGAGAAACCATTTTGAATTAAATAATAATAATTCAATTCAAAATTTGGGATATTGCACCAAATTAAATAAATAAATATTTATTTAATTAAAGAGAGAAAAGTCTAATGAATAATTAAATAATTAAAACAATTATTTAATTATAATGGAAAGTGGCATAGGAATTAAATAGATAAACATTCATTTAATTAATCAAAGAAGATCAAAGATAAGAATAAATTAATTAAATTATTGAAATGATTTAATTAATAGAAGATATACGATCATAGGAAATAATTAAATAATTAACATTATTTAATTATGAAGAATGAAAGGGAAAAGGATGGAAGAATTATGAAAACAATTAGTCACAGGCCTAGGACAATTTTTAGCATCTACAACCACCACTCATCCTCATTAGAGTCCATCATATTTTCCATGGTAAGCAAGTACTAGTGGTAGCCTAAATATGTTTCAACCTCAATACCAGAAGGACTATCTGAGATTTCAACGGGAGAATTGTTTCGTCCCATGTAGGTTCAGTGATACTTATTCCTTCTTTTTGCCTCCCTCATATATTCCACCACCTCCTTCTCTTTCGACTTGGCTAACCCACCCAAAATAACCCTGTTCCTCAGATGATAAGTTTTTTCAAGACAACCTTGCACAAATTTCTTTCCACGAGCACTCCTCTTGCCCTTTTCCTTTGGAATTACAAGAAATATAGGTGTGCCTTGTTCACTCTCAGGGATATCGTGATGAGACTCGAGCAAACTGAGTCTCCTAGATCTTATGACTAGGGAGGAAAATGCATTTGGTTTACTCATCTTCAGTAGACAAAATTCACAAGCCACCCCTACAATCCCCTTCTTGGAGTTTTTTCCAGTTGAATCTCAAAATTCGCTAAAAGAGAGCCAGTCCTTATGTTTAAGACATTCCTAGGCCAGTGGCCAACACAACAAGTAGAGAATTATGAGGTCTTTACTCATGCACTTTAGGTTCTATGCGAAATGAGAGGGTATTTCCCTATTGTGTTCATTATAATTTGTTTAAATGGATAACACTTCTTCATAGATGGGTTCATATTACTGGAAAATAAGAAAAATCCACTAAGAATTTGGTTGATCTTTAAGTAAATAACTATCCATTAACTAGGAATGAGGGTGTAGTTCAAACTTACATCTTAGAATTGACAAGATTTTAATGAGTATTGTTCTTATTTTGATCCTATGGCTAGGATTACCACCAGTTCATTGATTGCACAAATTCTTGACAAATAGGCCAATGCCTCATCAATTGGGTAAATGGAGTCAAATATGGAATACCTAGTAATACACAAATTATTTAATTCTAAAATAGATGGACTATTTTCATTATGCCTTGCATTACAAAAATTCACAGTATCCCAAAACATCACTTCTTACCAAATCCCAATCAAATTATTACATACCTATGACTCTCCTTAAGCATTTAATTAACTCTTTGAGATAAAGCACAAAATAGAGCCATACAATCAATTAAACCATTGAAAATAAACACAAAGATCCTTGATATTTCAATTTATAATCTACAAAAATTTACATAGGAGAGTGCATGATTTAGAATTTAAGATTTGTTTCAATATCAGTAATTCATGTAGAACTATTTAAGGCTATTACATATAAGACCTATACCCAAGATGATTTTCCAGTATATTCATCAAGCCTTATGCAATATATTTGTTTTTATGTACTTCAATTCTACCTAGACCATTCTAGACTTAAAATTTGACCCTTATAATGAGCCTTGAAATCCCTTTTATAGACTAAGGTAGAAAAGAGTATCAGGCTCATTATAGTTACATTTCAAATATATTTCACTTTAGAACAAATTTCAATTTCATTTGGGCCATTCCCTGAACCATTATATTGATTCTCTCACCACGAAGAAGAATAAAGGAAAAAATAGCACCAAGCAATTGGTCGAAGAATCATACAAAGCCTTCCAAAAGGAGTTGTTATCAAAATCAACATGTTCAACAATGCTAGGTAATTTGCAATTAGTACCAACATGTAGACTAACGAACCGGCCATAGGAGGGTTGAGTCACCACAAAAGTCCAAAAATTGAACACCATTTAGTAGAGGAACACAACTGCTTAGTCCAGCACTTTAGGTTCTATGGAACCTGGGAGGGTATCTCTCTATTGTGTTCATTTTAATTTGTTTAAATGGAGAACACTTCTTCAAATATGGGTTCCTATTATTGGAAAATGAATAAAATCCACTAAGGATTTGGCTGATCTTTAAGTAAATAACTATCCATTTACTAGGAACAAGTGTGTAGTTCAAACTTACATCTAAAAATTGATAATATTTTAATGAGTATTGTTCTTATTTTGAGCCTATGGCTAGGCTTACCACCAATTCATTGATTGCATGAATAATTGACTAACAAGATAGTGTCTCATCAATTAGGTAAATAGATTCAACTATGGAATACCTAGCAATACACAAATTATTTAATTCTGAAATAGATGGACTATTTTCATTATGCCTTACATTACAAAAACTCACAGTATCCCAAACGTCACTTCTTACCAAATCACATGCAAATTATTACAGACCTATGACTTTCCTTAAGCATTTAATTACCTCTTTGAGATAAAGTACAAAGTAGAGCCATACATTTAATTGAATCATTGAAAATAAACACAAAGACCCTTGATATTTTCATTTATAATCTGCAAAAATGTACATAGGAGAGTACATGCTTTAGAATTTAAGATTTGTTTTGATATCAATAATTCATCTAGAACTATTTAATGCTATTACATATAAGACCTATACCCGAGATTATTTTCTAGTATATTCATCAAGCCTTATGCATTATATCTGCTTTTTTGTACTTAAATTCTACCCAAACCATTTTAGACTCAATATTTGACCCTTGTAATGAGCCTTGAAATCCCTTTTATATACTAAGGGAGCAACAATCATTGAGCTCATTATAGTTACATTTCAAGCATATTTCACTTTAAAACAAATCTCAACTTGATTTGGGCCATTCCTTGAATTGTTACATTCAATCATTCTCTCATGACAAGGAAGGAAAAAAGAAAAAAGAACACCAAGAAATTGGTCAAAGAAGCATACACAAGCCTTCCAAAAGGAGTTGTTATCAAAATCAGCATGTTCACCAACATAGGTGAAGTCATGATCAATACCAATGGTGTTGACTAATGAACCATCCATAGGAGGGTCAAGTCACCACAAAAGTCTAAAAACCAAACACCATTTAGTAGAGGATCATGGGTGCTACCTAGCCTTGTTAGAAACTGAGTAAACACACCCACCTAGTTTCTTGACAACAATTAGAGTAGCAATTATCACCTCACCATCTGAATCATCATAGTGCACAAGGAAAATGGGATAATGGACAAAATTTGGGCCAATTCCTCCTTTCTTACTTGAAGAGTTATCAGAAATATCAATAGGAACACTAGGTTTTCCTAAATAGACCCTAGGACCCTTAATCTACTTCTTCAATTCTTTCACAGGCTCAACACACCCTTTCCCTCTAACTTTGACCAATTCTTCTGAAACTATCCTATTTCTCAAATTGTAGGTACTCTTGACAATAATGTTCTCACCCTTCTTATGCATACTCTTCTTACCCTTCAAGATAGTTGACATTTTTTCCATAATGGGTTTACCTTCAAGCACATATGCAAGTGGTTCCTGGATACTCAACCTCCTAGACCTTAGAACTGGTGTGACAAGAGTACTTGGCTCACCTATTTTACCTAGAGTAAAACACTAACCATAGCCCATTTTGCAAGAAAACACCAACCAACCTTTATAGAATCTCCACTCACAAAGAAGAAAACCCCAAGAGCCCCACACAAGGTAATATAGAGTAAAATTTAAGCTATAGCAACAATATCACCCTAGAACTTAACATGGGTAACTAGAATCTATGTGTGCACACTTACAGACCAGGGGACATCATACCATCTCCTTTGCGATAATTCACTCAACACTTAAATATTGCACCTCCAGTACTTGTGGAAATTATTTTAGCACCATGATAATTGTAGATGATCAAACAAATTACAAGAAATCCTCATTAAATAGAGGAAATAGAGGTGAGTTGCATTTAGTGGCCACCCTGGCTCACTCAAGTGAGCATAAAAATGAATTGCTACATGTTTAATCCTATCCATTGATCATTCAAGATTTAAAACTCGATCAAGGAGGCCCATTAAGGATCGCCAATTGCTTTCTTGCCCGTACTTAGAAACAATGATGAGGTGATTTTTTAAAACTAGCACGTACCCATATATATCCAAAATCTATCATTCCCAACCTACTCATTGTTGATCTTGATCATGGGAAGAAATATTGGCCTAAATTTACATCAAATCATCTATTGCTCATACACTTTTCATCAAGAGATCTCAAAGAGATATGCCCTGACCATACGCGATGGGGAGAGACTCAACCCATCAATGGTCACGGGTTCCCCATACAAGGTGAAGATAAATTGGTGATATTTCAAAGGTTAGCGATGGGTTAAAAATTAATTGCATCAATCATTAGGGGTTACCATCTAGATGATGATCTTGGAGAATGTGATGGGCGATGGGTCTAAAAAAAAAAAGATAGCACTTCACTTGTCATGGGATGGACATAGACTAGTTCGAAGGAATATGCGATGAATGAAGAACCTCTAGTGGTAAAGTTAGGTGAGTTCTAAATGCATGTGAGCATAAATTGTTCCTAAAAGAAACTCAAGCTCAATAGGAAACCTAGAATGATGATGAAGGCCATAATATGCCACTTAAGTAACTAGTTACTTGGTGCAACCGGTCAATGAAGAAACATAAGCTGATAAAAGGATTGAGGGTATAGATGTGAATGGAAACCATAAACCCTAAACCTTGATAACAAGCCATGATAAATCACATGTTTGACTATGAAACCAATGGGACCATGAATTTTTTTTAAGGGTTCCACTAGTGGCTCCAACTGGGGATGTATTCCTCTTGTAGGCATATCAAGATCTCAGATCTCAGGTAGAAGTAGACCAACACACAAGGACCAAAAAATAGGAGCTTGTCTAGACAATAAAAGTAGACACAATAGAAGGGAAACACATCCAACCCTATATACAAAATTTACAAGACTATACAAAGTTCCTCCCATCTTAGGAGATCTCATCCAATTCTGCTAGCTTCAATTTTTAAGCTTGGTGGTCCAAGGCCTTCCAAATCTTGGAACCAGTTCCTTTCTCTATCAAATACCTCACCTTCAGTCACTTGCAATGGATTGATACTCATACCAAAAACCTCCCAATATTAAACATCATTAAGATGGGCACCATCAATCCCACATACCTCAAAAATTCCTTGCTTACTAACCTTAGACTTATCAAGTTGAAGTGGGAAAAGGAAACATCCATATTCCACTTGATCATATATTCTGTGATCAAACTCAATTTTCATATCAAATTGAAATCCTTCAAAGACACTATGTAGCATACTAGACCAATAATCTCTTGAAGCATCAGAAAGAAAAGAAATAGATTCAAGAACATCTTCATTTTGTTTCACATAAATTTTATCCTCATGAAGTGAAAGAAAATCCATAATGATAACCAAAAGATGAGGAGCATCAGCAAAAAACTAAACTACACATTCATGCTAGTTAACATCATACTCAATATTATCAGTGTCATTTGGCTACCATACACATGAACCAAATTTCCCTTTGTTATTTTTGATCCCTAATGCTAGCCCATAATCTATATGTGCATAAAGATGTATAATTTGGTCATTAAATACTGAAACTCTTCCCCCATCAATGCACACATCATCCTCTAAGCACTTGAATTTAGACTCAATATCTACACACTGAGAAATGAAACTCTTGTCTTCATATTCTTCATCACTCTCATATTCAACATTCTCTCCCTCATGTGATTGAAACCTTTCCATTTCATCCCCATAGAGGAAATTATATTCCTAGGAGAAACATTCAGAGACTTCGATCTCCTCTTGATCCTTAATCACATCTATCTCAACAGTACCAAATGTGAAAGATTCATAAGCACTTCTTTCAAAATATTTTCTAGTGTATTGCTTTACCTTCTCACAACCATACCCTAACTATACATCCAAAACATCATCAACATCCTCAAAAAGTGGATTATCTTTGCACTAGTAAGGGGATTCATTCTTGTTAACTAATATGGATAGAGGCTCATCAAAAAGAGGATTATTCATCACATTCATTTTTGTTAGGGAATCTTTTGCTTCCTTTATGTGAGGATGAAAATTTTGCAACTTATCACCACAATAAAAATACTTGTAAGCACTTAAAAAGGGTTTCACCTTCATTTGGTAGGGATAATCACATTCAGCAAAAGAATGATATGACTCAGTGTCATCATAACCACCACGACATGAAAAACCACCAATACTAAGACTGCACTCAAGTTCTTTAGACTGAACGTCATAACTTTTACTCTCAATATCTTGATCATTAGTAAGTGATAAAACATCATCAACACTGTCACTACTATTATTTATTATATCTCTTAATGGGACAACCTCTCATACCTCTTCTAGATCTTCATCCTTCAAGACCTCCCAAGAACTCAAATCATACACATCATACCTACTATCATAAATCATTTCTTCATCTTCATCACTATTACAATGTTCTACCAATGTGTCACTAGTGAATTGATTGCAATAATTATATTCCGCTATACAACAGGATGGATGTTCACATTCTGATACACTTTCTTCACATATTTGCATTATTTCTTGCTCTTTCTCAAGATGGCTATGACTAGTATTATTTAGGGGCATATCATGTTGTGCACAATCATTCCCATCTCCCTCTACCATATTTATCGAGTCAATTACTTGACTCAAAATTTTAGGTTTCAATTCCTTTGGTAACATACTTATTCCTGATTGGTATATTCCACAAAGCAAGTCAATTCACATTGACTCCCCAAACCTGATAATTTTGGGTATCTCTAACAAAGCATTCACAAATCTAGGGAACAAGTCATAAGGTGATTCATGTTAACAAATTTTTATTTCATACAATCTTTTAACAGAAGAGAGATGGTCAACTTTACTTAGATCTTGTGAACACTTCACTTGAGGCTCATTATGATCCTCATATTGCGATGATGGAGAAAATGGGACAAAAAAATCCTTATCCTCTTGACATAATTACCTACCTATTTATCCATTGATTATATTTGCATGAGATGTGCTAGGATGACCCATGTTAGTGGTCAAGCATCCTTTCATCATTGAATATTTCAAAAAAAATTCAATATCTATAGTAATTTGATCTACTTTGTGTAGTGTTGTGGGCACTTTATCTATTAACAAATATCTCATATTTCTATAAAATGCACCTAAATATACAACCAAGCATTCTACATCATTTGGTATTATATTCTCAGGGATCTCCTTTATGATCTTTGAAAATTTGAGATTAAAAGAAGGGACTAACTCGTCCTCTTCTCTATGGATTTCCATAAAATGTTTTCTCACCACACTTGGGTTTACTCTCTCACCAAATTGATCCTTGAATTCCATCTTAAAATCATACCAAGAATGTATAGAAGAGGCTAGTAGAAAAGAGAACCATTTCCTTGCATCTCCTTTTAGATATTGAACAAACAACTTCGTGATAACATGTTCAAAATCCAATCATAATCTCCCATCACATCAACAAACTCCTATAGATGTTTTCTTGTTGACTCATGTTTTTCACCATTAAAATTAGGTACCTTTTCCTTGATCTTAGGAGGTACATCAATTGGATAACCATGAATTTTAGTAAAATCCATAGCTCTATACCTTTTAGTAATAAAATTTACTTGATGTGACAAAGGATGTCCATTATTTATTGTTGCATTAATTTCCACATCAAGACTCACAATTTGAGAAGGCATTTTGTTGTACCTTTTCAAGTCTTATCAGATATAACAAAGGGAAAGTCAAATTCCCTTTGCAACTAATATCTTAAGACTTTAGAGTGCAAAATTTCTACCTATTTTGCTTAAGATCTAAAATATAACATGCTTCTCTATTATAATTCATAAATTTCACATTACACTCTAGAAACATGAAAAATTTCCATCGATATTTCCCTCTATTAGTGCTATTTCACTTAGTTGGGAACTCTTCTCATATCTTTATTCTAGAAAATTTCTCATAACATTTATTTTAAATAGAATAATTATTTCTATAGATTTATGAGAATACCTGGAAACTTGTAGCAGCTATTAAATTTGCATCCCAACAAAAAATCTTGCAGATGTGTAACTTCTATTTGTTCTTTATCAAGTTCTTAAAACAAAGTCACCACCTCCTTCATAGAGGATTAAAATTCAAATAATATGAAGTTCTTTCAAAATTAAACTTGTTCTGGGTTTTCTTCAACAACGGAGCCACACTCAAATTCTTTGATCTTTTATGCAATCAAACCTTTTTCGGGTTCAAGAATTTTTCAATTATTTGAGCAAGATGTTCAGATCCACCAAACAAATGACCTTCTAATGTTATAGTCTACAACTGGGATTCCTTCTTTTATAAATTTCTCAAATTTCTCCCCAGCCAAGTCACCATTATGTTGGTGTTTTTTCCCACTGAACCTCAGAGTTCCCTAAAGGAGAGCCAATCCTTATGTTTAAGACATTCCCAGGCCACTGGAAAACACAACAAGTAGAGAATTATGAGGTTTTTACTTTTGCACGTTAGGTTATCTAGACTTGGGAGGGTATTTCCCTATTGTGTTCATTCTAATTTGTTTAAATGGAGAACACTTCTTCACAACTGGGTTCCTATTACTAGAAAATGAACAAAATCCACTAAGGATTTGGCTGATCTTTAAATAAATAACTATCCATTTACTAGGAACGAAGGTGTAGTTCACACTTACATCTTAGAATTGGCAATATTTTAATGAGTATGGTTCTTATTTTGAGCCTATGGCTAGTCTTACCACCAGTTCATTAATTGCATGAATTCTTGAAAAACAAGCTAATGCCTCATCATTTGGCTAAATGGAGTCAAATATGGAATACCCAGTAATACACAAATTATTTAATTCTAAAATAGATGGATTATTTTCATTATGCCTTGCAGTACAAGAACTCACAGTATCCCAAAACGCAGCTAAGGCACAAAAAAAATTCATACAATCAATTGAACCATTGAAAATAAATGAAAAGATCCTTGATATTTTCATTTATAATCTGCAAAAATGTACACAAGAGAGTACATGATTTAGAATTTAAGATTTGTTTCGATATCAGTAATTCATGTAGAACTATTTAAGGCTATTACATATAGGACCTATACCCAAGATGAGTTTCCACTATATTCATCAAGCCTTATGCATTATATCTATTTTTTTGTACTTAAATTCTACCCAGACCATTCTAGACTCAAAATTAGACCCCTGCAATGAACCTTGAAATCCCTTTTACAGATAAAGGGAGCAACAAGCATCAGGCTCATTATAGTTACATTTGAAGTATATTTCACTTTAGAAAAAAAATCAATTTTATTTGGGCCATTCCCTGAACTATTGTATTCAATCATTCTCTCACCAGGGGAAGCATAAAGGAAAAAAGAGTGCCAAGCAATTGGTTGAAGAAGCATATGCAAGCCTTCAAAAATGATTTGTTATCAAAATAAACATGTTCACCAACACTGGGGAAGTCATTATTAGTACCAAAAGTGCAGAATAACAAACCAACCACAAGAGGGTTGAGTCACCACAAAAGTCCAAAAATTCAACACCATTTAGTAGAGGAACATAGGTGCTAGCCGACCTTGTCAACAACCGATTAAACACACCCACTTGGTTTCTTGATAGAAATTAGAGTAGAAATTATCACCTCATCATCTGAATCATCATAGGGCACAAGGGAAATGGGACAATGGACATAATCTGGGCCAACTCCTCCTTTCTTACTTGAATATTTATAAAAAATCTCAATAGGAACACTTGGTTTCCCTAAACAGACCCTAAGACCCTTACTCTGCTTCTTCAATTCTTTCACAGTCGCAACAAGCCCTTTCCCTCTAACTTTGACCAGTTCTTTTGAAACGGTCCTATTTCTTAGATTATAAGTGCTCTTGACAATAATATTCTTGCCCTTCTTACACACAATCCTCTTACCCTTTGGGACAACTAAAACTTCTACCATAAAGGGTTTAGCTTCAAGAACATATACAAGTGGTTCCTGGATACTCAACCTCCTAGACCTTCAAACTAGTGTGACAAACTAGTGTGATAGGGGTACTTGGCTTATCCATTTTACCTAGAGTAAAAAACTAACCACATCCCATTTTACAAGAAAACACCAACCGACCTTTATAGAATCTCTACTCATAGAGAAGAAAACCCCAAGAGCCCCACAAAAGGTAATATAGAGTAAAATTTAAGTTATAGCAACAATATCAAACTAGAACTGAACATGGATAATTGGAATGCATGCATGCATACTTGTAGACTAGGGGACATCATACCATCTCCTTTTTGATAATTTTCTCAAAACTCAAATATTGCACCTCCAATACCTATGGAAATTATTTTAGCACCACGATAATTGCAGATGATCAAACAAATTAGAGGAAATCCTCATTAAATAGAGGAATTAGAGGTGAGTTACATTTAATGGCCACCCTAGCTCACTCAAACATGCAAAAAAATCAATCATTGCATGTTGAATCCTGGTCATCGATCATTCAAGATTTAAAACTCGATCAACGAGGCCCATTAAGGATTACCACTTGATTTCCTACCCATACTTAGAAACAACAATGAGGTGATTTTTTAAAACTACCACGTACCCATCTATATCCAAACTCCATCATTCCTAGCCTATTCATCATTGATCTTGATCATGGGAAGAAATCATAGCCACCAACTTTACATCAAATCACCAATTTCCTGTACACTTTTCATCGAGCAGTCTCAACCCGCAAGGCCTCGACCATACGTGATGGGGAGAAACTCAACCCATTAGCAGTCATGGGTTCCCCCTAGAAGGTGAAGGGCAACCGATGATGGGTTAAAACTTAACCGCATCACTCATCAAGGGTTACCATAAGGAAGATGATCTTTGAGAATATGATGGGAAATGGGCCTAAAATGGAAAAAAATATAGCGCTTCGCTCATCACAGAATGGACATAGGCTAGTTTGAAGGACCATGTGATAAATAAAGAACCTCTAGCAATAAATTTAGGTGAGGCCAAATTGCATGTGAGCATAAGTTGTTCCTAAAAGAAACTTGAGCTTGACATGAAACCTAGTATGATGATGAAGGCCATAAGATGCCACTTACCTAACTGGTTACCTAATGGAACCGGTCAATTTAGAAACATAAGCCGATAAAAGGATTGAAGGTATAGATGTGAATGGAAACCATAAACCCTAAACCTTAATGACAACAAGCCATGAGCAACCACATGTTTGACTATGAAACCAATGGGACCATGATTTTTTATTTTTTAAGGGTTCGAACACCTTTGATACACACACTCATGTCTCCTTCACCTAAGCCTAAACATCTAATTGCATTTTTTCAAAAAAGATGGCCACTACCTCCCATTTATTGAGTAACTCAAGAATGTCGACCATCAATGCTCAAGGGAAGCCAACACGAGTGAGAAAATGATCAACTGCTAGATTTCAAATAGCAACCGTTAGTCTCTGAGATTCTCTGAAACTTTTTTATCATCTTCAATAATTATAGAAAAGAAATCATTCACATGCCTCAAGATCAGTTTTGGGTAATCCTACACGTGTCTTATGTCATTATTGCTCGCTCACATGAAGGAAAACAACTAACATTTTTGTATATTTTGATTTTAAAAGGGAACCATTGATCCCCTCTGAGATGGTGTGCTAGATGACTCAAATTTAGTCAATCAAATTTGAATTCCCATCACCATTATTCACTAGTCCATCAGCTCACAAAATTCTACCAGCTAAATTCCAACTCATCCACCTTGGGGGCTCCACCATCTTCTTCCAAGGGGAAGAATAAAACCACATGTCATGATCCGGATAAACCCCACTGCTTTTAGAAAATAATTATTTTAATCTCGTGGGGTTGGTGGGGAACAACTAGGATCGATCCTTAATAATATATCTTGACCATCAATTCCAAGCCCATAGTGCTTGACATGTTAGTGGGGACCCCACCCCACCTCTTTGATTGGACATGCATCAACAACACACTGAATCTGTGGGATTTAATAAATTAATATTATATTCATGTGAGGTGAGTGGGGAATGACTGAGATTAAATCTCAAATTTGCATCTCAATCGTTGATTTGAAAGCTTTAAATGTTGGGTATGGTAGTGGAGATCGAGCCCCACACTACCAATGGTACACATGTCAACAGCCTACTAACCCCACTGCTTTTAGAAATTAATATTTTAATCTTGTGGAGAGGGCAGGTAGTGGCTAATATTTCTTCTTCAAATCCAATGACCAACAATCTACACATGTGTAAGTGTTAATGTTAAAGGAAGGGACCTGACTAGGTCGATGAGACACAAAACCTTAGGAATAAAGACTTAGAATGTAAGTATTTTTTAACATGAAATATTTTGGCCTGACTTAGAAAGTATCTAAAATGACAAGGAAATGTTTGGAGATCCATAGACCTAGACCAAGGGGTTAGTAAATTAATGTTTGTGATGGCTCAGGTTGTAATTAAAATAACCAGTAACTGGGTGAAACAGATCAATAGAGGATTAGAATGGCCAAGGGTTTAAGACCATAAAATTTGAAACTAGGGTTTTCTAACCAAAACCCCTAAACCCTTCCCTTGAGCGCAAAGGAAAAAGACTAGGACAAAGCAAAGAACCAACTAAAATTTTCAAAATTTTGGAAGCTTACTAGTGGCTCATGCTCAGGGACACATACTCGTGGAAGGTATGGCAAGAATTCAGATCTCATGGTGAAGTAGACCAACATGGAGTAACCAAAACCAAATATCTTGCTAGGATAGGGCAAGAAAACATGACCCAAAGAAAACACACCAACCTGTATACAGTAATTATAGGACTATACAACACATCTTCCTTTTGAATTTTTTAGAAGCCTCTTTTGGCATGTGAACCCTTAAGTCTGCCTTGTGCAATTCCATAGGCTTCAATCTTCAAATTGGTATCCCTAGGCCCCCCCAAAACTTAAAACCAACTCTTACCTTTTTGAAAGACCTTATTCTTTGTTTCTTGTAGTGGATCAACAAGTTTACCAAGCATTTCCCAAAAATCAACTCCATTGTGATTAACAAAATCAACCATACCTGATTGAATTAGGAAAGTGAAACATTTGTATTGAACTTGGTGATTGACATCATAGACTTTGACATAATATCTATTTTTCACATCAAAATGAAAACCTTCACAAAAATTTTGTTGTGCACTATGCAAACAATCCCCAAGTGCATCAAAAAGAAATAATGCATACTCGGGAGCCTCCTTGAATTGGGCATCATGGCATAAGCACATATCGAAACATTCTAACCCATTTTTCAAAACATCATCTAGCTCAATTCAAAATACCTCAATAGTGGTCCGATCAAACAATTCAATTCATTTCTCTCTTTTGGCTCTCTTTCATCTTGATGATGGATGATAGAGTGTGATCTGAAATGTCGATATAAAAAAATTACACAATGAAAACCAAAAACTAAATTTGAACAACATGATGGATTGTGGAAACTTGATATCTTTAACCTACAAGGTCATCAAAGAAAAATGCATGTGCAATATTAACTCCATGTGCACTATCAAGTAAACCAACAAAATCTTCAACATTATCAACTGGTAATGATGTTGATTCAAGATCCATGTGCTTGTCACAATTTATAGCTTGGTCATTCATAAATGAAATCCTTCTTTCATCAATGTGTACATCATTATCCTCATCATGTGTGGCTGAAATTTCAATCTCTACTTCATGTAAACCATCATGTATAGCAAGGATATGAGCATGTTCATAAACATCTTTATCATTTTTAGTATTGTGCTCAGGATCAACATACTCAACACATACATTCTTATCTTCAAATTCTTCATCATTCACACAATTAACATGCTCTATGGATGGCAAGCTCGAATTACATTCCATGTATCCCTCAAATTTATTTTTTTCATTCACTTGTGGACATGTGACCATCAATATTCATATCATTGCATTCTTCATGTGAGAAAAATATTTCTAGATTGTCTTCATAAGAACAGTCACAATGCTCAAAGAAACAATCAGAAAATTCAATCTCATCATGATCCTCAATCTTAGCTACAACATCTATATCAAATTTAAAATATTCATAAGTAATTCCCTCACAAGGCTCATCTGTATATTATTATGTTTTCTCAAGGACACATTCTAACCCTGTGATAGATGCATCATCAAGGTTCTCAACAAAGAGTGGGTTATCTTTACACCAATAAGGATCATTATTCTTATTAAATGATGGATATGGAAGCTCATCAAATAAAATGTTTTTCCCCACATTCATTGTTATCATAAGGGTTTTAGTCTCCTTGGCATGAAGTTCTAATCCTTCCATATCATCATTGTATTCAAAATCATTATAACCACTAGAAGAGCATATAGATAGATTTTCAATTTTGTTCACATCATCAATAGTTAACATCTTTGATTTACATTTTGAAAACTCTTCATAGGAAGAAAGTTTTTGCTCCTCAAGAAAACATACATTCCCATTACTATCGACATACTCCTTATTTGAAGCTAAGGATTCCATCTCTACTTCATAAGGATAATCATAATCAATAGAGGAATAGCCATATTCAATGCCGCCATAGTTACTAAAGCTAGGGGGTCCATCAATACTGATACTATGTTCAGGCTCTTCAAATTGAATTCTTAAATTCTCATCTCCAATACCTTGATCATTGATTTTCAAGGAAATATCAGCAACACATGCATCACTATTATGTTGATATGCATAAATGTTGCTTGTACTCTGACTACAATCAATATCTTTATCCAGACAAGATGGGTCTTCATTTTCTAATATACTCTTTTCATCCATGTGTATCATGTTCTAATCTATCTCAATTGGACAACTACAATCCTTATTTTTAGAAACCATATCTCTTGTATAATCACATTGGGATCCTTCAACCATTTGTATTAAATCAAGTACTTGGTTAAAACTATGAGGCTTTAACTCCTTTGGAAAGGTACTCAGCCTAGGACTATATATTTCATAAAGCAGATCATTGCACATTGAATCATAAGGTCTGAGATTATTAGGGACCTCCAACAAGGAATTCAAAAACCTTGAGAACAAACCATAGGGTGATTCTCCCTTATGTATTTTCATTTCATACAATATTTGAATAAAAGACATTTGATCAAGATTTCTCACATTTTGTTGATGTTCAACCTAGAGCTCACCATGATCGACATATTCAGATGATGGGGGAATCATAACAACATGAGCATTATCATCTTGACCAACATTTCTATTTTTTGATCCACGAATTCTATTTGCATGAAGTGTGCTAGGACAAAAAATACTCCTAGCCATATGTCCTTTCATCATTGAATATTTTAAGTTATTCTCAATATCCATGACAATTTCATATTCCTGATGCAATGATGTGTTTTCTTTATCTCTTATCCAATAGCCCATATCTTCCTCAAATGCACCTAAGTATACCACCAAACACGCTGCATCATTTGGTCTTAAAGTTTTTGGAATATCCCTTATTTCCTTTGCAAATATGAGATTAAAAGCCGGGACTAGCTCCTCTTCATCTTTCTCAATGCTCTTAAATTTTTTCTCATTGAAATGGGATCAACCCTTTCACCAAATTGCTCCATGAATACTACTTTAAAATCCTCCCAGGAGTAGATAGAGGATTCTAGTAAATAATATAACCAATCTCTTGCAGCTCCTTTTAGAGATTTAACATAAATTTTTATAACAACATCTTCACAATCGATTTCATAGTCTCCCATCACATCCACAAACTCTTGTAGATGCCTACTTGTTGATTCAGAGTTCTCACCATTGAATCTTGGTATCTTATCTCTAAATTTAGATGGTATGACATTTTGGTAACCCAAAATAGCATTAAAATTTATGGCTCTATACCTTTTAGTGCTGAAATTTATTTGACAACCTGGCTAGGGCTAATAAAAAACCATGGTTTGACTACAAACCATATAAGGATGCGTATATTGATGCATACAATTTCTTACACCTTTATGAGTTTTGTATTATCAACCTTGTAGCTACATGGGGAAACTCAAACTCCCTTTGCAACATGATCTTAAGCTTTTACCATGGAAAATTTTCTATCTCTACTTGCCTAAGATCCTCTAATGGGAAAAGCTTAAAGATAAACATACTTCATCATTATACATAAACTTCAAATTACACCTTAGAAGTATGTAAATTTATCACTACTATTACATTTCTTAGTGCTATTTCACCTGATAGGGAATGGTTTATCATCTTAAATCTTGAATACTTCTCATAAACTACTTTTAAACATGACAATACTTTGTTTATATTTATGAGAATACCTAGAAACTTGTAGTAGCTATTAACCTTTCTTCTTGGTTTGAAATATTTGTAGATCTGAAACTTTCTTCACAACTTTATTAGGTTCTTTAGATAGAGTCACCAACTCTCTTGAAAAAGGACTAAACTTAAGCAGTATGAAGCTCTTTCAAAGATAAATTTCATTTTGTGTCTTCTCCAATAGTGGAGTCACACACAAATTCTTTAAACATTGCTGCAAAAAAACCTCTTCCAAGTCTAAGAACTTCTCAACATCTAAACTAGATGATTAGAGTTCACCAAATACTTGACTATTTGATATGATAGTCTACAATTGGAGATTGAAAATATTTTCCCTAGCAGATTCACTAATTCTATTGGTGATTTTTTAGGAACCAAACCTAATCTCAACTCTTACCTATGGATCTGCCAAAACCTAATACTCAACAAGGCTAAGGATAGGCTGACAAATGAGTGACAATTCTTAGGTCCTTACTTCCACTCTTCGGGCTCTGTGAAACCCAAGAGGGTAATTCTTATCATGCTCATGTGATCATCCTTGATCAAGAACACATTCACACACAAATAAATTCTTATAAAGCGTAAATAGACAATATTCATCAAAGATTTGGTTGACCTTTAAACAAATAGCCGTCTATTGTAAGGAATAAGGTAGTACTTCAGATTGGTACATTATTGTTGAGATGATAGTATTTTAAATGATTTCATTCTCATCCCAAGCCCTAGGTCAGATATATGACCAACTCACTCTTCATCAGAATAACATAATGAAAATATCAATGCCTAGTCTCGAGAAAATGGAGTCATACATGTAACAAATAGTAATACATTAGAAATTCAACCCACTCATTGGAAAACCATTGATATACTACCTTGTAGCATTCAATTCACTATTCCTAAAACACAACTACTTATCAATCCTATGCCCTTTCCTCACAAACCTTTGACCTTATTTTAGAATTTAATCAATTCTTTTAATTGAAGTAGAAAAAAACTTACTCATTCAATTAAAACAACTAAAGAAAAATGAAATGATCATTAACCATTTCATTCATAATCTAAAAGAAAATTACATAGGAGAGCATCTGTTTTAGAACTAACATTTTCTTCTATAATTGTTTCTATTGTAAAACTATTTTAAGATCATTACATGATAACCATACCCTCAAATCCTCACTAACCTATTATATAGTGCAAGTATTTACAATCTTCTCCTTCATAAGCTTCATTTTTCTACCTAGACCATTTTAAGACCTGAAATTCAAACCCTTGTAACCAACCATGAAATCCCTTTTATAAAAAAAGGTTGAAAAAAGTAACCAGTTGAATTATAGTTACATTTAATTTCATTTCAAAACTAATTTCACCTAAAATTTGAGATATTTCCCCAAACAATTACCTATAATCATTTATAGAATGGCGGAAAGCAAAAATTTCACATAATTCTTTGAAGAAGAGGGACGAGCCCACCAAAAATCATCTTAAGTCATTGTAACAGTCGCTAAAACTCTCATCCATGTCAAAAAAATATTCCCTATCAAATCATCTAGAAGTATTCCAAGTTTGTGTTAAGGACAAAACCAAACATATGCTGAGAAGGATGAAAATGCCACCAAGGTAACATTATCATCAAAAAACAAAAAACCAAGACCAAGATGTAATCCTACTCAATCATCACCCCAGTAGACATGTCCACTTCAAGTCTTTGTAGAAACTAGAGAAACCATCACCTCATCCTCATTAGAGTCCATCATATTTGCCATGGTAAACAAGTACTGACAGTAGCTTGCATGTATTTCAACCTCATTGCCAAAGGGACTATCTCAAATTTCAATGGGAGAATTATGTCATCCCATGTAGGCCTGGTGATACTTATTCCTTCTTTTTGCTTCCCTCATAGATTCCACTAACTCATTCTCTTTGTACCTGGATGACTCACCCAAAACAACCTTGTTCCTCAGATGATAAGTTCTTTCAATACCACCTTGCACAAATTTCTTTCCATGGGCACTCCTCTTTTAATTTTCCTTTGGAACCATAGGAACTCCATGTGTACCTTGTTCACTCTCAGGGATATGGTCATGAGACTCAATCAAACTAAGTCTCGTAGACCTTCTGATTGTGGAGGTAGATACATTTGGTTTATTCATCTTCAGTAGAGAAACTTCACAAGCTTCCCCTACAATCCCCTGATATAGTCACTCACGTCAACTTCACCTGGGCCTAAACATCTAATTGTAATTTTTTACAAAAGGAAACCACCACCTCCCATTTATTCATTAACTTGAGCATGTTGACCATCAATACTCAAGGGAAGCCAGTACGAGCGAGCAAATGATCAACTGCTAGATTTTGAATCACAAATTTTACTCTCCTAGATGCTCTAAAACTTGTTTATCATCTTCAATAATTGTAGAAAATAAATCATTGAAACGCCTTAGGATTGGTTTTGGGTAATCCTACATGTTCCTCCTGCCATTACTGCCCACTCATGTGAAGAAAAAGGGGTAACATGTTTATATATTTTGATTTTAAAAGGAATTCATTGACCCCCTTTGAAATGGCATGATAGATGCCTTAGATTGAGTCAATAAAATTTAAATTCCCATCACCATAATTTTCCAATCCATCAACTCACAAAATTTTTCTAGTTGGATGCTAACTCATCTGCCCCACAAGCTCCACAATCTTCTTCCAAGTGGAAGAAGAAAACCACGTTTCATGATCCTAGTAACCTCACTACTTTTAGAAAAACATTATTTTAATCCCACAGGGTTGGCGAGGAATGACAGGATCGAGCCTCAATAAGAGATCTTGACCACCAGTTCCAATCCCCTAGAGATTGGCGTGTTTGTGGGGACCATACCCCACCTCTTTTATTGGACACACATCAATAGCCCACTGACCCCGCGAGCTTTCAGAAATTAATATTTTATTCTCGCAGTGTGAATGAGGAATAAATCTGATTAAATCTCAACCCTGCATCTTGATCATTGATTTGAAAGCTTAAAATTTTTGGTATGATAGTGGAGATCAGGCCCCACACTAGAGAAATGGTACATGTGTCATCAACCCACTGACCTTGTTGCTTTTAGAATTTAATATTTTAATCCCACAGTGCTAGCGAGGAGTCGCTAGGATTTCATCTTCATATCCAATGGCTAGTAATTTGCACATGTGTAAGTGTTAATTTTAAAGGGACCCAACTAGGTCGACGAGACATAGACCCTCATAAATAAAGACTCAAGACTTAAGTCTTTTTTAACATGAAATATTTCCACCCAACTTAGGAAGTATCTAAAATGATAGGGAAATGTTTGGCGATCAACAAACCTAGACCAAGGGGTCAATAAAATAATGTTTATGATGGCTCAGGCTATAATTAAAATGTTTGATAACTAAGTGAAATAGGTCAACAAAGGATTAGAATGCCCAAGTGTTTAAGACCATAAAATTTTAAATGATGGTTTCTAACCAAAACCCTAAACCCTACCCTTGGGAACAAAGGGAAAAGACTATGAAAAAGAAAAGAACCAGCTAAAATTTTAAAAAAATTCGAAGCTCTACCACCTCCTCTATTACTACATTCACTAGGGTAACCTTCTCTACTAGTACTATAGATTTATTTGGATGCATTATAGTAAGGGGATATTGAATCCCTCATCCTTGGGAACCTCAGAGAGGTTTTTACCTTAATATATGTCCTTTCTTTTTACTATTTTAGGATCTAAACGTGCCACGGTGTGTTTTTCACTTAAATATTTGCATGTTTAATCTCATGTCATAAATTTTACGATTGAACCTGACTCAATCATCTCCCCATAATATGTCTATGTGTCCATCTCTATATCGAATCCTGCTTTATGATCCCCACATGGTAAATTGTCATAGATTCCCATGAATTCTGAGATTGCTTCATCATTTTTAAATATATTTAGAATTTGTGGTCCTTGTTGGTCCCAATTGATGATTTTAGGGTATACTAGGCTTAATTAAGTGTTTTGGCCAGTTGGGGTGAAATATGTCGTGGATATCATAAAGGGAGAGTTATTCTAAAATAGATTGGTGATATCAAGGGGGAAGTCATCTAAGGTAGTATCACACAATGTTGGTAACCAAGAGGAAGCCTCAGCTCGTTTAGGAGAATTACCTTGGCCAATAAGGGTAATCTTTCTAGTAGTACATCCTAATCCAAAATTCTTTGGATGTCTCTCTATAATGATGAGTTCTAGCAAACCATTATCATTTTGTCCAAAATTTTCATTCTTGTTGTCTCCCCATCCCATCATTATTTGTAGACCTTTATTATCATCTTCCATGGGTAGAATGCACATGGGTCAGTGTTGATGGTTTTTTAGCACTTCTCAGCATAGGTAATGTTTAATTGCACTACCTCTCTTGAAAGGAAATCTCCAACAACAAGTTGTTGAAAATAACCCCAAGGTCTCTCGGGTGTCAGGTCATGACTTGCTTGGAATGTCTTAGTGGTTTTAATGTAATCTTTATATTAATCATAGGGTAGACTTACGTAAGTTAAGCAAGATAAGAATTGGTCCTTTTGATGGAGTTCTTAAGATAGGAAATTATTGCATAATTGTTGTAGGTTTGAACGTCAGTCTAAAACTCCTATTTCAACTTCATATTTGGCTTTACAATGTGAAATGAACCTTGTTCAAAGTCACTATTAAAAAAAAATGAAAAGGGGCAAGGAAGAGAAGAAGTTCCTAAACCTGAAACTAGCAATGAATAGTGATAATGGAGGACCCTACAGTGGATAGCCTTCCCAAAACAAAGTTCCACTTAACCAAATCAACTTATAGTCTCATGAATCTTGCGCAATCTTCTAAGTTCTATAGATTTTCAACCTTTCATTCACCATAAAGCATGAACAAGAGATGGAATTTAAGTGAATCATTCATATAATGTTCAGACTAGATTTACACTATAGTTTATCAACAATAAACAACAAAAATTATGAACAAGGAAGGTAATCAACACAACAAAATTCTTCAAAACCTATGAACAACACTAACTAATCTACTAAAGCACATACGAATACATAGAACAACAAAGCTAATCTACTAAAATTCACTAACTATGAGAAGAAGAATCATGCAACATGAATTTGCAACTCAAGAATCCACCAACTTAATGAATTTCTATTAACATTATAGCAACATGTCTTTAAAGCAACTCAAATAATTCTTGAAAATGAGAGGAGACCCCCTATTTATAGTTTTCAAAAAGAAAAATGAATGGCCAAGATTTAATCTCATTGTGTGGCCAAGGTTCACTACAAACTAGGTTTTCACCCACCCCCAAATATATGGAAATATAAAATACATTGATTGACTTTTAGCCTATTTTATCTTCTTGTGGATAGTATTATAGCTCTTTTGTCTTCTAGTTGATTTCCTTTTACTGTAGCTACACTGTGAGGAATTCATCATCTATGATAGGCTTTTCGGCCTCCTTTTGTGATGTGGCATATTCTAAAAATTTTCCAATCAATACCCGAAGCTTATCCGACTTCATTATATCAGATTGAAGCATCCAAAATGATAATTTTTTTGACCCATTTGTCTTTTTTTCCTAGTTATTTAGGAACTTGGGCATCGCTATGGCCATTTGTTGAGATTGGATGGAGGCATTAGCAGTGAAGTCCATGAAATCTATTGTTAGCACATCTACCATCCCTTTCTCCATCTTCTCATGGAAATAACGCTTGATTTTCCTTGCATCAAGCTCGAAGGTTGGCATTTCATAATCCATAATCATCTTGAGATATTATTCGACATCATCTCAGTGTTCATTGGCCCATTTTAAATCAAGCTCCACCTCATGGAGTATTCACTCCAAAACTTTTTTTCAATGGTCCAAGCTCATTTTTCATGTCTCAATGAGCCACTTGTCACTTTTTACCAAACCCAATTCCTTCTCCCATAATTTATTTGAAATCTTGAGGATGGCATCAAGCTTGGGATAGGTGATCTAATATAGCTCTGTGAAGTGATGACAGGTCTTTTCAGCATCTTCCAACTGGTTTTGAAAATCCCAAAATTGTTTTTTGTCCTGACGACATAACCAATGCCCATATCCCTATTAAATATTACACATTGAAACAAATCCTTAGTGGCCTTAGACCAATTATTCCTTCTCTAAATTTTCCATATGATCTTTTGATAGTAGCAACAACGAGGTGGGTGATGTTGTTGGTAGTTCCTTCATAGAAGACCATTGTTGTATATAGGTAGTAAGATCTACCACCTGTGCTCTTAATTCCTCCTTGGATGATTGTAGCCACAAAATCCTAGAGTTGATCAATCTTCTCCTCTCTCGTAGTTGTGCCTAGATCAATAGTGGAGACATTGTAACTTACCTTATTTTCTTTATCTACCACAAGGGTGGAAATTTTAACCATTTGGGATCCTAATTCATCCATTGTGATATGTGACCTAACCTTCGACTTATTTTATTTCTTAGCTCCTACTTGAGCTTGTTCCAGGATTTCTTCCAATCTTGCCTTGTGATCCATTAGTGTGGAAGTCTTATTATGTATTTGTTATGCCAACCACTCAGGCATCTGAGATCCTTCCTTTAGCGATTCATGACCACCTTCTTCTCTTTGAATGTGGTGGATCTCCTTTTCTCCATGATCCGATACTTCCTTTTCTATTTTCTCTTCATCCTCTTCATCTGAATCATGAATGAATATGGTATTTTCTTGTTCTTTGAGGATTTTTTCCCCTTCAAGTACCTTTTCTTCTTCCTCATGCTTGGGTTATGTATGATGTTCTTCCTTAGGGATTTTCTTTGTTTCAACCTCCTCTTGAGGCTTATCTTCTTCTCTAGTTCCATCTTCCTTCTTTTCATGCTCCTCCCTCTTAGGAGGTACTTCTTTTTGGTGGCCAAGGCTTGTATCTTTCTCTTTGGATGGAGGCTCAATAGACATCTTTGTGTCTTTATCCACTTCTTTCTCTTCTTTGAAATGCTTCCCTCTTGTTTCCTCTCTGACATTTTTCAAGTTACATAGGGAACTCTTATTCGATCTCTAGGTCGAAGGATTCTATTACATAATTTTCACTACTATCCTCAACATCTTCTTCCTCCGAGGATTATGAATTCTCCTGCTCTTCATATACCACTTCATCGATGACTAGGTGTTGGTATTTTGTATGTGCATGGTAGTCATCTTTGAAGGGATCCTTAGGTTCATCATTCTTTTCCTTTTTGGTTGTCTCCCTTTCTCACATTTCCAACTCTTCTGATATTTGCATCATTGCCTTCATTTTGGGGGGATCTGTTACTAGAGGGGTAGGGATATCATCAATAGCTTGAGATAGGGTAGCCTAGTCTATAGGGGTCGTGAACATCCCAGAAAGCTCTAAAGGAATATTTTGCATGTATTTGGCAAAGGCTTCTGGGAGAGTGAGAGTGGGCATAGTTATGGTCAAGGCTAAATGCACCATAGATGAAGGTGATATTGAGGAAGAGGAGGAAGAATACCTTACCATGATGGGCATTATGGGTGAGGTGGAGGTAAGGTGAACTGAGATGTCCACCACAAGTGGGGAAGAGACGGTCAATTACTCAGACACCGAGGGAGGAGTGAAAGTAGTTGTGATGGTGGTAGTGGCAAGGATAGAGGCATTGGGTGGTGATTTTGGTGGCTCAGCTTCTCCTTCATATTATCCTTCATGCATTAGGTCCTCCTGAATAGTTGGCATCTCAGAGAATCCACTCGATTTCTTTTATTTCTTCAAGGTCTCAACCTCTGAATACTTTCTTGAATATACTTTGTGCTTAGGCTAACACTCTAGCACTTGCATTCTTTTCTTTGACCTAGTTACTAGGGGAGACTTAGGTGCTTCTTCAGTTGTGGTTGCAGGCCCACTATTTGTCTCATTGTCAAGCTCATACTCGAGCTCGCCATATGACAACTTGGCCCCTTGAAGCTTTAATTGAGAAACTTGTGCATCAACCCACTATCTAGTTTTGTTCTCAATGTTATTTGTTAGGGTATTGAGGTCATCAACCTCTACCTCATCCTAGTCTATGGCCAGCAACAACAAGCCAATGACAACTTCAAACCTCATATCTGTGACTGTGCTTTCATCTTCAACAACCTGATCTAGCACTAGGAATAGTTTGACCATCTTCACAAAGTATGCTATCATACGTATGTAATGTTGCATTCATACCCCTTTATCATCCTAGAAGTTTTCCCAAAAGTATTCAACATGGTGCAAGTGGGGATATTCCCTTCCCACATATTTCTTAAGTTTTCCATATGGATCCATTCTTGGTTGAGAAGTGTACTGACTCAAATTGTATTCAATGAGCTCCTTCTCAAAATAGTCAACAATTTGGGCACCTGAGAGAGCATGCATTCCCCGTCCAAATGTGAGGGGATAAGGCACCACTGCTTGGTGCTTTCTTGCAAGGAGAGTGTGATTGGGTTGGACTTGCCTTATCACCTCTAGCAATATCATCTGGTTGTTTGGATACCAGGGTAACTTGTAAGGTTTTCCACTGAAGCCCTCAATTTAGATGTAGGTGAACTTGGGAAATTGGATGAACAAGAATCCAAACCACTGGATGAAGGCACAGGCACTGTGAGTGACTCTTCTCTCGAAGTTTCCTTTGAGAAGTCTAATGATGTATCTAATTAATGCATCACTTACCCAACAATAGTCTCTTTTAATTTGTTTGTATTGGAGTTGTGGGAACTTGTCATATACTTTCAATTCCCTCCTTGGAATGGAACTTTGTGCTATGAAGAGACCCCTGTATGGTGTGGCATCATCCAATAGATAGACCAAATAAGACATCATGTATAATTGGTGGGAATTCTTCACCCCCAGGAATGGCTCGTGCAGATTCTTATAGATCATCCAATCCTAGTCGAATTTAGTAGTGCCTTAGACGATCTCTTTCATGAAGTAGAACATCCAGTCAATAAAGTAAGCCAAGGTTGAGAGACCCATGACCCTCCTCAACAAGGTTACCAAATCATGATAATCCTCATAAAAATCACTCTTGAACAACTCTTGGGGAACCTTGTTTGCACTCCCCCTTTTTTCCTTTAACCAGTGTTGGTTAATCAGCTTCTTACATTTCAAGGGGTCCACCTTCCGCATATTGTCTACATATTCTATTATGTCTTGCTCCACAGGGTCATGGGTAGGGATGCAGAATGTCTGAGCTATAGACATGGCAGAGAGATAGACCAATAACCTACCATCTGATCTACAATTCTTCATGTTTACTCTTGATAAGCCTCTCTACAGGCCATTACTAGTTTTGGTGCCACTAGAGCTAATGGAAAGCCGATTTTTTTAGCCAACCCACTTTTATTTATTCTTCTAGTATTATTTGTGGTGGGGTTGACTATGTGCCTTTGGCTGAATTCATCAATGTTAACATGGCCTAGGTTTGTATATGAAATATTTCTCCACTCTATGGTGACTCTCGAAGTTACCTCTACCCCATGAAACTGAAACTTCATTTGATCCTTATCTTCTTTCCCTCTTGGGGCCTTATCCAATTTATTTCCCTTTTCTTGCTCTACAGATGCCCTTGATGATCCTACAACTGGTTCCATAAATCCTACAAGAATAACTATAGTAAGCATATCCATACACTAAATGGGGGGAGTGTTAGTTAAATCCTACAAAATACTCATTAGATCAAATACCTCATGCTTTAAAGACCATAAAATCTCCTAAAAATAATCCTTTGCCTTTCATTCAGAGGAGATTGGACAATGCAAGCTCAGTGGTGCAGGTTTCCCTAGGCCAGTGGTTGTTTTCAGGTCTACCATCAGGAAACGACGCTAGCAGGGTGGAATCTTGAAAATGGAATTTTGCATGGTGGGACCTGTAGGCACCAAGGACAGCCATCATAAATTCTTCCAAGGCCTAGGATTTTAGAAATGGCATGGTTAGAAGACTATGCAAGACAGTAGGGTGGAGGATGTTTGGAGAGGGTGAAGGTGGGACGATGGCACACAAGAGGTGGTCCATAGTACGAAACCCGCTAGAGCCCTTGGCTTTATAATTTTTCAAGAGATGGTCAAAGGAGAGTCATAAATCGTGCACTGGGAGGTAGGCTAGGTATGTCCATTTAGGAACAGTTCTTATGAAATGGTTGTGGCAGAGTGGTAGCCCATGAGAATCGGCCAACAACCAGGTTTTAATTAAGTGTTGTTCAATCAAGCCAAACTGAGATCATTAATGTGGAGTTTGCATTGTGGATGGGTAGAGAGAGTTAGCCATTCTAGAACGGGGACCACCAAGGAGTGGCCCATAGGCAGTGGCCTACATGGGCTATCCTGCACGGACCCGTACTTAACTATTTTCAAAGTATTACCTTGACAGTGAGAGAAGGGTCAAGATCCGCAAAGTGGGCAGATGGGAGCCCTTGGATGCTATGGCATGGTGGGAGTAGGAAAATAGTCTACGAACGATAGTCGATAAGAGGGATTTGTCTTTGCTATGAGTTCGGATAGTGGAAAAAGATGTAGGGTCTGACAGGTGGAAAGATAGGTCGTGAAGGACATTTAGGAATGGAGAAGACTGAGAAAAAACTCGGGTACAAAATTCTGTGAAGCAAACCTTGCAATAAGTTTGAGACTTAGGCACTTTAATCAAAGCTTCACCTTGAATGGTGGTTACAAAGGCAGAAATTCATGTGTAGGAGGATACGATTAGATAGTCATTTGGAAACAATGAAGCCCAAAGGGAATTCCATAGATGAAGGTTTGTGCATGCGGGCCCAAGAGGGTCAAAGGATCAATCCCTTGAGGGTTTGTGAATTTGGTAAATTTTATATCATCCAAGCTAAAGGGGAACCCCATGGGTATAGGTCTAATGGAGGTACTTGTCATGTTTGAAGTTAATCATTTTGAAGGGAGAGTGACAGCGATGATAAGTCTGCAGGCCTGTAGGGCATGAACACCCTAGTCCAATAATGACCGTGGGGAGCTCAAGTCCCGCACACGGCCAACACTCAATTTCAAAGGTTTTCTTAAGATTTTAAGACATTGGTTTTGTAGGGGGAGGGATTATTTTCTCTAATTTTGATGTTTCCACCCAAGAAGACCTAACCATTTTCAATTTCTAAAGGAAAAGAATGCAATAGGTAGTGAGAGTAACCCTACTTGGGAATCTCCCATGGATGACGATGAATCACACCAGCAACGATGCCTAAATCAGTGAAGGAAGGTTGTGGGCACAGAGGTGGCGAGGGAAAGAGGCTCTGACAAGTTCTCTAGAAGTGTGCAGGTGAAAATGATAGCTCAAACCGAGCTATTTATAGATCGATTTTCATTTAATTCTCCTTATAAATGCTCGTATGATAGTGCTCAGTGTTGTTGAGCAGTAATTCAAAAATGGCAGTGGGAACAACGGAGTTTGCCAAGTGGACGACAGCTAGGGATTAGTCATTTAGAACAAACAATGGTGAAAGAGCCAGACAGACTATGAGTCTCGCAAGGTGGAAGGACATCATGTGAAAGCTGTCTAGGATGGTAAAGGTACCAAGGAAACTAGCATAGGGCAGCCCATGGGGGAAAACCCATTTTTTCGGAAGATGCCAATTTAAAGATTAAAGGAAAACAACCAAGAAAATCTCACAGACTTAAGGTATTGGAATTTTGAGAGTGGAAAAATATGGTTGAATCAACATGATTCTTGTAAGGTTCCTTTACCACTTAGGATGCAAAATAGGGGGCATGCAAAATGTGGTAGCAAAAAAAAAGTTACCCAATGAAATGAAAAGAGAGGGTCCCCATCCCGAATGAGGCATGTCTGCTATAGGCACAACAAATGGCGACTTCACTAAGGAACACTCCTAAGAATTCAAAGGGTAAATGCTCATTCAGAACCCAGAATCTCTAGTTTCACATACCGATAGCTAGGGAACTAGGGGAGTCAAAGGAGAATGAGATCCTTAATTGAACCAAATCACAAAAATGTCTCAAAAGTGGGTGTAGGTAGTGAATTCATTCATGTTCTTTGGATACTATAACAAATAGTAGTTAATCAAACCTAATAAGCTATGAGTCATCTAACTCCAAAAGTAACCTAGACATTTGTCTATTGCCATTCAGGTGTCCATAGCCCTGACAGAGTTGTTGTTGTGACCTCATGAACATTGCTCTACTACCAACCATATGTCCATAGCCCTAGTAGAGTTTTTCACACACCCACACAGTTGCTTAATTTTAACATTTCCTTTTTTTCTTTCTTTTTGATATTCTTTTAATGCTATTTATTTTTCTCAACCATGTAAGCATTGAAGCTTATAGTGGGCTTTGAGCCATAGTATTCATTGAAGCTGACTTATGATTTTCGCTTGTTAGGTTGTCATAATAACCACTACACAACTCCTCATAAATAATTAGTGTTTATTGTGTGTAGGATCCAATACAAGATGTGATAAGATTAAACTAAGGGTCAGGTTCTAGGTTGAGTCGATGTTCATATAAGGAGGCCATCCCATAGTCAAAATCAAAGACTAATAGTCGGGAATGAAAATTTATCCAAAGAACACTAAGAGTAGACAACAAAATGAACCATTCATTGAACAAGCACAACCACCACATTAAGAACAAAGAGACACTCTCAACAAAACAAAAAATTTCATGGAACAAACAAAATCGCAAGGAATGCAATGGAATAAAGCAAGGAGAGAGAGAAAAACCTAAACTAACATATATACAAGTATTTACAAGAGAAGATCGAGAGAGCTCAGACTTGGAAATAATACTTTAGGGTTTTCCAGTTGATGGTCAATGAGACATCTTTTTTGGTTAAGGTCTTGTGGTAGAAGGAATTATCTCCAAGAATTTCAGTAATTTTAAATGGACCAAGCCATAGCCTATCAAATTTGTCATGTTTCCTTTTCTTCTCATGGGCCTTGTCCCAGCATAGGACTAGATCAACAATTCTAAAGGACTTCACTTTGGCTCATTGGTTGAACCATCTTTTGACCACACCCTAATGTTTGGAAAAAATTTCAATGGCATGGTCACATACTTCTTCTAAGTGGAGCAACTCAGCTAAGCGAGCCTCCCTTTGATCCCCTTCTTCATAGAAATTATTGATCAATTGGAGGGTGGAGATTTTGAGCTGACTAGGAAACATAGGCTCAAGACCATAGATGAGGTGAAATGGGGAATCTCCCAAGGCAACCTTGTGATGTGTACGATCTTCCCAAAGGGAAAAATGGAGTTGGGTATGCCAGTCCTTGGGATTTCTATCAAGAAACTTCTTGATTATGGTGATCAAGTTTTTTCTTGTGGATTCAGCTAGGCCATTACCTTGGGGACAGTAGTTGGACAAGAATTTAAGGGAAATACCATGGTCAAAGGCCCAACTGAAAAAATTTAAGTGAAGCAAAGGAGGGGTCATTATTGTAGATGAGAGCATAGGGGCAACCAAAATGATTCAAAAGGAAACTTTCAAGGAAATCAATAACTACCTCTATAGTACATTGCCTACATGCAATAGCTTCTATCGATCTAGTACAATAATAAAAGGTAGTTAGAATGTACATGTGTCTTGCAGAGGATGGAGGGCTTACCAAACTGATGAAGTCGAGACCTCATTGTGTGAACAACCTTACCTCCAAGACTGGTTGTAGTGGGACAACAATGTTCCTTTCTCTAGTTTCGGTAGTTTGGAAGACATGGCTATGAGAATCTTTGAAGACTATCATCTAATAGTAACCTACTCATAGAATTTGATGAGTAGTAGAGGGAACCGATCCATGACCAGTACTAGATTTGTCATGGAATTCTTTCAGCACTCTCGTTGCTTCTTCTTTTCGAAGGCATCAAAAGTAAACTCCTTCATGGTTCTTCTTGAAAAGTATTGACCCTTGCAACATGTAGATGTTTCTCTTTATCTAGAGGGCACACTTTTGGATGCATTGGAGATGAGGCAGAATTTTTTTGTTTAACAAGTAGTAGATAGACAATGTTGTCATACCATTCTTCTGGAGAGACATATTCAAGCTGATATTGTTGAACTGTAAGCTTAGGTCCTACTTCAGTCATTATCTGAGCTATTGATCAAGTGAGGGCCTATCCTTTCACTAGTTTCATTGGTTGAATTTCCATGTTGTACTCTTGCAATAGTGTGACCCACTTTTCTCTTCTTTCTCCTAGTTCATTTTTCATGGGCAATGCCTTTACTACTGGGTCAAGCACTATGGAAAATACCTTATTGCACAAGATATAGTGTCTAAATTTTTTAACCCCTCTTACTAGGGCATAATTTTTCTTTTCAACATTATGGTACCTTAGCTCTACATCTTTTAATGGAGCACTCATGAAGTCGATCGAGTACAAATTTCCTTTGTCATCTTTATGGGTCAAGATGCTAGCGCAAGAATGATCTGAAGCAAATGAGTAGATGTAGAAGGGCTTCAAATAATTTGGGTTGAATAACATAGGAACATCAACAATTATTTTCTTAATTTCCTCAAAGGCCTGCTTCACCTCTAGAGTCCACTAAATCTTGACATCTTGTTTCAGCATAGCATTGTGCGGCTTAAAAATTTCAGCAAAGGTTGTGATGAACTTTTTAATGAAATTTATCTTTCCAAAGAAATATTTTAACTCCTTGTTCCCTCACAGATGAATCCTCAAAAGGGATTGAATACGCTTAGCGTCTATGGAGATTCCTCACTCTGAAATGACATGCCTGAGTAACTTACCTTCCATAACTTCGAAGATACACTTCTTTGGATTCAAAGAGATTATGAATTCTCTTCACCTTTGGAAGACCTTATATAGATCGGAGACATGATCTCCCCTATTATTTGAAAACACTATAAGATCATCCATATAAATGATGATGCACCTACCAATTATGTCCTTAAAGGTGATATTCATCACACGCTAAAAGGTGGCACCTACATTGATCAATCCAAAAGGAATTCTCCTGTACACAAAGGTTCCCCACTTAGTAGTGAATGCTATTTTATGCCCGCCTTCATAATGCACCATTAAATGATTATACCCAAAATATCCATCAAGGAAGGACATCATTTGTGATCCATTAAAAATCTGCAATACCTCATCCGATGAAGGCATCAGATAGTTATCCTTCTCTGAAGCACTGTTCAAATTGTGAAAGTCCACACACAACCTAATTTCCCTATTCTTCTTCCTTACTGGGACCAAATTAGCCACCCATGTGGAGTGCCTAATAGGAAAGATGATTTTGGTGGATAGCAGCTTTTGCACCTCTTTATAAATAATGGGCTCCAAAAATGCATTGATGGGATGTTGTCATTGTCAGAAAGGTCTAATGTTTGGCCTAAGAGGAATAGTGTGTGTAATGATGGAGGTATCATATGTCTTTAAATATTCATAACTCCACACTACCACATCTTGGTACTTTTGCAAGGAATTAATGATTCCCCTTTTCTCCTCAAGCGTGCACACCTTGCCAATGAATAAATTCTTAACCTCCATGGTTGTGCCAAGGTTATGAGGGTCAAACTGGTTGTTAATTGAATCCTTCTTTGCTTGCCAATCTTGGTCTTAGATATGATTTAGGTCAAATATGCATTCAAACTGAACCATGCCTCTGGGTATGTTGTTAGTTTTAAGGTTGATAACCCCTTCTATATCCAATTCAGATTCCTTAGGCTTGACCTCATCAATTATCTAAGTCACAAATACATCAGAGCGAGTGATAAATTTGAAGATATACTTGTCGTCATTGAACACCTAAAAATGGGTGACATTATCTGGCATAGATGGGGTGGAAGTCAACTCAATAGTGAATTTTTTGAGCCCTGACAAAGAGAGGGGCTGCAGTGTGCTAGCTGCTTGAGACAAAGCATCAACAGTATGGTTTTGTGAATGAGGGATCAGTTGGACATTGAAGGCATCGAGGCCTTCCAAAAGATCCCAAACCCTATGCCTATAATTTTCTAACCTTCGGTCATGGCATGCATATAATTTTCTAACCTATTTTAAAACCAATTTTGAGTCACCAAATACTTGTAACATTTTGACATTCTTGCTCAGAGCCATTAAAAGATCATAAAATAATGCTTCATATTTTTCTACATTATTAGTATAATAGAACTGAAGTCTATGAGCAGAAAATTAGGTCTTACTTGTAGGACTGATGAGTTCAAATCCACTCTGGCTCCTTGCTTGTACTTAGATCCATCGAAGCATAATGTCCAAAACTTGGAAGAATCTTTAGCCTCTAGGCCAATCATGCCTACACTTTTCCTTGATTGTGTACTCAAATTTTCCATTCTTGGAATGGGAACAAGCTCACCATGGTTGGTGGTAGGTGATCCATTCAATGGCTCCTTTTGATGCACGGCTTGTGCTTTGATGTTCTCCACCACCATCTGGCACGAACAACATTCAAATTTTGAGTGGGTAGCATTGTGTACCCTACACCAACTAGGTAATAGGAGTTTCTGGAAATTCATTTTTGTGTCCAAACTGAGCTAACCATGTATGCATTTTCCCATGAAGTCCTAAAATCCATCCAACAATCCTAATTTAAAATATTCACAAGAGTCCTCATCATCTGACTCTATCAAAAAAATGTGCTTTGAGGGGTGTGGGCCAAGCTGACAAGTGGAATGCATAAGATAAGGAGGACCTCCTCAGCTGTTGCCTCCTCTTCATGGCCTTCTTCCTCATTCAGATATGCTACGAGGCAGTAATTCCCTAGTTCTATTTCAGAAAATAGCACCTCATTCGTGTTGTATTTTGTGATTATGAATTTCATGCATGGCTCCCAATCAACACAGATCTAGTTTGGAAGCCCCTTCCATGGCAAGCACATGTGGGAGAAATCAATTGTGGCATACCCTTTCAATGCTCGGGTGAAGTCTCATCCCAATATTATTCCATATGTGTCAAGAATATCGACAACCTAGATATCAATAACCCATTGCACCCTCGAGTCTGTAACAATCTACATGGGGATACAATTGATTTCCCCAATGATGTTCACTTTGGTTTTGTACAATTGAGTTACTTTTCTTCTTGAAGGAGTGGGGACAATCCCAATAGCCTGGCATACAACCAAGGGCATGACATTGGTTGATGCCCCTAAGTTGATAAAACAATTATGCAAATTATTTCCAAATATTGTAATTGTAGTGAGGAAGGGTGGCATTTCTAGCTTTCCTTGGAATAAGCCCACAGATGAGTCTTCCTAGACTACCTAGTTCTTATCCTTTTCATTAGTCTTTTCCTTGGCTTTCACTTGAGTTTTTTCCTTAGTAGGTTATTTTCTAGTTTGTTGACTTAAAGGGACATCCATCTTTTTACTTATTGGTTCTTGAATGAAGGGCTCGTGTGGAGGCTCTTCGAAAGAGACTTTCTTGGTCGGTGTTTCTTGCATCCCTTTAGAAGAAGGGGTCCCATTGATCATCCTAGAAAATTAATTCCTAACTGTCGGTACTTTGAGCAACTCAAAAGTGGATAGACTTAAATTGATCTTCTTGAACTCTTCGGCTACATATTCTCCCATTTATTCAATTTCAGAATCACAAAGGCATTTTGGGAGGAACCAATAGGTTGGTTGTGGTTTTGAAACTACTTCCTATTCCTATTAAAGTATCGAGTAGGTACGTGGGGATAGCCTAGGTTGTTATTGGCATTTGGGTCAAGAGGGATACTAAAGTTATTGGGCATGGTAGATGTAGTGAAAGGGCCACCTACTTGACCGCCCATTGTCTATTCCTTAAGTCATATGGGGTAGTCCTTTGGTGAAACATTTGGAATTCATCTTCCCTTAGCTCATCCTCATCCATTGGGCCATTATCAACTGAATTGAATAGCTGAGACAAAGGATTTTTGGCACTTACCTCTTTTTCTTCTTCATTCTTTGGGGAGGCAACCTCATTCTCAGGTTTGTTGCTTTAGCTTCATGGAAATGGGGCTTGGTTGACCACAAGAATGGAAGAATCATATGGCTCAAACTAAACTATGTCTCTTCAGCCCGTACTATCAATGACATTTTGGACCTCCACCTGACAAATCTTTGCTATTGTTTTGTAACTCAGGGCAATCCAATTTAGAATGTCGGTTTGTTTTTTGGAAGCAGCACCAACTAGATAAGGCTACCTCAGCTAGGTACACCCTACTTGTAGTCTTCTCACTGCCACTAGGCTAGTCAAGAAGCATGGGTATGCCTCCATTGTTTGGTCTCATATTCCACATCCTTTTCTATCTCTTTGAGGGTCTCCTTTCAAAATTATGGTTAGAGTTTTTTCCTCACCCATAATTCTACTCAGATGAGGTACTAGTCTCATGGTTATCTCTATTGTCTCAATTAAGGTTGGCTTGGATGTTGCATTGAGAGGCCTACAACTAATTATTTTGGTTCCTAGGGTGAGTCATCTTTGTGGACATTTTTCTAATCATCTTTGTCAATTCATCTAATCGATCTTTCTCAGCACTATTTGGTTGTGATGTTTGGTTTTGGAGAAAGATAGGTTGCACTACCAATTGGCTCTACTGAGCGGGAAATAATTTAGGCCCTTGCAAGTACATTGGTACTACAGATAGTTGTGCATAGTCTGGTTTTTGCTGAGGCTATAAGTAATTAGGGATCGAAGGGACCTGATTCATGGGCTACCTTGGATGAGGCACTATGGGTAGTTGCAACACCTAGTTCATGATGGGTGTATGATGTTGTAGAGCTTGAGTGAGCCCTTGAATTTGCATAGGATGAGAAACCTACCCCAAGGAGGGTAGTGGACTAGAGATGTTTTATCCCAATTCTATGTTGGCTATGACTTCTTTAGGATAAGCATCTACTAATCTGGTAGGATTTAGTTGCATCCTCTTCACCAATGTCATTGTGAGGTTTTTCAATGCTCCATAATAAACTGGAAAGGTAGTGGCATCATTAAGCACATACGGAGCCCATAACCTTGTGTATGCTTGGTGGAACCAATCATTGAATAAGTTGAATGGCTCGTTAACCTCACTATGGACATACATAAATTGCAAGGACAACTCTAAAGGGCTAATTGGAATCTTGTACTTCTATAGGAAGGAATTCATCAACATGTCCCAAGTTGTGATAGATCTCATTAGCAAGTTGATATACCAGTAGAAGGCCTCTTCTCCCAAGGAATAAGTGAAAAGCCTACATGATACATCTTCATTGTCAATTTGCATATCTTTCAATGTTGCTTGGAAGATCTTTATGTGTTCTTCAACTGTCCTTTACAGATCTTGAGGATTGAACTTTGTGCAAAAGATCTTTAGGTTCTTAGACATATCATGATAATCATTGAAGGAAAATGGCGAAGGGTTGTTTCCCAACCAAGCCATGAAGGGACGCGTTGGTGGCACTTGATGTTGAATGGTAACTTGGGGCTGCACAAGGGTAGCGACAGTTGGGACTATGCTTTGGACTTGGAAGGCAGGGACCGAGACAACACCTGAGTTGTGGGAAGCGAGGGGTTTGAAGGAATTTTGGGGTGGTTGGATAGAAGAGGGGAGAGAAAAAGAAGAAGGGTGAGCATGTGGCTCATGGAAGGAGGCTGGAGGTGAATGAAATGGAGTGGATGAGGAGGATGGGTCTAAGTCTGAGCTTTGAGTCCTTCTTACCCTTGTGGGGGACTTTAGCTCCTAAAATTTCCCTTTGTTGGGTGTAGATCTTAGAACTCTATGAATCTCTCAGGGGTAAATGATCCAATTTGATCCAACTTAACTTCAAAATAGCCCTCCTTCTAGCGCCAGTTCTGTTGATGGTTGTTTTAGCACTTCTGAACATAGGTAATTCTTAATTGCACTACCTCTCTAGAAAGGAAATATCCAACAACAAGTTGCTGAAAATCACACCAAGGTCTCTCGGGTGTCAGGTCATGAATTCCTTAGAATGTCTCAGTGATTTTAGTGTAATCTTGTTGGTAATCATAGAGAAAACTTATGTAAGTTAAGATAGATAAGAATTGGTCCTTTCAATGGATTTCTTAAGATAGGAATTTATTGCATAATTGTTGTAGGTTCGAACAATAGTCTAAAACTCCTATTTCAACTTCAGATTTGGCTTACAATGTGCAATGAACCTTGTTCAAAGTCACTATTAAAAAAAGAAGAAAAGGGGCAGGGAAGAGAAGAAGTTCCTAGACCTGAAACTAGAAATGAATAGTGATAATGGAGGAGCCTACAGTGGATAGCCTTCCTAAAACAAAGTTCCACTTAACCAAATTGACCTACAGTCTCATGAAACTTGTGTAATCTTCTAAGGTCTATAGATTTTCAAGCTTTCATTCACCATAAATAATGAACAAGAGATGAAATTTAAGTGCAACATTCATATAATGTTTAGACTAGATTCACACTACAATTTATCATCAATAAACAACAAAAAGGAATGAACAAGGAAGGGCATCAACACAACAACATTTTTCAAAACCAATGAACAACATTAACTATTCTACTAAAGCACATAAGAATACATAGAACAACAAAGCTAATCTAGTAAAATTCACTAATTATGAGAAGAAGAATCATGCAATATAAATTTGGAACTCAAGAATCCACCCAATCAATGAATTTCTATTAACATTCCAGTAGCATGTCTTTACAACAACTCAACTCTCTCTTGAAAATGAGAGGAGACTCCCTATTTAAATTTTTCAAAAAGAAAAATGAATGGCCAAGATTCACTACAAACAAGGGTTTCACCTACCCCCAAATATATGGTAATATAAAATACATTCTTTGTCTTTTAGCCTATTTTTTCTTCTTGTAGAAAGCATTGTAGCTCTTTTGTCTTCTAGCTAATTTCCTTTTGTTGTAGCTACACTGTAAGGAATTCATCATCTATGACAAGCTTTTCGACGTCCTTTTGTGATGTGGCACATTCCACAAATTTTTTGATCAATATCTGGAGCTTATCCCACTCCATTATATCAGATTAAAGCATCCAGAATGATATTTTTTTTAATGGTATGTCATTTGTTCCCAGTTGTTTAGGAACTTGGGCATCACTTTGGCCATTTTCTGAGATTGGATGGACACATTAGCAAAAAATTCCTTGAAATATGTTGTTAGCACATCTACCATCCCTTTCTCCATCTTCTCATAGAAATACTCCCTAATTTTCCCTACATCAAGCTTGAAGGCTGACATTTCATAATCCGTCATCAGCTTGAGATATTCTTCAACATTGGGTTGGTGTTCCTTGGCCCATTCTAAATCGAGCTCCACATCACAAAGTACTCACTCCAATAGTTATTTTCTATGGTCCAAGCTCCTTTTCCACATCTCAACGAGCCATTGGTCATTTTGTACCAGACCCAATTCCTTCTCCCATAGTTTATTCAAAATCTTGAGGATGGATTCAAGCTACGGATAGGTGATCCGATATAGCTCTATGAAGTGATGGTAGCTATTTTTGGCATCTTCCAACTATTTTTACAAATCCCAAAACTCATTTATTGTCCTAACGGCATGACCAATTCCCATATCTCTATTAAACATTACACGCTAGAACCAATCCTCAGGTGCCTTTGACCAATTCTTTCTTTTCTCTAGCTTGTCCATATGATCTTTTGATAGCAGTAGTGGCAGGGCGAACAATGTTGTTGACAATTCCTCTAGAGAAGACCATTATTGTATATAGGCAGTAAGATCTACCACATGTTCTCTCAATTCCTCCTTGGAGGACTAATCTTTTTTCATCTAATGGATGATTGTAGCCATAGAATCCTAAAGTTGATCAATATTATCCTCTCTTGTAGTTGTGCCTAGATCAATAGCGGAAACATTGTAACTTACCCTTTCTTCTTTGTCTATCACCGAGGTGGCAATTTCAACCATTCAGGATCTCGATGCATCCATTGTGATATGTGACGTGACCTTCAGCTTCTTTTCTTTCTTAGCTCCTACTTGCGCTTGTGCCAAGATTCCTTCTAGTCTTTCCTTGGAATCCATGAGTGTGGGAGTCTTCTTATGTATTTGTTTTTATAGCCACTCAAGAATTTCAGATTCTTCCTTCGGTGATTCATGACCACCTTCTTCTCTTTGAACATATTAGATCTCCTTTTCTACATGATCTGAGACTTCCTTTTCTATTTTCTCTTCATCCTCTTCATCTCAATTGTGGATTAATATGTCCTTTTCTTGTTCTTTGGGGTTGTTTTCGCCTTTAGGTACCTTTTCTTCATCCTCGTTCCTAGGTCTTGTATGACGTTCTGCCTCAAGGATTTTCTTTGTTTCATCTTGCTCTTGAGGCTTATCTTCTTCTCTAGTTCCATCTTCCTTCTTTTCATGCACCTCCCTCTTGGGAGGTACTTCTTCTTGGTGGCCAAGGCTTGTATCTTTATCTTTTTATGGAGGATCAATAGACATCTTTGTGTCTTTATCTACTTCTTTCTCCTCTTTAGAACACTGCCCTCTCATTTTCTCTCTAACATTTTTGAGGTGCCTAGGCAACTTGTGCAGTTTTTGTACACACGCCCCACTGAAAGTAGGGAACCTCATTTTCACTTTTTGGTGGCCTTTCTATTTTGGATTTTTTCTTGCTTGGGAATGTGCTTTCATGTTCATCTTTCCAGTTGGAATGACCCATTTATGATTTATATTGACAGCCTTAAGTTCTGGGTGCATTCCGGGCTTTTCACTATGTTCAGGAAAATCTGCCCTAGCCAGACTTTCCCAGTTTCCCTTTGGTGCTCGATAACGGCTGCCTTTTTGCTCAATTCTGGGGAAATCCATCATGTCAGGATTTTTTTGAGGTCTGTTGCTTTGTCGGATTCCAGTATTTTGGTCTTCGCCATCTTTTTTATCGCATTAATGGTGATTGCACGACTTTTGGGGAAATTTTATACTGATTTTTGGGAAGTGATGTGCCATTTTGAGTTTTATTATTTAATTTCCATTTTATTTTGGAGTGCTAGAGCTTGAGGTGTGTTGCTGGATTGTGCATTCGGATTTCTTAAGCGTTATTCATATTCTTCTCATCTGTAAAGGTTGTTTGCTGGCATCCCTGGTTTCAGTTCCTTCTATTCTCATGGTATGTAGATATCTTCTCTCTCTTTTGCTTTGGATTTCTTTGTTGTATGTGCTTTCATGTTGTTCTTTTCTACGTTCTTGCTGGGTGTGCATGTTTCCTAGGCATTTCAGGGTTCCACGTCTTGCCAATCTGCTTGTCTTGAATGGTTTCTTTGGGCTAGTCTTTTGTTGTTGTCTTGGGGCTTTCTTGAATTTTCCATGAATTTCCTATCCTTGTTTGCAAGCAAGTTGTGCTTGAGTTATTCCATGCTTTCATGGTGGAGGTTTTAGGATTCTTGACCTAGGGCATAGCCAATCCCTCTCAAATTACTGAAGGTGAGTTTTGAGTTCGTGGTTGATCCATTGGAGGTTTATGTCAAGTCATTTTCAAGTTACAGGCTCTTAGTCCATGTCCTTTCGATCTATTTGGGTGAGGATGAGAGAAAAGTGGATATGTTCGGGTTTTCATTTCCTTCGCGAAATTCCATCTCTATGGGATTTCCTTGGGTTTTCCTATTCTCTCTCCATTCTTCATAATTTTCCCTTTTTTTGGACTTTTGCTGGCCTTGCGGAATTTCACTTTCTCTAGATTTTCCTGGTGTCTATTGCCTAGTCGTTCTACCGAATTTGAGCTTTCATGGTAAATTTTTCTTGGTTCTGCTAAAATTTGCATCGTCGGGATTTTCCCGGATGTTCTGCACCTCCCTCATTTTCCTGGGTTATTGAAATTGTTCCTGTTTCGGGGATTTCCATCTAAGGCGAATTTTTCCAAAGTTTTGTGGGAATGAAGGAATTTGATGACTCTATAAGAATTTTCTTATTGATGATGAATTTAGATGATCAAATGAACTTATGCTAAGTATTTTCAAGTCATTCCTTCGTTATATTGATGGCTTAAAATGATTATGTGGGGTTTGTATGTCTGTTTCGCTAGATTCCACCTGGTCCAAATTTCCCTGAAATTCCTCTCTAGTTTGGATTCCACAAAGGAGGCTGAATCTCAAACTTTGAAATAGTTGATTTTATATGGATTTTGACACTTTTTATTTGTCTTGGATCTCATTTTGGTTGTCTTTACTTTTTTGCAAGTAGGATAGGGATAAGATGTTGTTGGGCATGGTAAGGGAAAGGCAATGGATCCAAGTGCTGAAATTTCTACTATCTCCGACATAGAAAAGGTAAAGATGGAAAAAAAGAGTAAGATTCCTGAGAGTAGATTGACTTCGGTCTGGTTAGGAATTATTAATACCAATGTGGGTATGTGGGACTACAAAGAGTTTAAGGCTGAAATGGCAGCACAAAACCTCCCTTTATTGTCCAGAAGAACTTTGGAGTATGGGTTAGCACATGTAGTTGGTTTCCCCCCCATAGTACAATGCTATGAGAGGTGCTTGAATGTGTCAGGAACTATGACAGGGGAACACAAATAATAATTGGTTCCCAGGTAAGGGTTGTTGCCAACTTTGACCCTATGTCCATTGCTCAGAATTTTGATATGCCTGATAGGTCACATGTGGTGGATTTTGATATAGATGAAGCTAAAATGTACTATGAAGAGAATGTGGTTAGGTCCTAGTAGGTGATCAGTTCTTGGTTGGAGAAGCCTAGGTCTCACTTCTCCAAGTTCCTAAATAGTTGTTCAGGCTTAAATTCAAGAGGGAATACTATAATGCCATCACTCTCCTCAGCAGGTTGGTAGGGTTGAAGAATGCAGGAGTATTCGAGAGTTGGATGTTCAATGTCATTGCTCAAATGGAGAAAGGTATAGACTACCACTGGGTAGGTGCCATAAGTGTAGTAATCCATGAGAAAATATGCAATTTTTTCCAAACCAAGACTTTCACCACGACTTCCTACTTGCTATATGCATTGGCAAGATTCCATCCATATAAGGGGTTGAGCACTAGAGTTATATTCAGACAAGATGCAATCTATGAGGTATATCCATAGTTGCACCTAGGAGGAGGTAGCTATAGAAGGGAAAATGATGTGTTTACTATGTATATTACTAGGTTGTTGCATGGTGTGGAGCATGTGAGGATTTTAGACAAAGACAAAGAATTGAGAAGGAGGTATGAGGCATGGTACATTAGGATTGATTTCTATCAAAGGGCTCCCTAAAAACTCCCAAGGTACCCAACTGACCATATTTCATTGCTAGAGGTCACAAGGTAGATTTGTGACTTTGATGTAATTGTGAAGGGAGACAAACATAAAATAGGGTTTGGGAATGACTTCCCCTTGAATATAGGCACAAATGAGGTATTCCCTTCAATCAAGTCAACTCATGCTTTTGAGGAAGAGATGAGTATTTTTTGTCTCTCTTTCCACTCCAAGAGGGTAAGGTTTGATATTAATGGTGAGGCACAAAAGAAGACCAATAGGGAGTACATCCACAAAGACAACATTGAAGACTATTGGGCTAACCTTGGTGATGAATTTGATGTAAGGGAGAAGAAATTCTCCAGGATGCCAGTAGACCTAGTAAGTTTATATAACATAAAGGCCATTCCTGACCAAGTGGAAGAAGATGGAAATCTGATTCAGGGTCATATCTTCAAGGCTATGAAGGATAAACCAGTTGGAGAGATTGACTGGTTGGAGGAAGAAAAGACAAAATTGGAGAAAATTATGATTCCTATGATTAAATATACTAAAATGTGGATGAAGCCCAAGATGTTAGAGTTAGAAAGTGAAGGTGTCTAGTGCACCTAAGATTTGATTGGAGACTTGGAGTCTCATTCTGCTTCTGAGGAGTCACATGAGCAAAATCCTAAGGGTAAGACCAAGGAGGACTCTCCCTTCAAGATTATTGTTAGGGATGTTCAATATGAAGACGTAGTAGATATAGGTAAACAAAGAAATATTATTTCCAAAAAGAGAAGGAATGTTTCAAGGAAAGAGGTTGAGAAAGATAAAGAGGAGAAGGAAGAAGTTGATGCTGCTGCTCCTTTGCTCAAAAGAAGAAAACTTGTGAGAATGTCACAAAAGGAGGGTGAGCCACCTATGGTAGAGGTAGAAAGTTCAGGGTAAAGAACACAAGTATACATGAGGAAGTCAAGGACTCCTTCCCCAAAGGATGCTACAACAAAGGAGGATATTCATGTGACTGCTCCTATTATTGAACAAGAGAACGTTTCCCCTTCTCAAGATACTATCAGTGTGCTAGAGGAGCCAAGGAAGGATGAAGATCCTAAGCACTTGGGTTGAGAAGAATTACAAGAAGGAGACCTCTACAATTTCGAGGCATAAATTGATAAGGTAGTCCAGTCTCCCTTGGTAGCCTATGTGGATTCACCTATAGAAGAGAAATTGGGAAAATCCCCTCAACAAGAGGAGATACCAGCTAAGATTCCTTCACCGACATAGGTTATTATGGAGGAGAAGTCTCTAGAGAAAGAGGATCTGAGAAAGGATATTCCTAATGTGCCAAGTATTGAGAAAGAGGCACCTAGTGTCCAATAGGAGTAGGATAATCAGGATAAAGTGTCAACCGAATCCACTATTCTAGGTTGGCTAGATAGAGAATTAAAGAGTAAATTGGTAATAGTGGAAGATAATCCTCCCAATTGAAATGACCTAATGGCTAACATTGGGAAATGGAAAACCAAGAAGAAGGCTAGGGTTGTATCTACGATTGAAGGGATGGATCAGGAAATAGGGTGGCTCACATTGCTACCCCTACTCTAGATGAAGATAGAGATGGAGTGATTGCAAAAGACTAACAAGTGTAGACCATTGATTTAGGAAATGCTTCTATGGAGAAATATATTGAAGAGTATGAAGGCTCCAGTGTTGTAATTGTAGGTAGATTGAAGAAGGAGGTACAAACCAGGAATGAGTTGGAAAGGGAGAATGAGAAATTGAAGAGGTACTTGTAGGAGTTGATGAAACCCTTGCATTCCATTATCTCTTCCTCCTCTGCTACAGGTTTCTTGCCCCAAGGAACAATCTTCAAGCTTGAGAGAATGAAAAGCACTACACATGCCATAGTTGGTTGGTTGCAGGGTTTCTAGACCAAAGGTATGGTGCCATCAAGGATATCTTGTCAAATGCAGGGGATGCCATGAGGTCAGTAGATTGGCTAAAGACTATGTTAGCACAGGACAAGAAGGATATTGATCTCTTGCTGCAGAAAACAAGAACAATAATGGAATACACTGAGGATAAATTGGTGAAGAGTGGGATTCTTCCTTTTCCAAGGGTTTATGAGCCTTGGGAATGTTTTGAGATCTTGTGGATGAGGCAAATGGCCTTGAAGAATATTCATAAATAAGGGAAGCAGATTGAGGAAAATTTGATTAGCATTCATGATAAGTGCATCTTATTCTTTGAAATCATTACAGGGAGGAAGAAGTTCTCTCCAAAGCATCTCAATTTGGAACAACCTAGGAAATGGTGGAGAGATGTTTACTCTCCAGTCAATGAAAGTCCAGTCATTGAACATCAACTAGATGATGTTGCAACCTATATTGCAGTTATTGATAAGTATTTAACAAATAGGGATGATTGGAATGGCATAGTAGAGCATGCAAGAGCTCTTGAAAGAAGAGTTAGGGTTTTTCCTATGCCACCTATTGCCAGATTAGATAGAGTGTTGTTAGCAGTGCATGGTGAAGTGGAGCCTACCAAAGAAAAGGATGGGAAGTAGCTATATAGGGCTACATCAAAGTTTATACTTCCCATTATCCACATGCATTGGGATGACTTTTTGAAACCCTTGGCCGACTTGGATGAAATCGGTGCAAATTGCACATTTCATGTTGTATTTGAATATATTTTGAGGCCGACCTATTGTGTGGCATTTTATTATTGTAAAATTTGATTTGGGCCGACCTATCTTGGGGGTTCTCTATAAATTGGGCATATTGCCTCATTTGTAAAAAATATATAGAGTAGAATACATAGACATATAGACATAGAATAGAGATTTCATATTTGATCGAATTAGGGTTATCTTCAAGCAAGTATTGTAATAGAAGACTGGAATTGTTGCCATTTTGGTTTACTTAATATAAGAAAGTATATTGTGATTTGGTATCTCTCTTGTGTTGAGTTTTATCTGGCATGGTTCTTGTTGTTCTATCTTTAAAATTGCTTAAGTTTATTGTTAGATGGTTTGGTGATGCTTAGAGTTTCATGTTTGGAATGTTTGTAGCGATCTCTAGTCCATACTTTTTGCAGTTAGTTGATTGTTAGCTGCTTTGCAAAGTTAGCCTAGACTTAAAAATTTACTTAGTTCAATTATGAGTATTTGTTCATTTCAGTTTCCATAGGATTGTTTTGAATGAATGTTTATGATTTGAAAATATTTAAATACCTCAGAATATTGCACTATTCCTATGAGATTGCAGATTTATTTGGGTCAAACAGAAAGTATTTTATGAGAGATTGGTCCATTTTGAGAATCTTATATTTTGGCATTGTCAATCTTAGGGTTAGAATTAGTCTTAGAATTATCTCTGAAACCTTTATATTTTGTAATTTTCTTTATTATCTGAGTTCAATTGAGGATTTGAAGTATCAATTTTTTGCTAGATCTGATAGATTCAAATTCCAATGTTTTTTTGTAGTAAGGTCCCCTTGTGATTACCAACATTTTCACATTTTCTCTGAGTTGTTTTATTTGCATTGTCAAGACCTCACATTACAGACCTTGGGGTTATCTCTTTGTCCATAGAGATTTACCTTTCAAGAGAGATAGGATATCATATTATGTCTATGTTGTTGTTGTCTAGAAAACACCATCAACACAACTCTTCTTCGATCTCTAGGTCAAAGGATTCTATTTCATAATTTTCACCATTGTCCTTGAAATATTCTTCCTCTAATGATTGTGACTTGTCCTCCTGTTCATATACCACTTCATTGATGACTAGGTGTTGTTATTTTGGATGTCCATGGTAGTCATCTTTGAAGGGATCCTCAAGTTCATCATCCTTTTCCTTTTTGACCATCTCCCTTTCTCATCTTTCCAACTCTTTTGAAATTTACATCATTGCCTCCATTTTCGAGGGCTCTATTATAGGAGGGGCAGGGAGACCAACAATGGCTTGTGCTAGGGTAGCCTGCACTATAGGGTTTGTGAATATCCCAAAAATATTTGAAGGAATATTTTGCATGTACTCGAAAAAGGTTTCTAGTAGAGTGAGAGTGGGCATAGATGTGGATGAGGCTAAGGGTGTCATAGATGAGGGTGATACTAAGGAAGAGGAAAGTGGAGAAGTGGTAGTGGAGGAAGAATCCCTTACCATGATGGGCGTTGTGGGTGAGGTGGAGGCAAGGTGAACTAAGATGTTCATCATAGGAGGGGAAGAGAGTCAATGCCTAAGACACTAGGGGAGGAGTGGCAATAGTGGTGATAGTGGTAGTGGCAAGGATAGAGGTAGTAGGTGGTGATTTTGGTGGCTCAACTTCTCCTACATCTTCTCCTTCAAGCACTAGGTCCTCCTAAATAGTTGGCATCTCAGAGAATCCATCGTATTTCTTTGCTTTCTTCAAGGTCTCGGCCTCTGACGGATTTCTTGAACATACTTTGTGCTTAGAATGATTCTCTAGCACCTCCTTTCTTTTATTTGACCTAGTTACTAGAGGAGACTTGGGTGCTTATTTAGTTGTGGTTATGGTCCCACTATCTTCTCACATTCAAGCTCATCCTTGAGCTCACCATAGATCAACTCAACACCTTGAAGATTTAGTTGATCAACTTGTGCATCAACCCATTATGTAGTTTCATTCTCAATGGGCTTTGTCAGGGTATCAAGGTCATCGACCTCCACCTCATCCCAGTCTATGGCTGACAATGATATGCTAGCGACAATAGCAAACCTTAGATCTCTGCATATGCTTTCATCTTCAACTACTTGATCTGGCACTAGGAATAGTTTGATCATCTTCACAAAGTATGTTGTCATACACATGTAATTTTGCATGTGTACCTCTTTATCATCTTAGCATTTGGCCCAGAAGTCTTCAACATGGTGCAAGTGGGTGTATTCCCTTCCCACAAATTTCTTAAGTTTTCCATATGGATCCATTCTCAAGCGAGGAGTGTACGAACTCAAATTGTATTCAATGAGCTCCTTCTCAGAATAGTCAGCACTTTGGGAAATTGGGAGAGCATAAATTCCCTACTTGAATGTGAGGGGATAAGGCATCGTTGCTCAGTGCTTTCCTATGAGGAGAGTGTGGGTAGGCTGGACTTGCCTCGTCACCTCCAACAATATCATCTATTCATTTGGATATTGGGGCAGCTTATAAGGTTTTCCACTAAAGCCCTCGGTTTAAATGTAGGTGAACTTAAGAAATTGGATGAACAAGAATCCAAACTATTGGATGAAGGCACATGCATTGTGAGTGACTCTTCTCTCAAATTTACCTCTGAGAAGTTTGATGATTTATCTAATGAATGCATCATTCACCAGTAATATTCTATTTTAAAGTTTATATATTGGAGTTGTGGGAACTTGTCATATACTTTCAATTCCCTCCTCAGGATGGCACTTTGTGCTACAAAGAGACCCTTGTATGGTGTGGCATCAGTCAATAGATAGACCAAATAAGATGTCATGTAAAATTTGTGGGACTTCTTCACCGCTAGGAATTCCTCATGTAGATTCTTATTGATCATCCAAGCCTAGGAAAATTTAGTGGTGCCTCAAATGATCTCTTCGATGAAGTAGAACATCTAGTCAAAGAAGTAAGCCGAGGTTGAGAGACCCATGAACCTGCTCAAAAAGGTTACCAGATCATGATAATCCTCATAGAAATCACTCCTGAAAAACTCTTGGGGAACCTTTTTTGCACTTCCCCTTTTGTCCTTTAACCAGTGTTGGTAAATCAACTTCCTACATTTCAACGGGTCCACCTTCCACATATTTTCTACATATCCTATTGTGGTTTTCTCCATAGGGTCATGGTTAGGGATGTATAATGTCTGAGCTAGAGACTTGGAAGAGAGATTGGCCAATACGCTACAATCCCGATCTACAATTCTTCTTGTTTTCTTTTGATAAGTCTCTCTACATGCCATTACAAGTTCTAGGGCCACTAGAGCTGGTGGGAAGTCATCTGCTTTAGCCAACCCACTTTTCCTTATTCTTCTAGCATTCTCTATGGTGGGGTTGACTATGACCCTTTGTCTAAATTCATCAATGTTATCATGGCCTAGGTTTGTATCTAAAATATTTCTCCACTCTATGGTGACTCTGGAAGTTACCTACCCGATGAAACTGAAACTTCATTTGATTCTTATCTTCTTTCCCTCTTGGGGCCTTAGCCAATTTTTTTCCCTTTTCTTTCTTTGTGGACACCCCTAATGATCCTACAACCAGTTCCATAAATTCTACAAGCAAGCATATATGTAGTAAGCATATTCATACACTAAATGGGAAGGAGCACTAGTAAAATTCTACAAAATAGTCATTAGATCAAATAAATCATGCTTTAAAGATCATTAAATCTCCTAAAAATCATCCTTTTCCTTTCATTTGAAGGAGATTGGACAATGTGGGCTAAGGGTTGTGGGTTTCCTTGGGCTAGTGGCTATTTTGAGGTTGTCATTAGGAAACAGTGCTAGCAGGGTGGAATCTCACAAAAAAAAATCTGCATGAGAGGACCCATAGGCACCAAGAATGGCCATCAAAAATTCTTCCAAGACTCAAACTTTTAGTAATGACGTAGGCAGGAGACTATGAAAGACAGTTGGGTGGAGGAAATATGTTGAGGGTGAAGGCAAGATGGTGGCCTGGAGGAGGTGGTCCGCACTAGTGGACCTATTGGAGCCCTCAACTTCATCATTTGTCAAATGGTGGTGAAAGGAGAGTCAGAATCTACACACTAGGAGGCAGGATTCATGTGGTCATTTAGGAACAATGCTCACGAAAAGGCCATGGCAAAGTGGCGGCCCATGTGGAATGAATCACAACCAAGTTTTACTTAAGTGTTGTTCAATCAGGCCGAACTAAGATCATTAATGCAGATTCCTCATTGCGGACGGGCATAGAGAGTTAGCCATTCCAGAACGATGACCACCAACGAGCAATGCATGGGCGATGACTTGCATAGGCCAGCCTGTGGGTACCCATACTTAGCCATTTTCAAATTATCACCTTGATAGCAAGAGAAGGGTTGAGATCTGCATAGTGAGTGGACATGAGCCCTTGGATGATTTGGCACGGCGGGAGGAGGTCGAAATTCCATGAATGGTAGTTTGCAAGAGGGATTTTTCTTCATTGTGAGTTCAGATGGCAGATAGAGATGTGGGGTCCAATGGGAAGAAAGGCAAGTCAGAAAGATCATTTAGGAATAATGAAGATCGAATGGAAACCCTGCAATAATTTTGAGACTTAGGCACTTTAATTAAAGCTTAACCTTGAATGGCAGTTGTAGAGGTGGAAACCCATGGGAAGGAGGATGTGATTTGACATCCATTTGGAAATGACAAATCCCAAAGGGCATTCCATAGATAGAGGTTTGTGCATGTGGACCTGAGAGGGTCAAAGGATCAATCCCTTGACGGTTTGTGAATTTGGTGAAGTTTATACCGGCCAAGCTAAAGGGAAACCTCACAAGTGTGGGTCCAATGGAGGTACTTGTCATGTTTGAAGTTAATAATTTTGAAGAGAGAGTGACAATAGTGGTAAGTCTATGAGCATGTAGGGCATGAATGCCTTGGCCCAAGAATGGTTAGGGGGAGCTCAAGTCCCACACATGACCAAAAGTTGATTTCAAAGGTTTCCTTAAGATTTTAAGACTTGGGTTTTGTTAGAGGAGGCATTATTTTTTCTAATTTTGACATTTCCACCCAAGAAGACCTAACCATTTTCAATTTTTATAGGAAAATCATGCAATAGCTACTGATAGTAACCTTACTTGGGAATCCTACATGTATGATGATGAATCACACCAACAATGACGCTCAAATCAATCAAGGCAGGTTGTGGGTGTGGAGGTGGCTAGGACATGAGGCTCTAACAAGTTCTCTAGAAGTCTGCGGTTGAAAATGATAGCTCAGACTGAGTTATTTATAGAAATTTCATCATTTAATGGTCCTCATAAATGTGGCTATGATGGTTCTTAGGGTTGGTGAGCAGTCATTTAAAAATGGTGGCAGGAATGGTGGAGTCCGCCAAGCGGATGATGGCCATGGATTAGTTGTTTAGAACAGTCGATGGTGAAAGAGTAAGACAATTTATAGGTCCTATGAGGTGGAAGGATGTCATGTGAAATCCATTTGGAATGGTGAAGGCACCAGTGAAACCCACAAAGGGCGGCATGTAGGGGTAAACCCATGTTGGCTGAAAGATGCTAGTTTAAAGATTAAAGGAAAATAGCCAGGAAAATCCTACAAAGACTTAAGGTCTTGAAATTTTGAGAGTAGCAAAATATGGTTAGCTCAAGATGATTCTTCTAAGGTTCCTTGACCACTTAGGACACAAAATAGGGGGCATGCAAAATGAGGTAGCAAAACAAAAGTGACTTAGCAAAATGAAAAGAGAGATTCCCCATCCTAAACGAGGCGTGTGTGCTATAGGCACAATAGTCAATTGTCCTGATAGAGAAATTTAGAGACATCTTCCTCATTGGCATATTCTTTGTTCAAATCAGCCCATTTAGTGAAGGTGGTAGATGCAAGCTTTAAAATTTCATTCACTTTGTTAATAGGTGTGTTTTTTCAATGATATTTGGGGGAAAGAGGTAGCTCACCCAAAATAAAAGTGTCCTTCTTTAGATTGTAATCTCCATAACCATTATCCTTTATTACTATCTTGATATTAGGTATAGTCTGTATAATGGGTGTTTTGGATTCTGAGGTGGATGCAAGAGAAGATGGGTCAACTATAAAAGTTGTCAAAACCAACTTCAGAGTCCAAGAACACTTGTATGCAAAGGGATGCCTATCATAGGGAAGAGAATGGAGGAAAAATCAAATGAGAGTTTGAAGCTCTGAAATATTGAGAGATTATATTATCAAAACAATAGAATGAAATAAAATCTACAATGAATCAATCCTTAAGAAAGGAGATTGTGCAAAACCTAAAAGTAACCCTAATAGTTAGAAATTTAATAATTAATATAATTATTAAATCTCATAGTATGAAAACTAAAGAGAAATATTAAGAGAGGAATAAAGGTAACGTACTTAACACAATTAAGTTAAAACCTTTACTCTAACACCCCCCCTTAAGATGAGCAAGAGTGTAGCTACAGAAAAGTGCAAGAAAGAAAAAGTAACTATAATGCATGAAAGCAAACAAGGGTCCTAGCAACTAGGCCTGATTAGGTACCCGAATACAACCAAATCTCTATAAATCAGAGTAAAATAGAAAACCACATGGGAAAAACTCTTCTCCAAAAAGAGATGAATAAAGCATGCTGAAAAAAAGCATGAAGGAAGGAAGGCCTCACTGAGACCCCCCAAGAACAACTTCCTTCACCCCGATCATAGAGCGCAACTGAAGATAGTGAGTGATTCCAAAGGTTTAGTGAATATGTCTAGAACCTGCTCCTCTGTAGGAATGTACTACAAGATGAGAAAACCATCGTGAATCAATTGTCTAATGAAGTGCATGTGGATCTCAAAGTGCTTAGTCTGATGATGCTCCATTGGGTTGAGAAAAATGTGAATAGCACTCTGATTGTCACACCAAAGAGTAGTGGGATGTTCAAGAGGAAAACCAAACTCAATCATCAACTGTCGAAGCCATAAAATATCTTGACTAGCTAGTATAGATGCTTGGTACTCAGCCTTTGTAGATGATAATGCAATAGCAGATAGCTTCTTGCAAGACCATGTGATAAGACTAGAACTAAGACAAAAAACAAAGCCATAAGTAGACTTTTGATCATTGACATCACTAGCCCAATCTGAGTCAGTGAAGCCAACAATGTGAGGAGATCTTGATGTATAGTGAATGCCATAAAAAAGTGGTGCCTGAAATGTACCTCAAAATATATTTGGCAACTTGCTAATGAATCTCATGAGGATCATGTCAGAATCGAGAGACAAGTCCAACCACAAAGGAAAGATTAGGATGAGAGTGTGTCAGATACAACAAACTACCAACCAACTACCTATATAATGTGGGATCTACTGAAGAAGTAGAGCAAGAAGTAGACAAAAAAACACCTGACTGAAAAGGAGTGGGGACAAGCTTGCAATCAAGCATGCCAAATCACTGGAGCATATCAAGAGCATACTTTTATTAAAGTATGGGAATCCCATCCAAAGACTAAATAACCTGTAGGCCCAAAAAATAGTGTAGAAGACCAAGATCTATCATCTCAAACTACTCCATCAAAGCTTGTTGACACTTTGAATCATGGAGGATGAGCTACTTGTAATAATGAGATTATTAACATATAGCACAAGTATCAAAATATTACCCTCATGACGTTGAATGTACACTGTGTGATCAAAATGATGTGTGAAGTGAGAAACAAGCAGAAAGGAGTCCATCTTCTCATACCAAGCCATGGGGGCTTGTTTGAGACCATACAATCCACCGAAGTCTGAAAACCAAAGAAGAGTCCTACAAAAAACCCTGAGGCTGCTCCATATAGATCTCCTCATGTAGGTCCCCATGCAAGAAGGCACTATTCACATCCATCTGAAACATTGTCCATCCCTGAGAAGCTGCAAGGGAGAGTACAAAGTGAACATAATTCATCTTGGCGATAGGAGAAAAGGTCTTGGAGTAATCAATACCCTCCACCTAAGAAAACCCCTTCAAAACAAGATGAGACTTGTACTTATCAATAGCACCATCTGCAGTATACTTGGTATGGTACACCTACTTGCACCAAACCAACTTTCTCCCTTTCAGAAGAGAACAAAGATCCCAAGTGTGATTCTTCATGAAAGAAGAATACTCCTCATCCATGGCCCTATCCCACTCATGGTGACCTGTTGCCTCTAAAAACTCCTAAGGATAATCTAAAATGGCATGACTCAAAAGACTAGTACTAGCTATCTGAGCACAAGTATGATGAGTATCTGAAGGATCACTTGCCAAAGGTCCAACTACCTCAACATTAACATGGGCCCATTTGGGAAAATGCTCAGTATTTGGTGGTGGTGGAGATGGTGGGTCATCATTTGTATCATCCTTAGAATATATGTAATCCTCAAGAGGTGGAGAGGAAGTAGTAGGTAGTGAGGGAGAAGCTGGTGATGGAGGATCCATCTGAGGATAGTGCTCATCAAATTGGACATCTCATTGAAACAAGACCTCTCTCAAATCAGGATCAAACAACCTGTACACCTTAACATCCTCACAGTAGCCAAAAAATATGAGTGGTCTACTCTTCCTCTCCATGGTTTTCCTTTGAGAATTTGGAATAAATTCCCAAGCCTCACTATCGAAAGCTTGGAATGTAGAAACATCAGGCTTGACATGAGTCCAAGCCTCCTCAAGATCCATGTGCCATAATGCCTTATGAGGCATCCAATTCTGAATGTAATTGGCACAATTGACTACGTCAGCCCAAAAAGAAGCATCCATAGCTCGAGACTATAGCATACAATTGGTCATCTCCCATAAATTTATGTTCTTTCGCTTAGCAACACCATTCTGTTGAGGGGTGTATAGAACTATAAACCGATGTTGTAAACCATGTTGAGTGCAAAAATATCTAAAAGCCTAATTAACATATTCCCCCCCATTATCAGTTTGTATCCTCCTAATAGAAAGTCCAGACTTATTCTCCACAAATGTGAAAAATCTAAAATGAATCAAAGACATCAGACTTGTACTTCAAAAAGTACACCCATGTACGCCTAGACAAGTCATCTATAAATGTGAGCACATTTCGGGAACCAGAAAAAGGAGTGGAGAAAGACATAAGATCACCGTGAACCAGCTCCAAAGGTTCCTTAGCATGTGAGGCTCTACCCATAGGAAAAGGATCCCAGTGATGCTTGCCAAGAGCACATCCTCAAAAAACACCATCAGTACAAGATATTTGGGGAAGCCCAATCACTAGTGTTTGTGTACTCATCTGTTGAAGATATATGTAATTGGCATCGCCAAAATTCCCATGCCAAAGCTTAATCACTATGTCTGCATGAGCAATAAGAGAGAAGCCTGAACTGTCAAAACTCTCAAATCCATCAAACCTATATAAGAGAGTCTTAGGATCTACACTCCTAGTAGCAACAAACAAATCAGGATCATGGAGATCTTGAATAACCACATCATGTGGTGATAAATCTACTATTTTACTAGTGCCACAATGACAAATCTAATAAATAGAATGGAGGTTTGTAGATATAGTAGAAATCAAAAGGACATCCTGTAGACAACCACCATCCAAAGAAATAGTACTAGAACCTGTAAGTGAAAGTTGTGTTGAGTCACCAACTACAATCTGTGAAGTATCACTATGGAAAAGGGTAGTAACTATCTCCTATGAGTGATTCATATGGTGTGAAGAACCAGAATCAACAATCCAAGTGGATCCTAAAGGATCAAACTCAAGCAGAAAGAGCATGTCCTTTTCCTATAGAAGAAGAAGGAGAAGGTGAGGTGATATGATGTTGCTGCATGGATTTCTCTAAAGCCTCTAATTTTTTCCAACATTTGGAAACTAGATGTCCTTCCTTCCCACAAAAACTACAAGGATCAGCTAAATACTTCTTAGTCTTGGAGGAAGACTCACTAGACTTCGAATATTTTTGTTGTTTCAGATTGGACTTTGGTTTTGAATCTCACTTTGGAGGTGGCTTGGAGGAAGTCTCACTACCAACTAAATCTATCTTGGGATTTGGTTTTTTCTTCTTCTTTCCTTTTGATGTCTGAGCAACCAATGCATGGTTCTCTGATCTTGTGAGAGAATCCAACTGTGTGAGATTGGCTTGCTCTCGAGTCAATCGATTGCAAAACACCTCAAAAGTAGGCATGGTAAATTGATTTCCCAAGGCATCCATAGTGGAATAGAAGATAGATGAGAATATTTGAAATTTCCCATGAAGCTTTGACAAAATTAGGTAAATAAAATTTGTATCAGTCTTAGCCTTACCACAACCCTATAGAAGAGATCTCTATTGTTTGAATTTCATCGAAAAATCCTCAATAGTGGGAAAAGAATTAGGTACAAGTGAAGTCAACTCTGCCTCAATCTATAGTGCACAGAACTGATCGATGGTACCAAATAAATCTTTGAACTTGGTCCACATTTCAAGAGGATTGTAACACCCATTAAGATGAAACAACAAGTTGTCTAAAACATGCAAGGAAATCAAACCCATAGCCTCATCCATCTTATTTCTATGTTGTATAACCTCAAATGTCTTGTTCAAAATTGGTTGAACCGTATCTAAACAAGACCACAACACCTTTGATCTGACAAGACATTTCATGAAAGCCTTCCATGTATGGTAGGTATGCGGTGTGAGAAGGTCAATAGTAGAAGTGTTTTTGGCCATGTTTGGAGAAGTTTAATAAATTTTCTAATGTGAAGAGTTTCTGGTTTTCTGAAGTAAATGACAAAAAGCAAGAAAAAAACTACCCCCACAATGCAAGAAACCAAACCCTAGTAGCAATTTTTTAGTGGAAATATAGGAAAAAGGAAAACAATGGTTTCAGACTGAATCTTTTGTACCTAGTAAATTTTCTAAAAAAATAAGAGTAGATCTTAATAGAGCACATTCACAGCTTTTTGATGCCTATTCATGTTCAAAAAATAGAGCATAATTGACCAAGTTATACCCTCCAAAGTGCAAAAAAATCATCAGAATTTGACTACTGCAAAAGGCAACCAAACTACAAAATTTTGAAAAAAATCCTGCATTATCACGACTGGCTCATATCCATCTTTCCAATGCCTATTTTTGTTTGAAAAATGGAGAACAAATGCCCAAGATATGCTCATTTGAGTGAAAGTGGGTTAAAAACACTTTTTGGAGGGGCCTAGTGGTGCTCTGGTGGCTAGTGGTGCAGTGGCAGCGCGGTGGCGGCACGGTGGCACTGTAGTGGAGCCCAGACAGAACAGGTGGTGCACTACCGGAGCAGTGCATAGGTGGTTCACCACCGAAGCAGCACACAGGTGGCACACCACCGGAGTAGTGCATAGGTGGTGCACCACTAGAGTAGCACATAGGTGGTGCACCACCACAGCAGTGCACAGGTGGCGCACCACCAGAGCGGCACATAGGTGGTGCATCATCGGAGTGGCGCACAGGTGGCACACCACCGAAGCGGCATGCCGGTGGCCACATAGCCACAACCAGTTGTTGCCACTGATAGCGATGGCTAGGTGGTGGCCATCGGGTGGCGGTGGGCCGAATTGAACTAGCCACGGGGTTTTTAAAATCCTTTTTTTGATTTGTTTTGAAATTTTTTCCTTGAAAGTAGTGCCCTGGGGCCGTACGGCCTTGGGGCAAAATTTTTTTTCCTCTTTGATCAACTATGGCCAAAATCAATGAATGACCAGCTGATTTAGGGGTTTTTGGATGCTATAAATCCAATGACGAGGTCTGTTTGGTTCCAAAGTGAACCCAAAAAATTAAGTATGTCAGATCCACGAAAAATCACCCTAAAAAAATGTGAATGCCTGATCCAACCCTCGTAGCTCCAAATTCTTCAAACAAGAACATGCATGCAGTAGGTCCATGCTCTAATACCATGTAGAAGTTGTCAAAAACCAGCTTTAGAGTCTAAGAACACTTGCATGCAAAGGGATACCTATCTCAAGGAAGAGAATGGACGGAAAAGAAAACGAGTGTTTGAAGCTCTGAAATATTGAGAGATTATATTATCATAACAATAGAATGAAATAAAATATACAATGAATCAATCCTTAAGAAAGCAGATCATGCAAAACCTAAAAGTAACCCTAATAGGTAGACATTTAATAATTAATATAATTATTAAATGTCACATTATGCAAACTAAAGAGAATGTTAAGAGAGGAATAAAGGTAACTTAATTAACATAATTAAGTAAAAACCTTTACTCTAACATCAACAAATGAGGATGAGAATGTAGGGCCTTCATTATTCTTTGGTATCTAGGGGATCTTGTAGAACTTGGCCTCAAGGTTCCTGCAATAGTAGAAAAGCTCAGGGTCTCTATGGATAGTAACTTCTTTATCCTCAAAAGGAAACTTGATGCGCTAGTGGTATGTGGAAGATATTTCTTGCATGGAATGAATCTATGGTCAACCAAGCAATATGTTGTAGGGGAGATCAATTTATAGCACTTGGCTTGTAGTCTCAACAATGACAGGTGCCACTTGAATAGGCAAAGTGATGATAACTTGCGACACTCTTTCTTGATTGTCATATGCCCTTATGGTTGTACTCTTTGTTTTCTCAATAGCATCCTCTGAAAATCCCAAGTTCTTGACCAATTGAAGGGTGCAAATGTTTATACCAACACCTTCATCTAATAAGACTCTTTTAACCTTATTCTTATGAAAAATGACCTCAAGATGTAAGTCATGATTATGAGATGGCTACGTGGGTAGATCCTATTTTGAGAAGGTGAGAGGATGATGGGTAGTGATATTCCCTACCATATCTTGAAATTTCTCTATATCAATATTTTTTAGGGATGGAGGAAATAGAACAATCCTTTTCTAATATTACCCTATGTGTGGGGGATAGCCTCAATAGTTCTAGAAGAGAGATCTATATGAGGGTTTTCTTTAGTTGATCAAGTAGATTGTAGTTACTAGGGTTGGATTTTGACAATGTAGGTTACACCCTAGGTTGAGATGAAGCTCCTTGGTCAATTTTCCACGTTGTGTGGTGACTCAACACTTTGCACTAGGTCCTTTGATGGTAACGACTATTACGACATTGTCACAAGAGACAAACACATTGGAATAGACATGTTACACGTTATTTTAATTCTTACCTTTTCCATTGGTATTCCCTTTGTTGTGATCAGGCATTGGGTTCTTGTATATCTTGAGGTTCTAGTTATCGATTGGTACCTCAATAGATATTTATCCATTCTCGATAAGATCTTGGATAACATTCTTTAGTTTCATGCAGTTCGATGTTTTGTGTCCTTTAATTTTACGAAAGTCACAAACATCCTTTTCATTGTACGAAGGTGGTTTATCTTTTGGTTCTTGATAGTTTTGGAAATTGGGAAGCATGGTCAATTTTGAATATATCAATTTCTACATGATAGATTCAATAGGTTTTGCCAATTGTATGTGTTTACATTTTGGGTAGTTATTCCTATTGGTGGTTCATCTTTGTTGAGTTGCGATGTTATTGAGCTGATTATTCTATGGTGGTGATGTTTTTTGTTGTACACTTTGTGCAATTTTTGGTTGGTTGGTGTTTGTACTAGGAGCACTTATGGCCACTTTAGCATCTACTACACCATCATTCATCACATTCTTGTTCTTAGCTAGATGTGAGGCTTGTCATTTAAACCGGTTGATGTGTGGTTGTCTTTATATGCTTGTATGTTTCCCTATGAGATTAGGGCTCTCTCAATGTTGAGGGCCCAAGGGGAAAATCTCATCATAAGTAGTGATGCATTACATCCTTAAGTGGAAGGATAGATCTAAATCAACATTTTATATGATAATCCCCACTTGTTGTTCATCAAGAATGGGCCACTTGCTCTTACTAGATCTTTGTATCCATCTTTGAAAGAAATTGGTGAAGGTTTCTCCTTTATTTTTCTTGAGTGTGTATAACTCTTCTAAGCTAACATCCATGTAAAGATTAGATGAGATATGGTCTATGAACTTAACAATGATTTATTGGAACGTTTTGATGCCTAGAGGTAACTATGAAAACTAATCGATGGTTGGGCCTATCAAACTTCATGGAAAGAGGTGCATCAAGTTGGAGGCATTATAGGAAACCTCCATACACATGATGTTGAATTCTTTGACGTGATCCATAGGATTTCCTCTCCCTTTGTATTTATCAAATTTAGGGACCTCAAAATCAGGAGGGAAAGGTACCATTGCAATGTTTCTATTGAAAGGGTATGGAGACAATTTTTGTTGTTTATGGGGGTTCTTTGTTTTTCCCATTTGAATGTCTTGCATTTTTTACGTTAGAACCTTGAGTTGCGATGCCATCTCATCTTGTAGGTTAGGTTTAGGAGCATATGTTGTGTACTATGGGATGCCAAATGGATTGTAAGTGGGATTTTGATATGATGGGGTGTTGTATGGTGTGAAGGGTGGTGTTTGATATTTTGAAGGTGATGGTGGTAGAGGTGTATATGCTGAAAACATATTTGGATTGATGATGTTTTATTTGGGATTATAGTAAAAACATTAATTTTTTTGTTGTTGGATCTATTATTGGGTGAGCAATACTTTTTGTTAATTTTGTGCGACTAAGGCTTGTTGTTGATCTACTAGGGCTTGTTTTCAAGCTTCTTGTTGTTGTTGGGCTGCTAGGACTTGTTTTTGAGTGTTTTTTTATCTTGATGTTGTTGTAAGGCTTGTTGATAATCCTATTGTGCTTGTTGAAAGGCTAGAGTGTGTGCTTGCAATGTAGGATTGTTTTGTTGTTGGGTCATATATGATGGAATTTGGGTGTTTATGGTTTGTGTGGGTTGTGGGTTTATGAAGAGAGGTTGGAGGTTGCCTTGGTTTAACTTTCCTTATAAAATGGTGGATTGGGATGGAGGAATGTAATTTTGAGGTCCCATTTGATTTTTCATGATGTGAGGGACCAATGGTAATGATGATGGCACCATTTGGTATTGCAATAGCAATGGAACATTAAGACCTTGATTCAATTGATTGAAAGTGTTCAATTGTTGTATTTGAGATGGGACCAAGTTATTACCTTGGTTGATGGGATTTGTGATCAATGTGTTTTTTTTATTTGGGTTGGTGATGGATGGGATAGATGTTTTTTGGAGAACCAATGGGTTTGATGAACCAATGGGGTGGTTGAATGAAGATGTCCCTTGTTGTGTTAAGGGTTGATGTTGTGTAAGGGTCTTAAATTTCCTTTGTTGATCCATTTGGGACACTTGGTTCACATTTCCTTGTGCGACATTAGGAACACTTGTGGTACTCTTGGGGGACGGATGGAGATGGTTGCACTTGAAATGTTGAGGTTGTAGTCAAGTTATGAAATGTAAGTTATTTGTGTGGATCTAAAGGGTGTTCTAGAATGGTGGTGGAAGATTGAGGTGGGGCACCAAATGTTGGGGTCCAAGTGGCGTTTTGGGGAGGATTTGTGTTTAGAGTACCCACAAGTGTAATTCTTTCCAAAGGGTGTGACCAAAGTCCTTAGCAAGACTAGTTACAAGACTAGGAGTTTGTGTTTGACTTGACCCTAGTGATGGATTTGATCAAATCATAAATGAAGTTAAGCCTTGTGCCAAGGTTTGTGCAAAAAAACATGGTGGAATTGAATCCACTTTCTCTAAGGCTTGATGTTCTTATTTATACTCAAGGATTTATTCTTTAGTAAGCTCAAATGGGTTCTTTGTGACATTTTCTACGTCATATGATCCCAATAGATTTTGTGGTTGTTGTGAGCGAGTAGAATTACTCCTTGGATCAAATTATTGTGGATTGGTGTCACTTGTGGTGGATGTGACTTTGTCTTGTTCCATGATTCTCTTATGTTGTGATCTTGTTGTTACCATAAATTTTGGGTCACCTATGTGAGAGTTATGTTGAGATTTGTGATGTTTAAACTCTCTAATTGACTCAAATTTTTGTAAGAGGGACACTCTTAAATAATTTTGGACCAATAGTGGAAGTGGATGATGAAAAGGGTGAATGATGTGGATGAACTTTCTAGACTTTTAGAAAACACTTTTAGACAAAGAGATTTGATATGTTGACCAAAGGAGTTAATGAACTTGTCAATTTTAAGGTAGAGTTGTGACCTTCAAAATAAACTTGTCAAAAAAATGTGATAACTAACTCAACTAAGTGTATGGAAAAGGATCCATTTCACAAACAACATAGCTAAGTTAGGGATTTTTCTAAGTCAAGAGTGTTGGTGTGTCCAAAAATTTATAAATTTCGGTGAAATAAAAGGTGAAATATGATGAAGGGTGGATAAAATGTTTGACCCAAAATTTTAAACTAAAATACACCTTCATTTTGCAAGACCATAGTAGTGAGAAAAATACTATACCTCTAAAGTGATATTACCGTAATAACTCAAATGTCTGGTAAAATAGAACTCAATGATTGTGGGAATAGAATCTAGTGATTTTTACAATAGAACTCAATGATTTTGGACTCAAAAAACCCTAAGGACTTAATAATTTAACCAAGTAAAGTTCATTTATTTTGGAAATAGAACCCAATGATTTTGATAATAGGATTCAATGGTTTGCAATAGTTTCCTTGTCTCAATTTCAATGTTAGAACATACATCAATGTGGGAAATTCATTTGACTTAATCTTTTCTTAAGTGAGATAGTTTCATTACAACATCAAAAAGGTCTTGGTTAATTTTTCATACTAAAATTTCTATGTTAAAGCAACCTTCATTTCACAAAGTCTATTATGTGAAAATCATGAAGCTAAGAACATAGTTCCCTATGATAACCTTTGGAAAGTATAGATTTAGATATAAGCCAAAATACTTAGAAGCCTCTAGGGATAGAATCCTTAGGAAAAGAAACAATATAAATACTTTTCAAAGGGTATCCATGCTTAAACAAAAGGGTTTGAAGTTTGACAAATCATGGTGATGTGTATCTGAAATGTTTTAGAACCAAGAAAAGTATCAAAAGGACTCACAAGAAATTACAAACCTAGCTCAAGTGGGTACCTATTTCTTGGTATTCTTACCATCATCCCCCTAAGATATGATTAATCTATGAATATGGAATGGAAAAATAGGCTATGTTAAGGAAATTTACCTTATTAACACACCAAGCAAAAGAGTCCCTTCCCTATTTTCTTTATTACCTCAACCAGAAACTGAACATGGTAATTAACTTCTAGAATGGTGCTATTCCAATGCACTACTTTAAAATAGGCTTTGAAAATGAACTTGGTTGCTACTAAACAAGGGCTCTTGATCAGTGTATTTGGGATAACTTGGTGTCTATACATGTGATGATTCTCTTTTAAGAGGTATCCCAGCCCCTAGAAATATCTAAGGGTTCTTACACATCTCATGGATACTAAGGGAGACTTTTTTCAGTATAGAACATCCACACTAGGTGGTTGATGACTTTTGTCACACCAATTATTTATATAGAAGACCTAAATTAAAGTACTGCTTGGGTCATTCCCTCTCACAAATTGGGAGGTAGGCCCTCTAAAGATAAAACAATGTGCAAAACTCAAGACTCTTTTCATCACCAAAGATTTCCAAAAAGGTGTGAGGGGAGAGGATACACACTTCAAGTATACACAAGAAAAAAAGTATACTTGAGTTTTTCTCCTCACCCAAGGTCACATGAAGTGCAAGGGGAGTGGATAAACACTACAAGTATACACAAGAAAAGAAAGAAATCATTCATTTTAACCTTGAAAAGCACAATGAGTTCATTTGAAGCACCAAATGGAAGTGTTTGATTCTATTGTTTAATTTTAACCGATATAGAAAAATGAGGATGTGTGGGTCCAATTTTAACCAAGTTTGAACATTAATTTTAAACCCAATGGAGGTTTAGTTTGTCCTAAAACATAAAGAAAAGTAGCATATAATGGGTAATAATTGCCCCATAAGTGTAAAACACTTTTACAATGTATGGTCAAATGATAGAATGCTCCTTCACTTCAAATGTGTTCAAATCTGCAAAACCAATTAGCCTTAAAAACAAAAACCAGATGTCAGTGACATGTTAGAGAGCACATGAAATAAATTTTTTAAAGAACATGTCAAATTAGCTGTCTATTTTGTTTACCAATTAAAAACATCACTGAAATCAATTGTGACACTAAATCTATCAAGTGCTTCACCATATCAAAAGTGTGTCACTCTAGTGAAAATCAAGTGTGTCACTCTACAATAAAGCATTGACATCGATTGCGTTGCTATAATGAAAATCATGATGTAAATAAAAAATAATTTAGCATAGCTATAATAATTTTGCGGTGATGAAATTAAAATATGTGTCATTGAATTAATTATGAATCACTAAATTTAAACCAAAGAGTTTCATTGTATAGTGATGCATATTAGGTGCATCGATGAATCCATCAAGAGTTTCATTGTATCTGCAAACATAAGAATACGAGATTCTAAAGAGAAATTCACTAGTTTCGGTTAGTATAGCCCTCCTTCTAGCAAAAAAATGTGACCATAATCATAGTATGAACTAAATATGCTAGATCCAAATGAATTTAAATCCTATTTAATCCCCTAAGTCATGATCCCAATAAGATATTCAAATTTTCAAAGACTAAGAACCCATTAAACTAACATGAAGAACATGAAAACATAATTGCAACTTAATTTAAAAACTTGAATCTTATCTTGTTATGGGAGTGGTGTCACATTGATGTGGAATGGTGACCCTTTCCCAATCCCTTGGATAATATGAGCTTGTTCCAATTTATTTTACTAAAGAAAATTGATGAAACTTATGAGATATATGTGAAACATGATGTAAAACTAGTTTAACATGATGAGATGAGTTCTAAATGCTCTTATGTTTGATAAAATGGATGCAATATATGCTAAATGTAAAAAAAGCTCAAAGATAAAATCCATTTAAAGAAAACTATACTAAAATGGATGCAAACTAAGTTAACATGGAAGCCATTAATGGATGCTTGAGATAAATATGGATGAATACTATACTAAATTTCTAAAAGTGCTCAATATAGATACAAGTGAGTATGAATTTAAATAGCATAAATTTTCTATCAAAAGATGGATCCATTTCTCTCCAAATAGTGATGTATTTATAGGAAAGCAAATGAAAAATCAAGGGCTCAGATTGATTTTTTCAATCAATGATCAAGATGAAAAGGAGGGTGAAACATGGATCAAGGAAAGAATCAAGGTTTAAGAATGATTCAAATAAACACACTTTGTAACAAATTCCAAAGTTTGTTACCAAGTTTTTTTGAAATAAATCATTCCTTTTCGAGCCAAATAGGAGAATATTCCTTAGGAATATTCTCTATGCAAGTGGATTTGGAGGGGAAAGAAATTTAGTAATTAAAACTAAATTTGAATGTGCAAGATGGAGAATAACATGATATTCATTAAATAATTAACTTATTTAATGAAAAGGAGATGCAAATATGATATTTAATTAAATAAGAGGAAACAAGGTTTAAATTAAATAAAAAAAAATTATTCAATTTAAATAGGATGAAATGTTAGTGTGAGAGGGGGTGAATTTACCCAATTAGATCAATTAGATTAATAGCTGAAAATGAGGCATTAGATTAAATAACTAGGTTAATTTAATCAAAAAAGTGAAAAGAAGATGGGTTTTAGGATGAAATGATGTTTATTAGATTCAAGTGTGTAAAATCATCCGACATTTTTAAGTGTACAATTATTATCTTTATGGTCTTTAGATATTTTTATACCTCTTCAACAATTAAGGGCTTTTTAGTACTTAACCCTCTTTCAATGACTTCGTTAAAGGTGTTCACACAATTTAGTTGCAAATGTATGGCTATAATTGGATGTAAATTTTCAATAAAAATATTCACCATTTATTTTTTATGTACTTGTAAGGGTGATAAAATTGCAAGGTGTCTCCATTCTTGAAGAAATGTGGCCAAACTTTCCCTAGTGTTTTCATTGGTTGTGCATAACTTAGCCAAATTGATCTCTTGGTCGATGTTGTATGGGAAATGGGCCAAAAATCATTCAGCTAGGTTAGAAAAGGATGTTTTTAATCCTCAAATTAAGTGTGTGAAACATTCCAAAGCTTGATCCCCAAGGCTTCTAGGAAATAACCTCATGAGGTATACATCATTGTAGGAAACTTCTTGTCATGCCAATTTGAATTCTTTAAGGAGTTCAATGGGGTTATCTTCCCCTTTGTATGCATCAAATTTTTGAACTTTTGAATCTTTGGGAAATGAAATAGATAGTATGGATTGATCAAATGGGTAAGGGCATATATCCCCATACCTATAGATCTTTCTTGATTGACTCGTTTGGATCCCTTGGATTGCGTATTTTATCTTTTGAAACTCTTGGGATAACTTGAATTTATTGGATGAAGGATTGTGGAAATATTGAAGGTGATACTATCAGTGTTGGCGTGAAGGTATCAAAGGGATATTATTGTGTATTGATGATATTGTTGATGGTTTGGTGTTAGAGGGGGATTGTTGAGGTTTAGGATAGGTTGATGTTTGGGGTTTGATGTTGGAGGGTTATTAGTATTTTGATGATTAGGAGGTGGTGGTGGGGGATTATTAGTGTTTAGGGGATTTTGTGTTGGGGATTGAGATACAGTAGGCCCTTGTTGGTAAATTTAATTAGTATAGATATATGTGGTAGGAGGTTGCATTGTGGTGGTTGTATTGTTGGTTGTATAAGTGACATGAGTATTGGGAGGGATAGCGACCCTTATTTGTGATGAAAGTGGGGGTAAATTATTGAATGATTATGTTGTGTTTATGAAGGGATGGGGATTAGGATTGGGTTGTACTCCTAAGACATTATCAAATAGGTTGATAGATGATCAGTCAAAAGGCTCTTCTCCCCAATTTTTTGAGAGATCAAAGTTAGAGGGAATTTTGGCCCCTCTAGCTAGGATTTCTATTATGAGGTGGTTTTTACTCACTTCAAGGAGTTTTTGCATCATTTGTTGATTATAAGGATTGTTTTCAAATTCCCTTAGTCTAGGGGAGTTTTCTTGTTGGTCCACATATACCATTTTTTCATGGGGTGTTGGTGGTTGGGAGGAATTTGTGTTATAAAAGGCCTCTCCTTGAGAATCCATTCATTTCTTAGCTTGTGATCTAGTGATTGGCATGCAAGATAAGGATTCCCTTGAAGAGTGGCCTTGGGATAATGGGTTTTGATGGGTATGAATTAAGGTTGGTTATGTTTGGTGGATGGGGGTTTAGATCTAGATGAAATTTGGACTTGATTTGGACTTGGACTTATGGTTGGATTATAGTTGGATGGTGTTTAGAAGGTTGTAGAAATTTTTTGGCTTTGGAATTGGTTTGGAAAAAAATGATGGATGAAATTTTTTGGACTTTAGGATAAAATTTGGATGATACATTTTGGATGTTGGATTTGATAAGTATAGGGATGTTCTAAGATGTGATTGGAAAGTTGGATTAGGACTGATTTAGGATGATTGATTTATTGACCGGGTTAGATGATTATAAGGATGAAGCTTCAATAAGGGATATGTGAAAAATAAATTTTGCAACAAATATTAGAGTCCAAATCTTTAGGATGGCATGATTTTTGATTTTATCTTTAATTACTTATAAAAGGAAAGTTCCTAAGCAAGGTTAGATAAATGATTTTTCTGAAAAAAATAACTCAAAGGAGCCAAATCGTTAAGCTAAATAATTTGTAAAGATGGACTAAACATAGATGAAACTTAAGATAGGAAAGTCCTTAATCTATCCCTAGATTAGTAGGATGATTAAAGATCTAGATTAAACCCTAATGTCAAATTTGATTTGCAAGGGTAATGGTTGGATTAGATAAGGACAATGATGAGTGGGATTAAGGTAATGATTTGGATGATAAGTGGATGATTTGTGGTTTGGTGATTAGATAAGGTTTAGATGATATTACAAAATTTGGGAAAATAATCTAGGGGTTAAATTGATAAATGGGATGGTAAAGGTGTGATTAGGGTAATGATGACACAAGGTGACTAGTGAGATTATTGGGATGATAAAGTGTTACAAAGGATTAAATTCTAATGCCAAGTCCAAAATTGAAAGGTGAGTGACGATAAGTCCAACTAGGGAAGATGATATGATGATAAAAGTAATAGATATTAAATTGAAGATGTGGTGGGGAATTATTTATGAAAGACCATAAAGGTTTTTCCTATGTCCAAAGATGAAAATTACAAGTCCAATGATGGGGAGGGTGGGATGTTTGGAATAAATAGGTTTTTTTCAATGATGATGGATGATTATGGGAAGGTAAGAATGGAAATGGTAGGGTAGTGAGGTGTAAAATGGTGGGGTCAATGATGGTTAGAGGATAGATGAGTTGTAGAATATGTCAGACTGGTCAAGGAACCCCATGAGGTCACTATTAGAAGACTCGGGGTTTTTAGCCAAACAAAGGTGTAACTTTTCAGATAGAGTCAAATACAATCACAGGTTGACAAAGGACATATAAATAGGTATTAATCATAGAGGTGTAGAACTATAGTGTGAGTGTGATGGAGCATAGGTGTAGTTTTTCCAAATTGTATGCGCAAGGATAGAGGAACAATTTTATTTATCCTAGGCATAACCCTACAATCTGGATGTTTTGGAAAGAGATATAGAAAACAAGAAAACAAAATGGCCAAGTTTATATTTTTTAAGGGTGTGGTCAATCCTTAGACCTATGGTTGATTCATCTTATAATGGTTTTGTACAAGAAGAAACTCCAAAAAAATTGTTTACAAACCTAAATTAGTCAAGTGGGTTTATAGACTACTGTAGGCCCACCACCCAATTGCTTTGGTTAATAATCTTTGATTCTTGGGTGGAGTATCCTTTCTCATGAAGTTGGATAGGTAGAGTTCCAGTGACACAATGTCAATATTTCCATGGGCACACCTTATCTCTCTCCTTGGGAGACTTTCAAGCCAACCCAAATATTTCTATCTCAACCTAAGGTAGTACGTGGTGAGTAACTTCAAGGTATGATCAAAATCCCTTGCACTAAACTAGCTACATTTGAAGGCATTAATATAGGTTACACAATGTTTTATAAGATAATCCTCTAAATACTAGTAGGGTTTGAGGCACAACCATGAACTATAACCCATCACAAGCATGGGCTAAGAATTTTTGATGAGAAAGTTCAGACTAGACCTACACTCCTAGCTTGAAATCACCCTAAGTATAAGAGCTTTGCTAAACATGATGTGACTAAATTGGGGTACAAATTTAATTCTTCCCCCTTTTTGTACCCCATTGGTAGCACATTGTTGAGCATATAGGTTTTAGATCAACATTATTAATGAAGGAATTTGATGATTTCTCTAACCATGAAATTTCATAATGTGTCAATATTGAAAACAATTCAAATGCTCATGTTGATACAATAAGAGGTAATGTTGAGTGTGATAGTTATTGCAACAATGAATGTGTTTTGAATAGTCACTATGATAAATTTGCTACAAAACTAAATTCTAAATTATTTGAGCCTTCATTTGAAACATTTCACATAGGGTTATGTGATTATTTGAAGAATGCACATGACCTCTTCTTTGAAACTAAGATAGAAAGCTTTGTTTAAGCATGGGATGTTAATGTTTTCACTAAAGGCTATTATTTGTATATAGTTAATGATATTATGAATGTTGATAAATATTTGTTTTCAAATCATTGGGTCATTTAATAAGGGTATGTGCAGGATCATCATGGAAAAAAACAAGCCCTTAAGTGGCCATGAAAATTCAAAAAATCTGAGTTAGGCAACTTGACATAAAAATTTGAATAAGTTATCTATATTATTTCAAAAATATGTAAGAATAGAATTTGTAGAAAATTGAATGTTATTTTTAAACTACTAGGTTGATTTTTGTTTTTAAATCTATTTCGTGAAAATTTGAAATTTCAATGCAATAGTACTTAAATTTTAGGGAAAAAATAAGTAGGTGTTTGTTTGACCACCCTAACCACAATAAAATGATAATATTTTTTTATAATATTTTATATATAAGTAGAGGACTCATGTCCCAATGTGATGCGTATTTTTTGTAATTTTTTTCCAAGTAAATAATTACTGATGAAATTTTTATTACAACTTTTAAAAAATATAAAAATTTGTATGCCTGACCACCTTAACTTGGTCAAAACTTCATGAAATTAATTTCTTTTAATCCTATAGTATGTGAAGCATAGTATGTGACACATGTTTCAAATTCAAAAAATGTGATATAGTTTGAAATCTATAGATGTTTTTCAATTAGCCTATCAATCAAGACTTTAGTCGTAATTCAAATAGAAAATAAATAATAATAATTTATTGAATTCAAAGTGAGGCATAATTTATATTGGTGGAAAGCTGAGAATCTCCTTTAAAAACCCTTTTCGTTTCATCAATTTTGGGTAAAAAAAGTCGTTAGCCACATGAGCCATCATATCACTTACATATCGCCACTTTTTTTCCCATCATGATCCTACGCATACCCACGATGTGATTGAGTTATGTTTCTTAGATGGAGATGCATTTTCTTGTGATGCAATTCAGTTGAAGGAGATACCTATGTGTGAAAATTATTTGTTTATTACACAAGAGGATTGCATACCATAAGTGGGGGATATTTTTGTTGAGCTTAATAGTTATGAGGGTTTTAGATTTGATGTATACATAAATGATCAAGATAATTCTCGTAATGACTCTTTTCAAGCATACTATGAAATTTTTCACTTTCCAGTTCAATTGGTTAAGATGGTGATTGTTGTGTGGTCTCACAAAATTCCCCAAGATTGTGAGGTTTAGGGACCCAAGTGAAAAATTTAACGCTTATGATAGGTGCTTGTTGGAAAAGGGATCATCAGAAGTTAGTGCTAGGCTGAAGTCTTTGAAGTAGTTCATGATTTAGATGTATCAAGTATTGGGTACCTTGTATTGGAAGGCCAAAGCTATTTGAAATGTTAATTAAAGGTTTGATAAGTTGTTCTGGTTTGAAAGTGGAAGTATGGTGAAGTGTGAAGGGTCCAGTAGAAATTGGGAATCAAGAAATTTGTATTTTGGTAAAAGTTGAAGTTGTTGAGTACTAGGTACCGGGTAATAGTGTTGAGTTCTAAAGTTAATTGTTTATTGTTTCCTGGGAGTTCAAAATGTTTGGTGACCCACCTAAGGAAATAATTGTGTGAGAATTTGTTGAAAGAATGCTATTTATGATTTGTTCAAAATGATGATTTATTGATGATGGGTTTTATTTTCATGAGAGTTTTATGAATGTTTTAAAAAAGGGATTAATATGTGGAATTTTTATGTGTAGGAGGAATTGATTGTAATGTAGTATTTGGGTATGGACGGTTAGGAAAATTTGGATCACAAGTAGTAACATAGCTAGGTTGGGCTGTATACTTTGGGAGTTCGTATAAAGGATGATCTTGAGATGTCAAAATACTGGGAATCCTAGTATTATGAATATGGAGAACGAATGTGCCTAGCTCTAGTGTGATTTATTTTCGAGAGGTTAAAGCTCGAGGCAAAACCTGAGTGTAGGAAAAAATGTCCATCTAATCATTTTGAATATATGGGAAGTTCCTACATTTTGTTTGAAAAATCTACTCATCTCCAAGTTAATGTCTTGATTATATCAAAGATGGAGATCCTGAAAGATTTTAAAGTGTTGAAGAAGGTTGTCATTCATCGACTCATTTATCGATTCTCCTACCAGTTGTCATATTCCACATGCCTTGTTATGATTCATTCCTTGGATTCCATCTCATGTGTAGATAGCATTTCATGAGCGTCTTGTTTCTATAAAAGGCTAGGAGATGGTTCATTTTAAGTTAAGTTCAGAACTTGTGGATGTTAGAGAACCAAAAAAAAATCAAGTTTTATTCTTTTTCCTATTTTTTATTCCATTTCAAATTAAAAACTTGTATATTTCATTAAATTTAATTAATATCAAAGTTAATTTGAAAGTTATTTTCTAATATGAAATCTTATGTAGCTGATTGTTTGTTGCTATCAAACACGACTATGTGTTGTGTCATTTAAGGGTGCATACTGACACTATTTGGTGGAAAATAATCCCCCTTTTATTTAAAATCTCTCATCATCCTGTGCCCATATTTGAAGCAATTTGGTGACGTATAGAATGGTTTTCTCTGGTTTGGTTATTTCTTGGGGCATGTGTGGATAATACCTAGGAGAAATTTCACTTTTTAGTAATTTTTTATGCTTTATTTTAGAATAAATGTTTAAATTTTAGAAAATGTTCCAAAAAAAAGAGATGAATGCATTGATTTTTATTGCAAATATTTTGATTCCATCATATTTTTGAATGCTTAAAGCTAGATCTACTTGAAAAAATTCAATTTATTTGAAGTTCATGAAATTGTTAAATCATCAGACTGGGACTATCTTTTGCATATATTTGTGATTCCTTTGACAACTGGAAAAACTATTTACCCCTCATGATTAACAACATTATTACAAAAAACCCAAATGTGAACCTAGTACCACCAAGACCTGACATAAATGAGCCTTGAGATTAGGTTGAGTTATCCTAAGATTTAGGTTCTCCTGGTGCAATATTTCAAGTAAGGATAGGTTCCTATGGTGTGTCTGTGAGGATTTATCTAACCTATTGATGTTTGAATAACATCATCATCAACAAGAATTAGTACTAGAAGGAGGGCCACCTTTGGTCCTCTTTCGAATCACTATTTTTGTCTGATTTTGGGTTGTAAAGTTGCTTGTGAGGAAAAAGTCTAAGCAAGCCAGTAATGCAAAGTAAAATGGAAGTTGATAATTTCCAAAAATTCCTTAACTGGAGGCTTTATCCCTTGAGTTTTTTGACCTTTGGTAGGGTCACCAATTGTAGAATTCATAACACAACTAATCATGGTGAACTTGATTGTGATTTTTTTTAACTAGGGTAAGTTTGGCCACTTATAATGTGATTTTGTTAATGGAAGTATCTTTAACTGCTAAAAGAGAGAAATCGTTAAAGAAAAGAAGTTTGAATTTTGAGAAAGTTATTAACCCTATAAAAGCTACAAATATTGGAAAATTAACTATTAAAGTAGATGGATCCACTAACTATAATTGTCATGAAGAAATTCTTAAATTTTTATAGGAAAAAATGAAAATTCATTAAGACTTAGAAACAACATGTCTAAAGTGTGAATGTGAAAGTGATGGGTCACTGATCTTCTCCCACGTGGAAGATGAAAATGAAGGTGACAACGAAGGAAAAGAGTGGGGGAAACGAGGAGGAGATGCATTCTTTTCACCCCTAAATGTGAATCCATGATCTAAAAGGGAAGAAATTCTTGATTTCATGCAAAGAACAAAATATCATGTCTTTACTTTCTCTCTTTTTGATGATAGTGTAGATTGTGTTACTACTTGGTTTAATGAAATAAATAGTGATATTGAGATTGAAAAGAGGACCAAGGACATGAAAAATATTGGAGAGAAAGTGAATCAAGAAATGAGTGTGGAGTCATTCATGAAGCACAACAAAGTGAAAGGGGAAACCATGAACCAGGGTTGGAAGAAGGTGGATTATTGAGAAGTCAGCAAAGGTGTGTGCAATCAACCTTTGATGAGTTTTTTTCCATACATGTGAGCTAATTCATTGGTAAGTACACATTTGAATTTACATTTGTTAAATGCATAAAAGTTAAGATAATTCATTGTTACAATAGGATATCTGAAATATATTCAAGCAAATTTAAAGACAAGCCTATTGTAATTCATCCAAAAAATAAAATAAAATAGTAGTGTAAATTAAGGTAAATTTATTAGTTAGGGTTAATCAGCTGATCAAGGTAGATTTTAGTTAGTTAGGTTAGTTTTCTTTAGTAGGGTTTATTTTTTCTTTTTGGTTTGTTCTTGACATTAATGAATTTTGCTTAAGTTAAAACACATGAGAGTGAATTAAAATTTTCTTAAAACATTGCACTATAAATGGAAAAGATAAAACCATGCAAAATAAATACATGCTTTAAAATGTATGGAAAAGAAAAAAAATTCATCATATTTTGTATGTACCTGTAAAATACCAAAATTTTCGTCATAAAAGAGAAAAAAAGGCAAAAAGGAGCTAAGCTAAAAGTAGTGATTGACCAGTCAAACAATTTGGAATTCTTCATCCATGAGGGAAGTATACCCCATGTAAGAATTGCCCTATAAGCATCAAGGTTAGGGGTGTGCAGATCAATCAAAAAAGGGCCGAATGGGAACTAATTTCCCTTGCTCTAGAAACTACAAAATATCACCAATAGATGGAATTCTAACGATCAGATGAGAAATAGAAAGACCTAGTCTGAATTCCCTTGAAATTTAGGCTGCACTATCATGTTTGTAGCTTCACAAAATTCAGCAATAGAAAGGCCAAGATCTAGAAGCGAGGCTATGAACCATGAAGCCATGTTTGAATTCAACCAATAGTATGCTCTTGAATTTACATAAGCTTCCTCGAGGACTAGGTGTAAGTTTGATTTGGTAGATGGAGTCCTAACAAAGGAAACCTTTATGAGCCTTTGGGTAGTGATTCAACCTAGGAAGCTATTATGATAGTTAATGCAAGCCAGGAAAATGGGAGTATCCATGGCCTAGAAGCAAGAAAGCACAAGCAAAATGTGAAAAAGAAAGAAAACTAAAGAAGGAAAGAAGAAGTGAAGAATTTGAAGGAGAAGTGCAGAATTTATAGAAAGCCATGAGAAATTTGTGATACATAGTTACCTGGATATAAATCTTGGGAAATGCAGGTTGAGGTGACAATAGGGAACTTTTCTCTAGGATTAAAAGTAAAGTAAAATAAATTCTCATAGAATTGGTGGCTATTCCTTTGAATTTTTCCAATATGAAAATCACGAATCGACAAAATTGAAGATTTCAAAATTTAATGGTGGTCATTTGAGCTTATTTTATTGAGGTGTATTAATCATGAATATTTCCATGTGTGCATGTAGAAAATAAAATTAATTTGGTGAGGTGGCACATGTTGGCATGTGGAAAATTAAAGGAAGTAATGCGTGCATGTTAAGGCATGTGAATTAAATGCAAAGTATGATGGTCAGACTTAAGTGTAATTATGACAATTCTAATGCATTAATGTTAGTGTAGCACTATCAAATCAGAATTTTTAGTCAACTTTATTTTAGTAGTTGCCATAAAATTTAAAATGGAAGGGTGGTAATTGATATTTATAAATTTAGAACTAATTTGGTGATTTGATAACTTTTTGCTAAATTTTAACTTATGCATATTTTTTTAGATAGACGGTGAGTTACAATTAGCTAGAAAGTTGCACATACATGGAATAATTAAATAAGTTTTTAGGAATTGGTGAAATGATGAATGGATTTGCATTGAATGAAAAATCAAAAAGTATCTTCACTACCACTGTAATTCCCAACCTGATAGTGGGATTCACTGGCTGCAAGTTGAAGCAAACGAGCTTACAAAGTGTTGGCCCATAGTTTTCGTTGCACCAAAAGATTGACCTATTAATGCTCGATACAACTATCAGAGTTAACAAATCCATGGGAGGTGGTTAGTCCATGTCAAGAATCCCAAGGGAGAACTGACCATCTTCCAACAAAATCCCCCTCAATGTTACCCGAGGGAATTCGAACCCGACACCTTTGGCTCTGATTACTAAATTATGTAGTTCACTGTTAATGAACTAGTTTTTTCACCAAGTTCCAAAGATTGGAATAAATCAAAGCACACACTAATACTTTCCAAAGAAATTTTGTAATCTTTATGATAGAATTATGGTAAAGGTAAGGAGCTATTGTTGGAAAATTTGTATAAGTTATAATTTATAGCGAGAGATCTGATCCCGATTTTCTTTTAAATTTGGTTTTATTGGTTGCAAGTTGTTGTATGGTCTCACAACATGCACCAAGACTATAAGGCTTGGGGACCCGAGTGAAAAAATTAATTCTTATGATAGGTGATTGTTGGAAAAGGGATCACCGAAAGTTAGTACCAAGTTGAAATCTTTCAAATAGTTCATAATTCAGATATACCAAGTACCGGGTAGTGAGTAGAAGAAGTCAAGAGTAGTTTGAAATGTTAATGGAAGGTTCATAAGTTGTTCCAGTTTGGAAGTGGAAGTCTAGTGAAGTGTGAAAGGTCCGGTAGAAACCGAGATCCAGAAATTTTTTATTCCAATAAAAGATGAAGTTGTTAGGTATCGAGTATCAAGTATCAGGTACTAGTGTTGAGTTTTAAAGTTAATATTTTAGTGTTGCCCGAGAATTTGAAATGTTTGGTTGTCTACCTAGGGAAATAATTGCATGAGAATGTATTGAAAGAATGTTATTTATGATTTGTTTAAAATCATGATTTATTGATGATGGGTTTTATTTTTATGAGATTTTTATGAATGTTTTTTTTAAAATGATTAATATATGGAATTTTTATGTGCAGGAGGAACAAATTGTGATGTAGTATTAGGGTATGGATGGTCAGGAAAAATTGGATTGCAAGTAGTGACTTAACCAAGCTGGTCTTTATACTTTGGGAGTCTATGTGAAGGAGGATCTTGAGATGTCGGAATGACAAGAATCTTGGTATTACGAATGTGACAAAAGAATGTGCCTATCTCCTGTGTGATTTACTTCTGGGAGTTTTAAGCTCGAGGAAGAACATGAGTGTAGGAAAAATTCCCACTTGATCATTCTAAATATATGGGAAGTTCCTAAAAAAAATTGACAAATCTACTCGGCTCCAAGTTAATGTCTTGATTATATAAAAGACGAAGATCCCAAAATATTTTAAAGTGTCAAAGAAGGTTGAAATTTGTTGACTTATTTAGCAATTCTCCTACTAATTGTCATATTCCACGTTCCTTGTTGTGATTCATCCCTCAAATTCCCTCATGTATAGAATGAATCTCTTGAGCGTCTTGTTTCTATAAAAGGCCAAGAGATGGTTCATTTTAAGTTAAGTTTAGAATTTGTGCATGTTAGAGAACCAACAGTTTTCCATGTTTTGTTCTTTTTCCTATTTTCTATTCCATTCTAGATTAAAAAATTTTATGTTTCATTAGAATTTAATTAATATCAGAGAGAATTTGAAATCTATTTCCTAATATGAAATCTTACGTAGCTAATTATTTATTCCCATCGGATAAGACTGTGTTGCATCATTCAAGGGTGCATACTGGCACAATTTGATGGAAAATAATCCCCCTTTTCTTTAAAATCTTGCATCATTTTGTGCCTAGATGTGAAGAAATCTAGTGACATATGGTAAAGTTTTCTCTGGTTTGATTATTTCTTAGGGCATGTGTGGATAATACCTAGGATAAATTTTACTTTTTTCAATAATTCCTTATGCTTTATTTTAAAATAGATGTTTAAATTTCACAAATTGTTCTTAAAAAAGAGATGAATGCATGGAGTTTTATTGCAAATATTTTGATTCCATGATATTGTTGAATGCTTAAAGCTAAATTCACTTGGAAAAATACAAGTTATTTGACATTCATGAAATTTTATTGTAAATTTGTTGATTTCATGTAATTGTTAAATGACTGGACCAAGATTATCTTTTGCATATCTTTATGATTCCTTTGAGGACTGGAAAAACCATTTACCCCTCGCAATTATCAATATTATCACAATGAACCCTGATGTGAACCTAGTACATTCAAGACCTAACATAAACAATCTTTAGGATTAAGCTTAGTTAGCCTAAGATTTAGGTTGTCCTAGTGCAATCTTTCAAGTAAGGATAGGTTCCTATGGCATGTCTATGAGGATTTATCTAACTTTTTGGTGTGCAACACATCATCATCAATAGTGATTATATATGGAAATGATCTTGTTGATGAGAGATATCACACTAGTTGTAAGTTTTCTCTATTTGATGAGTGTGATATATGCATGTCAAATGATGATATATTTTAGTTAGAATATGTTTATAAAGTGTAGCTTGACAAAGATAACATTGACAATGATGAATTTAGTGACATGGTGAAAAATGTTAGTGATAGGGTTAGTTTTCTAGAATCTTATGATAGTGTTTACAGATTGGGCATGGGTCAATCATTGGAAAACACAGTGTTTGATAGAGGTAAGGATTGGTTCTTCATTTTTGGGGGCATGGGGCCACAAAATTAAGTTTAAAAAATCAATTTAAATGTAGCACATAGGAGCAGTTACAAAGAACCCTAAGGATTTAGTACATGGTCTAAATCTTAGAGATCTAGAATCTCACCATGAACTCAAGGGGAATGTGCCCCCAAACATGAGCCACTAGTGACACCTTCAAATTTTACAAATTTGAAGTGCCTAAGTACTTTCAACTTGATGACAAAGGTTAGGTTTGCTTCCTCTCACATCTACCCCATAGTCCATCTTTTCCAAATATTTTTTTGCAACTCAGATGTTAGCATGAAAATTTGTGTGGTATAAATTTTGTTAGGGCATATTATAGTATGCCATTTAGTTTTGTGCTTCCAAGATGAGTTATGATACACCTTTTAATATGTTTTTGATTGCGACTAAGATAGATTTGGCATCCCAAAAAGTTGTGAATTTAAAAAATATGAGGGAAACCCATTTCTTATTTTGGTCTCAAATGTTTCTAGTTTCAATTCCATCAAAGTGAAAGCTCAATTGATGCATTATTTTAAACTCTTTCAAGTGTGGTGTATAGACCTTCGGTAGGCTTAATTACAAAGGAGGTACCAAGTTTTGGTTTGCTAGGTGAAATATGATTAAAAACCCATGTTTTATTTAATTGATTATGATTTCTTGCAAAAAAATCATGGCTCCAAGATCTCCCATTTGTGTGCATTGAAATTCCACCATTTTGTTGATACGAAAAATTGAAAATTTAGCTTTTCATAATGTTTTAATTTGCCAATATTTCAAATGTTTTAAATATTTTCCAAAGTGAAAAGGCACGTAAGTGGGTAGTATTAAGGGAAATACTTAATAAATTTCCAATAGTTGCTAAGGGAATACTCAATTATTCCCAACACATTTTTTTACTTACATCTCAATTTTGAGTGGGAAAATCAAACAAAAAATGTGTTATGTGCTGGGACTTTTCAAAGTTTGTTGCCTACATTTATTTTCCAATCACATGATATTAAGGCTCTTATTAAAAAAATTATTTCTAGTGTGTGGGATGTAACCAAAACATATATGTAAATGATAATCCATGTGAAAAATTTGTTGCATTATATGTTCTCAATGTTGCAAATGTTATCTACCATGTGGAGGGGAATTTTGGGGAGGTTATCACCATTGAAGCAACAATAAATGATGGTTATTCACATAGAATACTTTCTAGCAGTGATTTCTCATTCCATGGAAGTTGTTTCAGTGTTGTTATGAGAACATTTTGTTGCCAACCATTGGTAGAATCAACCCATAAAGTACTTCTTGTGCTTGGAAATCCATTTAATTTGTGTTTTGAGTATTCGTATTGCCTATAGGGTAGAAAATGGCTAACAATCTATTATCACGACCAAATAAAATTTCTAAATATCTTTGCAATATTTTTAATGCTACATTCTGAGCAATTTAGAATGCTAGTATGATACAAATGAACTACATAATGATAGAAATGATGTGATGGTATTTCCTCATAGCCTACAAATTCTTTTAGACTCCATTTGTAATTGATATAAAATCACAATGCACTATTAAAATGTCTATGTAGATTTTTAAAATGGCTTACGAGTTTTATGGTGATGTTTGTGTGTTTTAAAGAGTTCAGATGGTGGCCTAGAGATGGGTTTTTAATTTTTGAAAAGGAAATGTGAACAAGATCATTGAAAATAGAATGCATGAGTAGAAAGAATACCAACTAATTGTTTGACAAAATTTAAAACTAAATCTAGAATGAATTGAAGGATCTAATAGTTAAAGGGAAGGGTTATAATCATGTTTTAAATACCAATGAGGATGTTATTTTCATACTGGTAAAATATATTCCACCTACAAAGCAAGAGGGCTACTAGGTAGGTGGGTTTTGACCCAAAAGTGAAATATTTTCACTTGCAATTGAAAATGGAGCAAGTACATTTGTTTTTACACATAGCCAAAAGGTTGCATGGGATTTGCAAATTAAAAGAGGTACAAAAATATAGTTACAAAAGAAGAGGGAAAATTAATGTGTAAAGGGGAATTTTCCAAATGCCAATTTTTTGCAGATCTAAAGGTTCAATTGGTGATAGATGTCATACTGAGATTCAATCTGAGCTTTCTTCTCTTCTTTATATTGTAATCTCTTCTTCATTTGGAAAGGTTCTGAGTTTCTGGGAGGCTCTTAAATTTTAGTTTTTTCTAGGAAAGAGGTTGTGTATTGAGATTGTTAAATTCTAAAGGGGAAGGTCCTTATGTTGTAATGCTCCTGTAACTTGAATGCAAATATATGAATATACACTATTATGTAATTGTCTCTAGTTATGAACTATAATACCTTTTGAATTAAAATAATCAAGTTGTTGAGGTTTGAAACCAAAGAAAATAGGGTGTGCCCACCTTCTAGGAGATGAGAAACTTAGGGAACCCTAGATTTTTCTCTATTTCATTGAAGGAAACCTTAGAGATCTCCATCTAATGGTGCAATTGAGAAAATGGATCTACTATAAGGTCTCCTAGGGTGTGATTTAAGATAAAAGGGGGGTTCACCACTAAGGAAAAGGATTAGAAAGACAATAAATGAAAGTAACATGAAAAACCTAATTATATGACTTAGAAAATGAACTCAAATCAAAATAGCAATCTGGAGATAAATAGAGGTGCACTTGGAAAGGTAAAGATGCTTGAAACAAGGTCTATAATCTTGAAATTATGAATTTTTAAGCACACTAGGACTCATACACTAGTAGGGGAAATTTAGTCCCAGTTTAGTGTTTCAAGCCGAAATTGAAATCTACAACTGCTAAACTAGGATCTATTAAAAAAAGCTTGAAAACTAGTAATTGGGACTCATATGCCACAAGTGGCGATTTAGTCCTATTATCAGGGTTGATATGAAACTTTGATATCCTCTAGTGTTCTCTTGTAGCTTCTCTCCCTTATGATCTTTGAGTCTGAAACTTTGAATTCTAACCTATAGGTGACTTTCCATGATCTTTTAAGAAAGATGACAAATTTCTCCAATCTTTCTCTTTAATGGATCTTCAACCTAAATCAAACCCTTGGAACAAAGGATACAATATTGTATGAGATGGATAGAATGAGTGTAGATCTTGACTCTTGATTGAATGATATGGACCTTGACTTGAATGCTTTTCTTGAATCATAAGAACCTACATCACAAATGTTAGTTGATAAACAAACATGATGTATGATGACTTTCACATGATGCTTGATTCATGAATGTAGCTCCTAAATACTTGATAATCAGCTCTTGAATACTATTTAATTACTAAAATTATTGAATTCTTAGATCACACTTGCTCATGGAAATTGCTAGTCTTGTTAAGAGAAATTATCTAAAATAAACTTGTATTTATACTTGTTTATACCAAATTTATTGTAATTACAACACTACACTTGTCTACATCAGATCTAGGAAAATAAAATCCCACCAAGAATTATAATTCAAAATAGGTCCAAGCTAAGTGGGACTCATAGGCCAGTTGGGGCATATGAGCCCTAGTAGCCTAGGCTTGGGAAACAAATTTCAATAAATATTAAGTTTTATGCCAAATCTAGGACTAGGCCCCAAAATTTAGGTGGGACCTATACATCGAAGGTGGTGTATGAGTCTTAGATCACTAAATCTGGGCCATACAATCTAAAATCATTAAATTGTGATTTCTCATTAGATATGCGTTGGGATTATCCTTAGAAAGATGCATTAAATAAGGCTTGTGGATGCAAAATAGGACCAAATAAGGCATAAAGAAGCACAATTTTAGCGGGGAGGACCCAAACAAGTGTGAAAATGTAAACGGGTACATTTTCCTACACTACATTTAGACCCCACTTTAGTGAGAGGAGGAACTTGCTTCAAACTCACACTAAAGTAGACAAGCTCGCATCAAGAGGGGTCCAAATGTACTAATGCTAGTGAGATAGGATGACTATGATCAATAGGGTTGCACAAGTGCCCAAGATCAATATCCTATGGAAAAAAACATAGGTGCAAAAGAACACACATGTGAATGATGTAAGGAGCAACAACTAGATACAAGCATACACTATCAAAGCCAAAGAAGAAAGAAAAACAAAAACAAAAAGGGGTGGATTAAGCCTCGATAATTTATCCCACATGTTGTGGAGCAGATCTAAGATTTTTTTCACTATGCAAACCAACACATAGTCACAAGGGCTAGTGGAACCTTAGGCCTAATGGAACCCTTGAATTTTATTCTAGTTCCATTTATCATCCTACAAATTTTTTGATGTATCTATCCTTTGATCTTAGGGTTTATCAATTTTCATTGTTATGTGGTTTTACATTGCCTAAAACCCTTCTTCAATAACTCTCAAGATTGTGTCTTGGTCATGGTTCTAATTCATCGTTGACCTTTTATTGCCTATTTCTAGTCATCTTAAAACATCTTGAGTCATTAACTCTCATGAGGTGACAAGCCCCTCATACCTAGGTTCGACACTCTTTTTTTTTATAAGGTTTATTAATTAACCTTGTTTGGCCTTTACTTTCTTTGGAAAATATTATGTTGCTTAAAGTCCTTGAGGACTTTTATTCATCAACCTAGGCATTTCCTATTGGAAACAAGCTACACTGAGAGGAGGGGGGTGAATCAGTGTTGTGCAAAAATTAACTTTATTAACCTTTATCTTTAAAGCATTAACAAAATTCAACCATAATGCATAAACCTGAGGAAAATGAATACAACACCATAACACAAGGATTTTTATGTGGAAACCCTATTAGGGGAAAAACCATGGTGGATGGCCAATCCACAAGTTAATTTGATTATACTCAAATGAAGTTTACAATAAGGGGAATGCACTTGCATTTAGGCATACTTCCTAGAGCTCACTACTCAAAGGGAAGGCTTGTTGCCTTACCATGAAAGTCAAATTAAAACCATCTTAGAGTTTGAACTAAGATAGATAACATCTAAATATGCCTGATTATAGTTCTGGTTAAGCACAATATATAATCTTCTGTCCTTCAAACTGATTTTGCACTTCTGCTTTGTTTTACTCACACTTCGCAACACAAATTATCTATGCGCAAGTGAAATTGCACATTATCACTCTTCTTCTCTACTTTAACTTTCTATTCACATCACCACACACTTCATACTTCATCCAAAATGATACAGATGAACTTATATATATATATATATATATCCGCAACATATAATTCAATTACACTTTGTCAACTTCAATAGAACACAAAAATAATTACCACCATCAACTAGATCCTTAATTAAATATTTATGCATATCCTCCAAAGTTAGTTAAGACATAGAGAGGAACCAAATGAACATAATAGAGAATGAAAAAATTTAGTTAACTACTCCTTATACATCCACGACATAATACATTCATGAAGTCGGCTTCAATAGAAGAAAAAATGAGAATAAGCCAACCAAATCTTCTAGCTTCCACACAAATCGATACAAGCCATTGCGCTTCAGTAGTAACATAGATAATATACCCAAAAAAATTTTTAGAGATGCGCAACACAAGAAATTAATAAAAAATATTCATACAAGTCGATGAACATTGTGTTACTGGATACTTTGTTCTTCCTTATCAATATTAATTATGTCTATTGGTATGATCAAATGGTAGTGTTTGTATCTAGTCATCAATTAGGGTTTCCATCAATGAAAAAACCAAGTGATACTAGCAGTGTCTCTGGCCAACAATCTTCCCCTTTGGAATTGATGGCAACACTTAGTGAAAAATGAGTAAGTGTCGGATTAGTACCAAGATAAACTGCACTATCATCTCTAAAATTCCAAAAATATAATTCTCCCCTCAGATGATGAATAATTTTTAATTGCACTCTTCTCCCCCTTTGACATCAATGGAAAAGGTAGGGGCACACATACAAAAAAATGGATCAATCAATCAAAAATATTATACAAAAATGCTTCTTTAACTTACATAAACTAAAAAAATATTTGCAAAATCTTTCTTCAGCTACATCAGATTTGTGTCCCAAAATATTTTGAGACTCTCCATGATTGTTATGTGACAAAATATCAAGTAGGACTGTGTCTCTATAGATTCCAAGTTGGTTGGATCAACAGCTGCCATAGTTTTATCTCCTTCCTTTAGAGTGCTAGACATTATCTCAATTTTTGGACCACTTATGCTTCTGAGTTCACATGCTCTAGCAACAATTTTATCATTCTCATGCTTCAATATTTTTATTTTGGTGAGGAAAGACATTACTTCACCTTCTATCTTCCCAATGCCACTAGTTAGAGGATCAAATTATTTAGAAATAGTACTTAACTGCTTTTCCAAATCTTTGATCTTCTTCTCATTAACTTCGGTAAATTTTGAAAAACACAAACATGACTTTTAGATCTTACCACCTTCTGATAAAGAATTTTCTACACTCTTCACACATGTTGCTAAGATGGTTTTATCTTTAGCAATCAATAATTTCAATCCACTAAATCTTTTGACATCAAATTCTTTTTGTACTTTCACCATAGCTGATTTTTCGAGTGACTCAAAGTGAGTACTCACATAGTTGATAAGCTTTTTCAATTCATTGGAGGAGGAGCAAGTTGAATCTTTCACATAATATGGCATTATCTTCTCCAATAATCGAGATGAAAGATTTAGCAATTAACTATCTTCAATGTGTGACTTCAGTAGCTCTTCTATGGATTGTGCTTGAGCAAATGAAGCTACTTTCATCTTCTAGATTGGACTTAAAGTGGATAGGTCAATAGGGCCTTCAATCAATTCTAATCCAATTCTTCTTTCTGCTCAACCAAAAATTTATTCAGTACCTCAATAGTGTCTCTTGCCTCAATTGGGATTGATTTTACATCATATTTATTTTCTTCAGTCACTTCTTCCATAGTTGCAGGGTTTCATTTACTTTTAGGTATCTCTACTTTCTCAACTAATGCAGTTTTAGGTAGCTCAACTTCCATAGGAGTTTATGTGTTGTCCTCTATAGGAGGGATCTATGAATCTTCAGATGTGTCAAATTTTTCTTCTTCTACTTCCTTTTCTAGACCAAATGGAGCATCATCAACATTTGTTTCCTCAACTACAACATCAACTATCTCACTTAATAGTATCTCCCTTAGAATTTTCTATGTTTCTTTTGTGACTTCAATGGTTAGACCAATCATTGGCTTGTTAACCCTTGTTTTTATTTTAATTTTTTTTTGGCCCTGTTCAAGAATGCCTTCATGTCATCCATAGACATCATTGGACATAATTTTACAAGAATCCTTTCTCTCATCTATTCTTCTTCTATTCTGGAATTAAGTCTCCTCATTTCCAGAATGTCATATAGACTTTTCGGTAGACTATGCATAATTTCAATAAAAACTTTATTGAAAATATTCATGTGTTTTATTGTCGCTTCTTCAAGAATTCTTTTACTAGAATCATAAAAATACTCATACCATTTACAAAGTGGTTTGAGATTACCATCCTTGACTAATTCCTTTTCAACTTCTTCAACTAACATACATGGACTATCAGTCTTTGTCTTCTTCTTGGCATGAACATCTTCACCGGAGGGTCTTCCCTTTGTGACAGTTGCTGCCTTGGTGCCTTGATGTTTGATTTCTTTGACAACTTCATTAGACTCAATTTCTTCATCATCAGAAACAACCATATACACTCTTTTTCTCTTATATTTCTTCCTTTTTCCTTCTTTGTCGGATCCCTTGGATTTAGTTTTTACAAGGATGGACTTTGTTGCAGGAGGTGAATGGGATGTAGAAATTCTAGTTGTTCTAACTCGGGTAGATTGTGTTGCTTGAGTTTTTCTACCTCCTTTGTGGCGTGTTTTTCTACTTCAGCTTCTACCCTTTTCTTTCTAGCTTCTTTTATTTTCTTTGTAGGTATACCCATACTTTTTGCAAGAACTTCAACTTCTTCTCTGACTCTTTTAGTTACCACAGGTTTCTTGAGCTCATTATGAACCTATATTTCCTTCTCTGCATAAGTATCAAACCTTTCTTCTACTAGATCCGAAGGTTCACTTAGCAAGTGTTGTGAATACATCTCCAAAAATTTCTCTTCAACTTCATACCCCATAGGCATGATCCAAATAGTTATCGAATCAACGGCTTCCATCATACACTGATCAACATCTACCATGAAGCAAATTGAATATTTGTACTTCTCTCTAATAGAGGTAGGAATCATCTCCCTAGCTTGCATCATCACCTAAAATTTTTTGAAGTATCCCCACATATCTGCATTCTTTGTTTTGGTGTCTACAAAATTGTGTAACAAATCTTTGATCTATGCGGCTACCGGCTTATCCTTTTGCCAATGAATCTTTCCAACTCTTGAAATTTCACCCATAAAATAAAAGAATAAGCACACAAGAAAGTTACTATATTTGAAAGAGTTTTTCTTATCTTTCTTGATCTTTGCAAGATTCTCAATTAGTGATGTAGGAGCATCTAGTGGTGTAAGGGCGATCCTACATAACCCAAAAATATATTTACTTTCATTTAGATTTTTGTAGATGTTTTTGCATTTTTGGATACCCTTTTTATCAAAGAAGAATTCCCAACTTTCAGAACTATTTTTCTGCTTTTTCTGCTCGACTGCTATTTTTAGCAGGTATGAATTTGAAGGTGTGAGGAGACATAAATTTAAGGGAAGCTTTGGGACAGAATAATAAACACTTTGGTGAAAGAATTAGGCTAAGATCATTCCCTTTTCAAAAGTTATTCAAGTTTCAGTTTTTGCTTTTTTCCCTACAAAATCTTTGGACCTAATTTTGAGGGACTTAAAGGCTCCGGATGGGCCCGAAAATCGATAGAAAATGAAAGTGGTTAGCCTTTAGGCCCCACTTTCTAGAACTTCATTTTCGCAAGAGCTTTCCAAAAAGGTATTATGATTGAAGATACGACAGTTAGATCTTGAGTTAGGGCTTTCGGAAGTTTGTGCATAATTAGAATGTTGTTTTTGGCTCCAAACGGGGAAAGGGGCTATTTATGGGCTGGTTTCTGAATTGTTTGGGTAGTTTTTGGGGAAAGAAGATCACATGTTGCGAAAAGGGGAATTTATGTAATTTTCTGTAGTTTGCATGTATATCAGAAATCGAGGATTTGAGATCCTTTGCATGTAAGAATTTCATTATTTTGAATAATAATATTCTCTGGTTTTCTGTGTGATTTTTCTATGTCTCAGTTGCACCCTCATCAATTAGTTGACTCCTCAGTGGTTCACAGAGATCATACTCTACATTTTCCTTCACCATTTGATAAGTGGCATAATTTGTTGTGTCGAGCACAGAGTTGTCTTTGCTAGAATGATGTGTCTTGTATCCAATCACCATAGATGAAAATTTGACATCTATATCACCAATGTTATCAATAGTTATTTCCCTTCTCTCATATGTAGATCCTGTAGCATCAGTGATGGTTTGATTTTTCACAGACTTTAGAATAGGTAACCCACTAGAAGAGTTTAAACCTGTTACTTCATTGATAGCTTCCTTGGTGATTTTGAATGGAATTCTTAGCCACATGAATTCATCGTGGACTAGACTCAAAACATAACGAACCCATTTTGACTCTTCAAACATGGGAAACTTGACAATCTGTGTGAATTTCTTTGTTTCCAAGATTTTATGTTCTGACTTCACATGTAAATATTTTCCTATGAGCTCTCCAATCTTCTTTTCTTCCAAATGCAAAGTGAAAATTGAAGAATATAAATGAAATTTTATCAATTGCATACCTATCCCTTTCTTTGCAATAAATACTTTAACCCTAATACATCTGGTTACTCTGGTTTTGTGCATTGTGATGGATACAAATTTTGTGAACCTCCAATATGACATACCACTTTCTCCAATGAGTTCAACAACATCTATTGATAATCTATGTACCTTCTGTACACATCCACATTCGATGTCACTTACTAGCTAGGGGGTTGAATGATTTTCTTGACAATGCCCCCTAGGCCAAAGGCCTAAGACTAATTCCCAGAGGAATTACCAAAAGCAGGTTTTGGTGCTGGCACATTTTCTTCAACAACAACAAAGGGGCATTTCTTCACCCATTTCTTCTGCATCTATTGTCTAACTACATCTGTAGTGAGTTTACCTTTTCCCTTGATATTCTTCTACATGTTCTTCCTTTGATTTACCAGAATTTTTTTGTTCCAGTAGAATGTAGCAATGTGTCTAGTTTTGTTGCAATTATATCACTCAACATTTCTCTTTCTAGACTAGTTTCTCCATTGATTTCCTCTTGATTTGCATTGGTTAGCAGTATGGCAAAGTCTATTGTATGTATAACATTTGATATTTCTATGAAATTGATTTTTCACATTTATGCATTCATTTGACTTATGACCAACCTTATGACAATTAAAACATTGACCTGAGAAAGATGGACCACTTTGATTCATCCTACTTCTACATTGGTTAGCCATGTGTCCACATTTATTACAACTAGAATAGTATCCATTAAATCTCTAAGCATTAGGTTTCCTCAACAGATACCTTCCAAATTTGTTCATTTGATTTCCTTGTCTAGATCTCCTTTATTCTTATCTGGAACTTTCTCCTTCTTCATATCCAAGACCTCGCTTGCCACCATGAGTCCTTTGACTGCTAATTAGTTCATCAAGCATGGCTGAGCTAGCTATGAACTTCTCTTTATACTCATCTGTAGTAGCAAGTTCATTTTTAAGATCATCCATCTACTTTTCAAGTGCCTCTTCATTATTTTTAGATTGTTTTAATTCATCATCCAATCAACTACATACTTCAGATTTTTCTTTCAATGACTATGCTAGATTCTCTTCATTCATTTTCCTATCTTCAATCTCCTTGGTCATCTTCATCATGATAGATTTCATCTCATGCTTTAGAATTGTATTATCTTTGATAAGCTTCTCACAATGTTCTATATTTTATTTCAGGGCTTGATTGAGTTCTTCTTCTTCAATTCTCTTACTGTCACTCTACTTAATATGATCACAATTCTCTTCTCTCTATACTTATTGATTTTGTCTTTCAACGATTCGATGCATTTCTTAGCATTTGAGAGATTTTCTTGCAATTTCTAAACTTCAGCCTTTTACTGATCAAGATCATCCAAGGCCACCAAAAGTTGTTGTTGAAGACTTCTTGAATCCATTAAAACACCTTCCAAGATCTCCACAAGTTGTTAGACTTATTTTAGAGAAACGAGCTCGAATACCAATTGTTGGAAACAAGCTACACTGAGAGGGGGGATGAATTAGTGTTGTGCAAAAAATTACTTTATTAACCTTTATCTTCAAAGCATTAACAAAATTCAACCATAATGCATAAACATGAGGAAAATGAATACTACACCATAACACAAGTTTTTTTACATGGAAACCCTGTTAGGGGAAAAACCACGGTGGATGGCCAATCCACAAGTTAATCTGAGTATACTCAAATGAAGTTTACAATAAGGGGAATGCACTTGCATTCATGTATGCTTCGTAGAGCTCACTTCTCAAAGGGAAGGCTCACTTCCTTATAATGAAAGTCAGATTAAAACCATCTAAGAGTTTGAACTGAGATAGATAACATCTAAATATGCATGATTAAATTTCTGGTTAAGCACAATATACAATATTCTATCCTTCAAACATTGATTTTGCACTTCTACTCTATTTTTCTCACACTTCACAACACAAATTATCTATGCACAAATGAAAATACACATTATCATTCTTCTACTCTGTTTTAACTCACTATTCACATCACCACACACTTCATACTTCATCCAAAATGATACAGACGAACTTATATATATATATATATATATATATATATATATATATCTGCAACATAGAATTAAATTACACCGTCAGCTTCAATAGAACACAAAAATAATTACCACCGTGAGCGAGATCCTTAATTAAAAATTTATGTGCATCCTACAAAGTTGGTTAAGACATAGAGAGGACCCAAAAAATATAATAGATCATAAAAAAAAATTACTTAACTAATCCTTATACATCCGCGAGATAATACATTCATGAAGTTGGCTCCAATATAATAAAAACTAAGAATAAGCCAACTAGATCTTCTAACTTCCACACGAATTGATATGATCCAATGTGCTTTAGTAGTAATAGAGATAATATACCCCCAAAAAAATCTAGAGATGCACAACACAAGACAATAACAAAGAAAATCTTCATACAGATCGATGAACACTGTGTTACCAGATACTGTGTTCTTCCTTATCAATCTTCGCCAGTATGACCAAATGATAGTGTGTGTATTTTATCATTGATTAGGGTTTCCATCAATGAAAAAACCAAGTGATAGGGTATGTGCAGGATCATCATGGAAAAAATAGGCCCTTAAGTGGCAATAAAATTCAGAAAATCAAAGTTAGGCAACTTGATGTAAAAATTTGAATAAGTTATCTATATTATTTAAAAATTATGTAAGAATATAATCTGTAGAAAATTGAATTTAGTTTCTAAAATACTGGGTTTATTTTCAAAAAAAAAAATCTATTTGGTGAAAATTTTAAATTTCAATGCAGTAGTACTTAAATTTCAGGGAAAACTAAGAAGTAGGTGTCTGTCTGACCATCATAACCACAATAAAATGATAATATTTTTTAATAATATTTTGGATATAATTACAAGACTCATGTCTTGATGTGATGCATATTTTTTTGTAATTTTTTTCCAAGTAAATAATTAATTATGAATTTTTTATTACAACTTTTAAAAAATATAAAAACTCATCTATCTGAACACCTTAACTTGGTCAAAACTTCATGAAATTCAATTCTTTTTATTTTAATCCTATAGTATGTGAAGGATAGAATGTAACACATGTTTTGGATTCAAAACATTTGATACCATTTGAAAGCTGTAGATTTTTTTAAATCATCTTATCAATCAGGACTTTAGTCATAAATTCAAATAGAAAATGAATAATAATTATTTATTAAATTCAAAGTAAAGAATAATTTATATTTGTGGAAAGCTGAGAATCTCCTTTAAAAACCCGTTTCGTTTCATCAATTTTGGGTAAAAAGAAAGTCATCAACCACATCGGCCATCATATCACTTAGATATCGCCACTTTTTGGCCCATCATGATCCTGCACATACCCGATACTCCAATGTCTCTTGCCAACATTTCCCCCTTTTAGAAAAACTTATGAGCACATGCTAAATTTTTTAGTTAAATTATCATTCACTATCTCATTCTATTGCTTATCACTGATAGATTTTAAAGTTATGAGTTCAAATGAGTGATGAGAAATGATCAATGTTTCTTCGATTTCATGCATCGTGGATTTGTTTTAAATGTTCAAATATGTATTAGCGATGTGTAATGGACTATGTTATCATTGGTTTATCTTGTATTGCTAATGGCTCATATATTTTATATGTATTAGTGATACATGATGGACTTTGGTGCCCTTTGTATTTTCTCATATCGCTCATCATGTATCCATTTTAATATTTGAGTTTCAAATGGGCAATGAGAGATGACTTCGGGGCTCTTTGGTGTTTGTTCCATCACTCATCATGGATAGCTACTCAATTTTTCTATTCAAATTGGCAATGAGTGATGAAGTCTTTTGTTCAATATTTCTTTCACTAATCTTTGTTGCTATTATGAGAGATGTATCTTGTGCCTTTGATTTTCACATAGGTGCACGTTTCTTAGTCTTTCTCCATTATCTTTTTTCCCATCGTTGATGTGATCTGAAGAGCGAATCATGAATTAGAGATGCATGATGGATAAGTGGAACATAATAAAGGATGGGTCTTATATTTGATGGTTGAGATTTCATCATGTGGATGTTCACATCACTGATGGGACTTGTAAAAGATGAAATGTATTAGCAATGAGCGATGGCTTCCACATAAAGGACAACGCAACAACATCTTGAGGACATCATTCAAAGCAGAGAAGAAAGTAGTGAGGTGGAGGAGAATTGTTGATGTGGTTTTAAAACACAATGATCTATGACTAGGTTTTAAATACGAGGCTAAATGTCAGTTCACTCACAAGGGATTTCTATCAAACATTTATGGTGATACATTTTGTTTCCTGGCCATAAGGTGGTTGGATTATCTCCTACACATTTGGAGTTGTTCAGCAGTGGAGAAGAAAACTAGAAGCTAAAGAAATGGCACAAAGAACTCTAGCAAGGCAATTGCAGTGCATTTGTGTCAATCATTCACTCAAGTAAGAAAATTGTATATCTCTTCATGAAAAAAGGGTTGAATGTGCTTCTTGAATTGTCATAAGGAATTGAGAGATGATTTTATTACAATTTATTTAGTTGGGCATCTTCAATTAAGGTGATATATATATTGTTGAGGGTTTGGGATTATTTTTATCTACAATTTGTGCCTTGGGTTTTAAGAAAATTGGGCGATTCTTTTTAATTAAGAATATTATAAAACCTAGTCCCATCACCCTACAAATATGAGTGATTGAGAGCCTATTGAATCTAGCATTAGGATGAAGATAAAATCAAAGTAGAAGAGAGTTAAGAGGCTCAAAAGCTAGGATTTTTCACCCATGGCTAAGTTAGAGCCACCTACAGTGACAAACCCTACACCAAGTACCCTTGTTGTGTCTACAATGTCAAGAGGTGCAAAGAATACTCAAGAGATATTTATGGAAATTTTTATTGGAGAAGTAAAAGTGGGTGGGTCATGAATTAGTAAGAGATCCATAGGCCATGCTGCTATGACAAGTCAACTAATTGACACTGCTGGTGAAACTGGAGAGTTGGCTCAGCCCTAGAGTGGGTGGTAGTTGTTCACATATTCATTTAATAGGAGGTATTCTATAAAACCAACATGTTACTTATGGGGGCTCAACCTTGGAATGCTAGTAGTACCCAATGTATTTGTAGAGGTGGATGTAATGATGGAATTGGCCAAATATTATGACCTTGCAAACAAAAAAATCAAAAGTGAAGATGGAAATGTAATCCTTGAAGTAACAAGGGATAAAATGGTAGAAATATTTGGGTTGAATCCCAAAAGCACTATGGAAATCAAGTGAGTTAAGCTATATGGTGAATATGAGAGTAAAAAATTTGCATACATAAATAGATTGTTGGTTCAACATAGAAAAATCAAGGAGAAATTTCTCCCTAAAGATATTGAGCCCTTTGAATGTGAGGAGTTTGTAGATTATTTTAAGAAGACATATTATTGCCTAAATCAAGTTCTAGCTCAAATTTTTGAGGCAAGGATAGCTCCTGACCTATTGGTAATGGCTGCAGATATATAGGGCGACAATCAAAATACTGGTTTCAATTATGCTTCTTTTGTTGCACATCAAATACATCAAGATTTCATCAATTTACAGAAGGAGGTTCTTCCTTTACATTTTCCACACTATTCCTTGTTGATGCATATGTTGTTCTTTGAAGGTGAATATAACTGGAAAAGGAAGTTGAAATTGAGGATGAGGGACAATGAAAATAATGTTCCGCCTATTCAAATGTGGACATATTTGGACCAAGATTGTCCCAATTCCAATCATTTAATGTTTTTAAATATTATCATGTATGGTATTCTAGAAATTTTAGGTGTGGAACTTGTTCATAGGATTTCCCCATTAATTAGGCCTATTATGCATCCAAGAGATGTGACGAGGCTAGATAAGCATCATAATTGGGCAGATTGGTTTTTGCACTCAAAGTATACTCTGATAAGAGCTTGTGGCTCCAAGGTGGAACCACACCACTTGCCTCTGTATGTTTTTGACTGATTGACTTTTATGGATTTGATGTGCCAAATTGATTTTATGGATTATGAAATTTTCAGCAAAACCATGGAAGGGTACTATAGTAAACCCTCAATTTTGTTTTGCTGACTTTGTAGTTACTACCTAGGAGGGGTATGAAAAAAATGGAATCATGGTGAATAACCTTAGATTACCTATTGACGAGGTTAGAAATTTTGACCTAGAGGGTTTTTCTTCTATAAAGAGAAGGGATAAAAGTTTATCTGGGATTGATCATCAGTTCTTGTACTTAGATGATGTATTGAGGAACTTGACAAGTGATGAGGCTGTTATATCTAGAAAAAGCGAATAGACATTCATAATGGACATTGAAGAGAGAATTAAGAGGATGAATTCTGTGTAGCACCCCTCTGAATTTCTTATATTTTTGTACAGTTTTTTTATTTAGATAGACTATGATACTATGTTGTTGTTATTTGATCACTGACATTGGAGCGATGATGGTTTTTATATTGTGATGTGATGGGAAACTATATGGATGATTATTGATTATGACATGCTTTCTAGTTAACATAGTTATTTATTTGAGTTGATATTGATAGATGCTCATCCATGGTTATTTGATGTTTTAGTTTTGTCAATTTTGATGTGACACTGTATTGGTGAAGGGAACAAGATTGCATCACTCGCTTGCAAGTGCCCTGAAATTCCATGATTTTCTCTTCACGGTGTGATTTTTCATGATATATATGCATGTAGGACATATGTTTTCATTGAAGGATTGCAGGTATAGGACATTAACTTCACCTAGATTCGCAGGTTTGAGCATGTCCATTGCCCAAAAAAATAGTTGATTGGGAGATAGTAACAAGGTTTCCTTGTCAAACCACAACCCTAGTCATAGTGTGCCGTCAGTCTTTGTTTTGGTCATGCTTTTTTGTCTGGTTATTTTTCATTTGCCTTGTCATTTATGTATTTTGCAAGGTATGCTCTTTGGGAAATTAATGTAAAATAATTTTTATAATGTTTTAAAGTGATTATTTAATTAATCTTGATTAATGTTGTTAGAAGCTTTATATTCGATTTAATTAATTCATTTTTTTATTTTTTTTTGTAAAGTAATTTAATCTTTGAGATTAAAACTATTTTATAAAGTGATTAAATTAATTAGATTAAATTTGATATTAAATTGTTAGATTACAAAGCTTTGTTTAATTAATTATTTAAATTAATTAAATGAAGTTGTGAAATTAAATGAGTGGTTAGTTAAATTAACATGTTATTTTAAATTATTAAATGCACAAATATCTTGTAAAAATCTTAGAGGAGATATCTATGATTTGGTTGGAAAGATATTTTATTTGTGACATGTGTTAGAAAAAATTAAACACTGTTGTTGGGAATTAATTCTCAGAGAGAATAATTGCATTAACTGAAAGAGGAAAGAGGCTACTTCATGGGAATGAAAAGATATTTTTAGAGGTGGTTTAAAATCGGAAGAGGTTGTTGAAAATTGCAGAAGAAGCTCTCAGAAAAAAATTGGCTCTGGTTTTGTTTTCAACTTTCTGAAACAAGGATTATTTTGGAAAAGGCTTTGATTATTTTGGAATTTGAAGGAAAAGCTCTACCTCAAACTGCATTCCTTCAAGCTTTTGAAACAGGTTCTTTATGGTTTTTATTTTAATTCAAATTGGAAAAGGCTATTAGAATTAGTTATTGTTTTGGAAAAGATTGCCTATACAAATAAGAGATCTTATTTGTTTAAAAGCTTGAATTTTTTTGAAATTGGAAAATTTTCATGAAAGATTTAGAACCTTTGTAGGAAATTGATTTGAAACAACGAATTCTTGAAAGGATTATTTAGAAATTTTGAAAATCTCTATTGGAATTGATTTAAATCTTCCTACCAAAATCTATAGAAAATCCTCTGAATGTATTGGAAAAGATCTTCTTGTAGAAGATTATTGTTTTTCTTCCAGTGAGATCTATATGGCTTGTGAAATTGAAAACCTATGGTAAAAATTTGAAAACATCCTTCTATAGGATTTTTTTATAAAATTTTCTTCTCTCGAAAGTTTTGTAATTATTTCCTATAGAAAATTTTGTGAAAATAATTTTCTCTTCTAGAGCAATCATTTTGATATAGTTATACATATTTGTGTATATATATATACATACATATACAAATATATATATATATATACATACATACATATACAAATATATATATATATATTGAGAAATTTACTAGATTGAAGTTATTATAGGAAAAAACCAGAATTAAAATTTGTACGGCGAATTTAAATATTCTCAAGGTTTAAATTTTAAAAAATTATAAATTTTGAAAGTCTTGGGGGAAGCCCAGGGCTGCCCCCACACCCACCTCGATTGGAGGGGCTGGCATTGTGAAGGAAACGCCAAGAACTACCTTCACAGGCTACGCCCCCATATGGGGTAGACGGTTGTGTATACAGCCCGACATCGATGGCTATGTAATATCTGTTCGCCATTAAAACTTTGACTTGGTAATTTGATTAATATATGGTTTTTAAATTTATAAAATATATAATATATTTATATATATATGTGTATATATAGATATATAAGTATATATTCATATATATTTATATATATATTTAAATAATATATATACTTGTATATATAATTATGTATATATTCAAATATATATATATATATATATTTAAATTATTATTTTATAATAGGTGCAAGAAAATGCACGATTATGACGTTTTAAATTGAAATGTTTTAAAAGAGGAAATTGATTTTTATATAGTTGAAATTAGGAAATTTAATTAAACAATTAGATGTAATTTCTTTATTTCCTATATATGAAATTGCATTATGTTGGTTTATTTCAAGCAATTTATTATTGTTTTCTTGAAATGTAAATTGGATTTAGGAAATCATAATGATAGATTTATTACTTCCCTAAATTACTTTTTAAATTATGATTTATTTTGTTCATTTAAGTTGGGGAAATCTATTAGTTGTGAATGTGTAAGCCTTCTAGATGTTGTAATTTTATGTGGGGTTTGTTGTGATTTTTTGTTCAGCCCTTTATTTTCCTTAGGTAGTGCACTTGGTTGTGATTTGGTTTAAACACTTGGTTACTACGAACAGGATGTGTTTCCTCTAGCATTATGGTTGATATTTATTATTGGTTTTTGTGCATTGTGTTTACCCTTGGTTATGGATTAGATCCTTGTATTGTTAGTAGGGGAATGGATCTCAATGGGGGTCAAAACACAAAGTGGTGCCAGGGTAGCTCATGTGAGATTTAGTTAATTTAGTGGAAATTAAATAAAATTATTAGTGGAAAGGGTAGCTTAAAATATATAACTTGTTAATTATGCCTCGCTCATGGGCTCAAGGGTTTGTTTAGACTTGGGATGAGATGAGAAGGCCTGGAATGGAAAGATCATTATTTTGTCCCTTTGAGAGATATTTGATTTCGCATCGGTTTGCATGTGGGACCGGGATAGTGAGAGGCTACCAGGGTAACCCAAGATGGGGGTCGAGGCCTATGAAGATCTACTAGGGTAACCCATGCTACTTTGTGATGACACCCCTCCTATGACAATAGTATTTATTGTTTAGTTGATATACTTGATTCTTTTCCTCTAGAAATAATGTAACCTTCATGTTAAGTATTGTACTTGTATGGTTTAGTCTTGTGATTTTCTTGTGTCTAGAGGTTGTTGGTTTTGCCTAGGAAGCCCTTTTACTATCTCCTAGCATGGGGGGTGGGCCTTCGGGTACCACTTGGTTGGGTGGAACATGCACCTTACACTGTTGGGTTTCCACTTCATGTTCATGATGGTGGGATTTTCTAGATTGGAGAGCTTGCATGTTCCTGACATTTTGTACCATCTTCTATGTTCTATTGGATCAATTGGATACTTATGTATATGTACTACTCCTCATTTTTTATTCAAGGAGGATCCTTGTATCATTGTAATTGTAACATTTTTGTACAATCTACCTCATTTGGAAATGAGCTTTGTAACTGTTTAATTGAATGAATGCAATCTATGAATGGTTATTTAATGTACTTTGTATCTTATGGAATGTGTAGAATACTTTTGTTGGAATGATGGTTCCACAGGGGCCCTAATGAAGCTGCAGTCTTCAATGGACGACCTTTGCCAAGAAGAAATATTCAACCACACAGAAAGTATGATAATGCCATTCAAATAGAGATTTCTATATTGATTCTAGAATAATTTACAAAGAGTACATATGCCTGATTATATAGGCAAGTGCTAAACCTAGAATGCAAAGGATGTTGCCAAGTGTTTAAATTACACTTAATGTGACAACAAGAAACCCTAACTAACTACCTAGGGAATGATAACAAGATGGAGGTAAGTTCTAGAAAAGATAACTCATCTTCTAGAAGGGAATCTTATCTCAACAACATTATTAAATGATAAAAAGAAAACCTAGGACTAATATGATTAATTAAGCCTAAGTTAACTTATGCTAGTGTAATAATTAATTAATTACACTAACAACTTTTGGATGTATGATCTTTATTTCATGAGTATAATTTATATGCTATGGATTAGTTTACTTATGTAGGTTATGGGTTTTGAATGTAAGCGTTCTCGCATACTTAGAGGATGTATGTGTTAAGTGTAGTTCACTTTACTTGTTATTAATTGCACTTTAAAAAAAAATTTGTTATGTTTTTGTTGTATTTGTGTCATCCTCTTGGGTTATGTGGCGGGCCATTACACATGGTATCAGAGCTCAAGTTTAAACACCGGGTGCTTTGGGATAATGTTGAACCAATTAAGTTATTAGTTGTATAGGATTTAAGTCTATGTTACCTTTTCTTATACCTTGGTATGTTTGTGTAGGATAATTCCACGTAGGTGAGGTCATGGTAGAGGTCATGGATGAGGCTGAGGAGGTGACCACAAAGGTAGTTAGTAGGTTTCACCTCCCAATGTTCCCCATGAATTAGATTGTGAGGAACAAGCGGCTTCCCAGAATGCTCCAGGAGGTGGTGACCAGAATCAGGATCCACTAGGGATTGAGGGTGCTCAGTTGGGTCATTTGTTATAGGAGAATCTTACTTGCCTTGGGCTGAGGTAGGATAGAGATCAGATTAATATTGGTGAGAGAGAGGTTCCAGCACAACTAAAGGTAGTTATAGTAGCACATATGAGAGACCTACTTAGAGTTTGTCCACCCACTTTTGATGGTTCTCACAGTGGAATAGAGGTTGAGACATGGTTAATAGACCTGAACTAGTAATTTTTTATGCACCCTTATGGTAGAAACACCAAGGCCAAATGTGCGAGCATGCACTTGTGAGACTTTGCATCTACCTGGTGGAGATTGGAGGAGCAGATGATTTTTTATTTTCATTGATAGCTTTGACATACAATTCCACTATCAGTTGTTTGCACTGACAATAGATGACTTGGAGTTGGGAGATAGTGAGGAGAAGGTTTCACTTGATAGCCACCCCATACTTCAGCAATATGCATATGTGTTTCCTGATGAGATTCTAGGGATGCCACCTTAGCGTGACATCGATTTAAAGATTGATATTATAACTAGATCCAAGCTTGTTTCATGAGCTCCATACCATATGACTACACAAGAGCTTAAGGATCTCCACTTGCAGCTGGAGGAGTTTCTAGTGAAGGGTTTCATCCACCCTAGTGTTTCACCTTCGGGAACACCAGTAATTTTTATGAAGAAGAGGGATGGATCACTCTGATTGTGCATAGACTACCATCAGCTGAATAAAGTGACAATCAGGAACTGATATCCTTTACCTAGGATTGATGATTTTTTTTTATCAGATCAAGGGTGCTACAATAATTTCAAAAATTGATCTAAGTCAGGGTACCATCAACTACGTATATTTGATTCCAACATTCATAAGATAAATTTTTGCACTTGTTATGGTCACTACGAGTTCACAGTGGTACCATTTGGGTTGACAAATGTGCCATATGTGTTCATGAGCTTGATGAACAAAGTCTTTCACATGTATCTTGATAGATTTTTATTGGTATTCCTTGATGATATATTGATCTATTCCAGGATAGTAGAGGAGCATGAGGAGAATTTTAGGCAAGTTTTGCAATGTTTGAGAGAAAATTAGTTGTACTCTAGCCTATCCAAATGCGAGTTCTTTAAGATTGAGGTTAAGTACCTTGGATAAGTTATATCAGGAGAGGGTATAGCAGTGGATCCTATGAAGATCCAAGTGATAATGGATTGGCTTGCACCCATTAATGTGCAGAGATACGTAGTTTCATGCTATTCATAGGTTATTACAGATGTTTTGTTCAGGGTTTCTTGAGGCTAGGGCATCCTATCACTTCTCTTCAGAGGAAAGTGAAGAGATTCGTTTGGTCAGATTAGTGTGAAGTAAAATTTTAGAGTTTGAAGGAGAGGTTGACTTGTGCACCAATTCTTGTGATACCTGCTCCTATTGAATATTTTTGTGTCTATACAAACACATATTTTGAGGGATTAGGAGCATTCTTGATGTAGGATAGTTGAGTTATTGCGTATGAATCTTTCAAACTCAAGGATCATGAGTTGAATTACCCCACACATAATCTTGAGTTAGCAACAATAGTACATGCTTTGAGGAGGTGAGACATTTCCTTCTAGGGCACATATTTGAGTTGCATAGTGACCATTGGAGCCTACAGTACATCTTCACGTAGCCTAATCCTAATGCAAGGAAGAGGTGATGGATGGAGTTCCTTTGTGAGTATGACTTCAAGGTGAATTTCATCTAGAGGAAGGAGAATGTATTTGTCAGCACTTTGCGAAAACTATATTTAGGGGCAGGTATGAAGTGAGACATCATTGACTTTGTCTCGAGGTTTTTGTAGTGTCAGTGAGTGAAGGTTGAACACCAACATTTGAGAGGAATTTTGCAGCCACATTTGGTGCGAGAGTGGAAATGGGATATAATCTAGTTGGATTTCATTGTTGGGTTACCCAATTATTTGTGACGACACAATGCCATTATGGTGATGGTGGATAGGTTGACGAAGGTATCACACTTCTTGCCTATTCATTCATCCTATAATGCTTCATCTATTACTAGAGTGTTCATGGGAGATATTTTTAGGTTGCACGGTATTCCTCGTTGGATTATTTCTGACAAAGATCCCGCGTTCACCTCAGTCCTTTGGATGTCATTGCAGCATGCCATGGGGACGCAATTGAACTTTAGTTCAGCATATCACCCTAAGATAGATGGATAGATTGAGAGGGTCAACCAAATCCTCAAGGATATTTTATGCATATATGTGATGGACCAAAAGACATGATGGGAGGACTATCTCCATTTAGTAGAGTTTACTTATAATAACATCTTTCTGAGTTTGATTGGTATGCCCGCTTTCCAGGAATTGTATGGATGACCGTGTCAGACTCCTTTGAGTTGGTATTAGTTAGATTATAGATTTATATTGGGTCCTAAGATGCTTCAGGACATGGAGCAGCAGGTGATCCAGATCATGGAACATTTGGTTGCTACACAAGATATGCAGAAAAATTATGTTGATGTGCATTGGGTGGATCGATAGTTTGTAGTAGGTAATCAATTATTTTTGTGAGTGTGTTCGTGAAAGATTCCAATCCAATATGCAAAGGTCTCTAAGCTTGCACCATGCTTTGTTGGGCCATTTGATATTCTTGAGAAGATTGGACCAGTAGCTTACCACCTTTCTTTTCCACCCAGTCTCTCATGCATACATGACCTATTCCATGTTTCAGTACTCAAGCCTTACCACCTTGATATATCTCAAATCCTTGATTTGAATACCTTATAGGTAGAGGATGGGAAGCTAGATTTGTAGCTCGTGGCCATCACATAGCACAAGAGACTCACCCTCAGGGGTTGAGATATTGAGCAAGTTAGGGTCTAGTGGGATCCAAGAGATGATACTTCAGCTACCTAGGAGGATGCGACTAGGATGAAGGAGCTCTATCCCTATTTGTTCACAAGCTTTTAGGAGTAAGCTCGATCCTAGGGGGGAAGGATGTAGCACCCCTCTGATTTTCTTATGTTTTCAAATAATATTTTTATTTAGATAGACTATGATACTATGTTGTTGTTATTTGATCACAAACATTGGAGCGACGATGGTTTTTATATTGTGATGTGATGGGACACTATATGGATGATTATTGATTATGACATGCTTTCTAGTTAGAATATTTGTTTATTTGAGTTGATACTGATATATGCTCATCTATGGTTATTTGATGTTTTAGTTTTATTAGTTTTGATGTGACACTGTATTGGTGAAGGGAACGAGATTACATCACTCGCTTGCCAATGCCCTACAATTTCATGATTTTATCTTCATAGTGTGATTGTTCATGATATATATATTCATGTATGACATATGTTTTGATTGTAGAATTGTAGGCACGGGACATCGACTTCACCTGGATTCACAGGTTTGAGTGTGTTCATTGCCCAACGAAATAGTTGATTGGGAGATAGTAACAGGGTTTTCTTGTCAAATCACAACCCTAGTCATAGTGTGTCCTCAATATTTGTTTTGGTCATGCTTTTTTGTCTAGTTGTTTTCCATTTTCCTTGTAGTTTATGTATTTTGCAAGGCATGCTCTTTGGGAAATTAATGTAAATTAATGTTTATAATTTTTTTAACTGAATATTTAATTAATCTTGATTAATGTTGTTAGAAGCTTTGTATTTGATTTAATTAATTAAATTAAATTTATTTTGTAAAGTAATTTAATCTTTGAGATTTAAATTATTTTATAAAGTGATTAAATTAGTTAGATTAAATTTCATATTAAATTGTTAGATTACAAAGCTTTGTTTAATTAATTATTTAAATTAACTAAATGAAGTTGTGAAATTAAATGAGTGGTTAATTAAATTAATATGTGATTTTGAATTATTAAATGGACAAATATCTTGTAAAAATATTAGAGGAAATATATGTGATTTGGTTGGAAAGATATTTTATTTGAGACATGTTTTAGACAAAATTAAACATTGTTGTTGGGAATTAATTCTCAAACAGAATATTTGCATTAACTAAAAGAGGAAATAGGCTACTTCATGGGAATGAAAAAATATTTTTAGAGGTAGTTGAAAATTGGAAGAGGTTGTTGAAAATTGGGGAAGAAGTTCTCGGAAAAAAATTGGCTCTGGTTTTGTTTTCAACTTTCTGGAGCAAGGATTATTTTGGAAAAGGATTTGATTTTTTTGGAATCTAAAGGCGAAGCTCTACCTCAAACTTCATTCCTTCAAGCTTCTGGAATAGGTTCTTTATGGTTTTTATTTTAATTCAAATTGGAAAAGGCTATTAGAATTAGTTATTGTTTTGGAAAAGATTGTTTGTACAATGAAGATATCTTATTTGTTTAAAATATTGATTTGTTTTGAAATTGGAAAATTGTTATGAAAGCTTTAGAACCTCTATAGGAAATTGATTTGAAACAACGAATTTCGAGGAGAATTATTTAGAAAATTTGAAAACCTTTGTTGGAATTGATTTAAATCTTCCTACCAAAATCTATAGAAAATCCTCTGAATGTATTGGAAAAGATCTTCTTGTAGAAGATTATTGTTTTTCTTCCAATGAGATCTATATGGCTTGGGAAATTGAAAACCTCTCGTAAAAATTTTAAAACATCCTTCTGTAGATTTTTTTTGTAAAAATTTGCTTCTTTGGAAATTTTTGTAATTATTTCCTGTAGAAAATTTTGTGAAAATAATTTTCTCTTCTAGAGTAATAATTTTGTTATATATATATATATATATATATATATATATATATATATATATATATATATATATATATATTTGTATACTTATATATATATATATACACAAATATATATATGCTTATATTTATATTGAAAAATTTACTACATTGAAGTTATTCTGGGAAAAAAACGAGAATAAAATTTGTACGATGAATTTAAATATTCGTAGGGTTTAAATTTTTAAAAAATTATAAGTTTTGAAAGTCTTGGGGGAAGCTTGGTTACTCTGGGAAAAAACCAGAATAAAATTTGTATGATGAATTTAAATATTCACAGGGTTTAAATTTTTAAAAAAATATAAGTTTCGAAAGTCTTGGGGGAAGCCTAGGCCACCCCCCATTGGGAGAGTTGATGTTGTGAAGGAAGCTACCTTCATAGGTCACGTGCCCCCATATGAGGTAGCCAACTGTGTATACAACCTGAAAGTGGTGGCTATGTAATATCTGTCGGCCATTAAAACTTTCACTTGGTGATTTGATTAATATATGGTTTTTAAATTTATAATATATATATGTATATATATATATTTATATATATCTATATGTATATATATGCATATATATATATATTTAAATATATATTTAATAATTGTGTTTGGAAAAATTGATAATTGGTTTTTAATTATTTAAATAATATATATACTTGTATATATATATAATTATGTATATATTCAAATATATATATATATATATATATTTAAATTATTATTTTATAATAGGTACATGCAAATGTACAATTTTGATGTTGTTTTAGATTGAAATGTTTTAAAAGAGGAAATTGATTTTTATATAGTTGAAATTTGGAAATTGAATTAAAAAATTAGATTTAATTTTTTTATTGCCTGTATATGAAATTATTTTAATTTGGTTTATTTCAAGCAATGTATTATTTTTTTCTTAATGATAGATTTATTACTTGCCTCAAATGCTTATTAAATTATGATTTCTTCTATTCATTTAAGTTGGCGAAATCTATTATTTGTGAATGTGTAAGCCTTCCAGATGTTGTAATTTTATGTGGGGGTTGTTGTGATATTTTGGTTAAGCCCTTTATTTTCCTTCGTTAGTGCCCTTGGTTGTGATTCGGTTTAAACACCCAGTTACTACAAATGGGATGTGTTGCCTCTAGCATTATGGTTGATATTTATTATCAGTTTTTGTGCACATTGTTTACCCTTGGTTAAGGATTAGATCCTTGTGTTGTCAGTAGGGGAGTGGCTCTCAATGGGGGCCAACACATAAAGTGGTGCCAAGGTAACTCATGTGAGAGTAAGTTAATTCAGTGGAAATTAAATAAAAGTATAAGGGGGAAGGGTATCTTAAAACATATAACTTGTTAATTGTGCCTCGCTCATGGGCTCAAGGGCTTGTTTAGACTTGGGATGAGATGAGAAGGACTGGAATGGAAAGGTCATTATCTTTTCCCTTTGAAAGATATTTGATTCCGCATTGGTTTGCATGTAGGGTCAGGGATTGTGAGAGGCTACTAAGGTAACCCAAGATGGGGGCCAAGGCCTAGGAAGATCTACCAGGGTAAACCATGCTAATTTTTTATGGCACTCCTCATATGAAAATAGTATTTATTGTTAAATTGATATACTTGATTATTTTCCTCTAGAATAACCTTCATGTTAAGTATTGTACTTGTATGGTTTAGTCTTGTGATTTGCATGTGTCTAGAGGTTGTTGGTTTTGCCTAGGAAGCCCTTTTACTATCTCCTAGCATGGGGGGTGGGCCTTGGGGTACCACTTGATTGGGTGGAATGTGCACCTTACACCATTGGGTTTCCACTTCATGTTCATGATGACGGGTTTTTCCAGATTGAAGAGCTTGCATGTTATTGATGTTTTGTACCATCTTCTATGTTCTATTGGATCAATTGGACACTTATGTATATGTACTACTCCTCATTGTAATTGTGAAATTGTTTTATGATCTACCTCATTTGGAAATGAGCTTTGTAACTGCTTAATTGAATGAATGCAATCTATGAATGGTTCTTTAATGTACTTTGTATCTTATGGAATGTGTATAATACTTTTGGATGTATGATATTATTTCATGAGTATAATTTATATGCTATGGATTAGTTTACTTATATATGTTATGATTTTGAATGTAAGCATTGTTGCGTACCTTAGAGTATGTATGCATTAAGTGTAGTTCACTCTACTTGTTATTAATTGCACTTTAAAAAAAATAAATTGTTACACTTCCATTGTATTTGTATCATCCTCTAGGGTTACATGGTGGGTTCTATGTAAGTCCTTATGATGAAATTGAAGATCCTTTTGAAAGAGCTTTTGCAAAGTTGAGGGATTACCAAAATGGTGACTTCAAAGAAAAGGTGAAAGAGCTTGTTGAGATAGCACAAGCTATCTTAGCACAATAGTCCTAGGCTATGGATATTCCAGAAAAACCTACAAATTTACAAAAGGAGAACGTTGAAGAAATTGAGGTAGATAAAATGAATAAACATGTGCTCGATGATGGGGAGGTGGAGAAGAAATTCCCTCCCCCTAATACTAAAGAGACCACTGATTCTGAGGTTCCCCAATATAAGATGATTCAGTGGCACTATGATGAGATGAATGATGATGATCCTAGGATTAAGGATTGTAATGAATTCCTTGCGGATGATAAATTTGTATAATCGAAGGAATTTCAGTAATTCATGATTCAACAAAGGAGAAAAGTGAGAAAGGAAAGAGTTGAACAAGCTAGGGCTAGTGCTAAGCCTTCTCAACATGAAGAGGTTAAGAAGATAGAGGAGGAGAAGATCAAAGCTAAGATTGCAGCTATCACCCCTATTGAAGCTAGAAAAATTGTCATAGATAGTGGACTAATGTTGTTGCTAGGATGAACTATCACTTCAGATAGTGCACTTGATTCTATAAAAATATATCCCCAGGCTTCAATATCTGAGGAATTGATGGAAGATAAGGTGTTTGGATTTGGATATAATCCGAAGTTGGACACTCTTGCAATTTGGTCCATGGAACCTAATATTGGAAAGCATCAAGTGGCTTGGCCTATTGAAGAGGTCATGGGGTTCCTTGGTGGTGAAAAGGGCCATAGATATATCACCTGTCTAGGCTGCTAAATGAACTACTCATGCTACAATGCTTAGTGTAGACATTGAACAAATAAATAAGAAGTATGATTCCTTGGTGAAGGAATATAACAAGGCCTTAAATGAAATGAACAAAATGAGAGCCACTCTCTAGGATAATAAATTAGTAAAGAATATCTCTATGCCATCCTCTTATTATTCTTTTCATTTGTCTACAAAGGATCATGAGACCTTGGCCTCAAGAATAGATGATCTAAATAAGCAGTTAAAGGTGGAAAAGGAAAACGTCAAGAAGGCCAAAATTGAAATTGTTAAGGTGGTCAGTGATATTTTTGAAGATATATTAAGGTATAGAGTGATGAATTGGTCAATAGGGGTGATGATGTATGGGATAGCACAAGAGAATATATGAAGCAAACATAAGGTACTCACAGGTTCAGGAAGCTTTCAAGAATGAGTGGAACAAGTGGAGCACTAGAGTGGGTGCTTTAAAAGAGATGATACCTAAAATGGAAGAAGATCCTGAGGCACCTACAAACATCCCTGAAATATTGCAAGTGATTGATTTGGTATATGAAATAACAAATTTTCATGGGAAGCTAGGGATGCAACTCCAAAGGAAGCTAAATACATTCAAAGAAATGGAGAAGTGTCATATGCCTAAGATATTGAATCAAAAGGGTGAATTAAAAATGTTTAATGAATGACAATGTGATTTGGGAGAGATGCTCACATCAACTAAGATGACATTAACTACAAGTGATTACTCTATGCTGAATCAACATATTGATATAATGGTGGAAATTGAAACAAGGATGGATGCTTTTGTCAAGGAGGCCAAGGCCTTAATTCCTGCTAAATATACTCATCACAGTGTAAAGGTGAAGAGGCTTCTAGATGCAAAATGGAAAACCGAGGAAGAATAAACCACATGGTTGAATAAATATACTGAGTTAGGTTGTAAGAGGGTGATGGATATGATGAATAATGGATAGGAGAACAACAATGCATAGCCTAAAAATAATACACATTAGGCTTTTGATGAAGTATTGCAAAAATATTTTTTTCACCTTAACTTGAAAGATGGTGGCATAAGTGTTGATGTGGATAAACTAGTTTTCTATTTTTACATGTTTTTCGTATTTTCAAATTTTGCTAACTTGGTTTTCCCATGTAAAAATGTTTTCAACACATGGGAGATATTTTGAGCTTGTTGTAACAACAAAAGATTCCTTTCGATGGTGGGATGGAATCTACAACAACAAATGAAGAATAATTTTACTTCATGCTTATTCCCACCACCTAAGAGCTAGAGTGTAACTAAAAATAGAATATATGTTACAATGGTCCAAAAGAAGGGTGACATGTGTGCTTTTTGGTCCGAATCTTGTTTTTCTCCTTCATTTCTATAAGAAGGAATTCAAGACCAGAAAGTAGGATTCATTGCATTGCAACCAAAACAGTGAATTGTATGAGGAATATAGGGTATATTTTGAAAGTTTTTTTTTTCTTAGATTCTAAGTCTGTAATAGTGTATGCGATTTTGATAACAAGATAAAAAATATGAAGTAGAGTGGTTCTAATTTCATGACCATTTTCTCTCCTTTGTATATGTTTTATGAATCATGAATAATATAATCAAGGATCATTTTATTCATCTCCATTTTTTCTAGTGGTTGTGTGATCTCATTCTTACTATTTAGTTCAATGAACCAGTATAAACACTTGAATGAAGTTATTGATTCATAGAAATTATATGCTAGGATATTTTTAAGAAGTGATGGTTGAGAATGTAATATGGGATTACAGTAATGTAGAATTTCTTGAAGCTCATATATTTCTATGTGAAATATTGTTATCAAGTTCCATAGGTTATCATTGACTCTATGTTTAGGATAAGGTATTGGTTCAAGAAAAGTATTCAATATAATTTCTAGGTCAATTCATCAACAAATCACTCTTTATTTACAAATCTTTCAAATGAATTACCATTATAGTTATGTTGAGTTTCATTATTCTCATAGTCCAAGTGTAGTATATTGTTAAAAGACTTGCCCACCTTTTAAATATATTACATTGTTGCATGGTTAGATGAGAATATATGTGTTGACAATTTATTTACATATTGGTCATATTAATTCTTGAATATACATTTGGGATCACCCTCCTAGGTTTCATAGAGCCCGAAGTGCAAGAGTAAATTTTTTTCATATTTTACTCATTCATTGACCAATCCCTTTAGATTGTTGATTGTTGGAAATTTCAATATCCATAGGTAATTATGAATACCAGCTTGGTTACCATAAAGAAAACCAAAAGGGTTGTCCACTAGGTGAGCCCCCAGTGAGACACATCGACTGGTCTGTTCTCATACAAAAAAAAAGTGGCTATGGGAAAGTCATGCCTAATTTTGACTCCCATATAGTAACAATACCAAATCTATACCTCTTGATCACTTTTATTATGCACCACACAAGATGAACAATAGAATTCATGAGGCAATACAAGATTCATATGATTGACACCCATGAACAAACAAGATGACTCCATAGGAAAGCAAAGTGTGTTATGAAAGGTGGCCATCTAACAACTATTATAAATGAAAAATAGTGTAATGTATATTCAAATGGATTTTGCTTAGTTCATGTAAGGTCTTAACTTAGGGAAAATTGTGCCTAATGTCTCCAAGAGAGTACCAATTGAAGGATAGTAGATTCACAACCTAGGGGATGTAGTGTGTCACATCAAGCTACTAAGAGGAATATAATATGCTAAGAGAGATTGTGCTCTTGAAGGACATAACACCCAATGTCACCATAAAGAGAAAGACACATCACATATAGTAAGAAGAATACACAATGAAATATGAGTTTGAAATTCAAAAGGATAATTCCAATATATGCCCCCACTTTAAGGAAATTGCTAAACACCATGTTGTGAGCAATTACTTTAAAATAGAAAATGATAAATGCTAACAATAAAGAGGACATGAGAGCTTATTTGGAAATCCCTATTCCAAGTCATATGTTTCCAAATAAATTTTTTTCATGCAAAAGGGGTTTCCCCCAAAATGAAATCCAAAAATCACATAAGGGATCCACGGATTTGGGGTCAGTATGTCTTTGTTAAAATGTTATTAGAGAGCTCAAAACTGACATAGTTTCCCAAATACTCATGGAGTAGGAAGGATGAAAGAAAGAGAGTGAAAAAAAGAAAACTTTTGGGTCAACATGGAAGGGACCTAAATGTCTCGATGCCTTGCATCACCCCCAAAATGAAAAACCAAGACAAAGAAAAGATAAAAGAAGATTTTGGGTCATGGAAGAGACATGAATGTCTCGACACCTTGCATCATCTCCAAAAGGAAAATATTTTGGGTAAACATGGAAGAGACATGAATGTCTCGATGCCTTGCATCATCCCCTAAAGGAAAACACAAGACCAAAGAAAAGATAAAATATTTATGACATAGAGAAGAATGTAGATACATATAGAGGAATGACATAAAGAGAGAGGTACATCAAACAATACAGTACAGGGAAGATCACATTACACACATGCAATCACACACATAACATGAAAAAGAAAACAAAGCAAAGACTAGTAAGGCGCATGCGAGTCAACCTATAGCAGGTCCTCTGCATCCCAATCTTGTTCATCATATACGAAAGGCGAGAAACTAGCCAAAGGGACAACAATGAGTGTATTACTAGGCTCATCACCAAGTTCAACACTATTCTTAGGATAATTTTCATTTAAGCTCATCAAAGAGGAAAAAATGTAATCAATTCATCTAAATTAATCACAATGGGAGGTCAAATTATAATGCCCAAAGAAGGATTTGACTCTTGTAGTTGCAATATAGGATTTTCTTGTTGCAACAAAGAGGGATACTCATTGTGTATTGCTTTAGTCAAGTTTGGATGTTGATTTTCTTTGTTTTTTCTCCATTTAACCTTTAAGGAAGAGCACAACATCTAAGCCTATGTTCTTTCATTTTGTGTTATTTTTAAGTTGTGTTTGTGTAGGAGCGGGTCTATCAACCATAGGTTTATTTTCTTCCCTAAGGGGAGGAATGAAAGGAACTATGAGAGGTTGCTCAACCACTTTCACTTTAGCTTTGTAAAAAAAAATTTCCCTTGGCAACATGATGGGATTGTTTTGGTTGTCTCTTGGTCTTTTGTAGGAAATAGGGAAAGTATATGTCATGGGTTGGTCTTGCTTGTTTGGAATGTCTTTAGGTTAAATCATAGTTTTGTCAAGGATAGGAGGTTCAATCATGGGTTGAGGCATGCTTTTAAGAGATAGTTTTGCTATAAATTTCACCTTAAACTTTTGATATGATTTGAGAAATAATTCCTCATGAGGTTTAATAGGTTCCATAGGCTTAGGCCAAAAGAAATCAGAGGAAAATTTCCTAGATAAAGACACATGATTAAAGCCACTATGGTGCACAATAAATATTTCATTGCTAAAAGGAAACTTTAAACACATATGCATGACCGATGGGATAAATTCCATGGAGAGAAACCATGGATAACCAAGCTTCACGTGGAATTGATCCAATGTCGAGATGATGGAGAATGAGACATATAATTGTTTTGGTACTATTTTTAAAGAAAGGGAGATTAATCCCATCATGTAGGCAAACCAAAACCATTATGCATTTTTATCCATGATTTTAGTTGATCATATGTTTCTTGATAGAGCTCATGCATAATTAAGAATTATTCAGTGATCGCATTATCTCCACAAACAAGATCAATTAATATCCCATTAGTGGGCTTGCCATTGATTCAATCAGCTATGTAGAGAGGACCATCATATGCATTTCTAATTATATCCTTAGATGAGAAATAAATGTTAAGAGGCTTTTCAGTTCAACCCTTATGAGGTTGAGTTTCAATCAATGCAGTTAAATCATCCATAGTATTTTGTTCATTAGTATCCATAGGACCTTGTTCAATAGTATCCATGTTGTCATCATCTGTGTCAACATTCATCACATCATTCTTCTTTGTTTCACTAGCTTTGTCAAATGAAATATTATGATTAGGCATAGGGTTAGTAAATATTTTTAAGTTCTGGTTAGGAGGGGCAACAAGTTTATTTCCCTTATCATTAACACCTCCAATTTGAAGTCGGCCGAAATCAATGAGCTCTTGCACAACATGTTTAATATGCTTACCATTTTTTGTGTCATGTCCATTTTGTCAGTGAAAATGACAATAAGAGTCTAATATAAATTCCAGAGCTAAAGGATTATTGGGATCAATAGTTTTAACATGAGGTAAGGTGATCATTTTTTGTTTCAGGTGTTGTAACATTGTGTTATGCAGGGTATCAGGAAAGGGAGTAAATTTCCTAGCCAAATCTCCAAATGTGAAAGGAGTTGTCTTCTGTATAGCAGCCACTTGGGTATCGACATGTTGAATTGGTTAAGGGGGATTTAGTTGAAGGAAAACTTTATTATGTTTCATAAAATATTGGTAAGTGTTTTAGTTTGCATATTTATACTTTTCAGGTCAACTAGAGGTGGGTTTTGTTTCATGAATACTAATCAAATTTTGATAATCATGAAGGGTAGTACACAAGTGTACAAAAGAAGGAAATTTCATCATGCCAAGCTTATCTTGTATCTTAGTTTTAAAGTTCTCAATCAACATTCTTTGAAGGTGAGGATTGGGAAACTTTATATCAATTTGGGAATAAAGCAATTGATAGCATGAAATGAAGTTAGTAACCTTTTTATCATCCTTTTTCTTACACCTCATCAAATCAGCTAAGGTCGTTTTAGGGATCATATGCACTTGGAAATGGTTAGTAAAGGCCTAAAAAAGTTCATTGAATGATGGAATTGAGTTATTTGGTAACAAGGAAAAATATTCTAAAGCAGTATCTTTCAATGACTTAGGGAGAATCTTAGCCAAGAGCTTATACTCAAGGCCATAATCGCTACATAAGGTAGTATAAGTGGAAAGATGGTTAGAAAGATATCCTTTCCCCTCTATTTCTCAAATCTAGGAATCCCTATACCTTGTAGTATCGAAGTTCTCAATATCTCCAAGGATAAGGGATTGATTTTGACATAGTATGTAGGTTGGACATTTTTATTTTGGTTTTATGATGGAAATTTTATTTTGAAGGGATGAAACATTTTGTAAAAGTTGATTAAGGATGGAATCATTGGTTGTGTTTTGAGATGAAGGTGAATAAGGTGGAGTTGTATATGTTCTTGAGGAAGAATTGAATGGAATTCTTACGAGAGGTAAAGTGGTAGGAGATATCACATGTGATGCAACAAAGGTACAATGATTTCTAGTGGAAATACCCAAAGTTGGAAAGACATTACTAGTGGATTGCATTGTTGTTGTAACTTGAGGGTTGGCATAGATAGGAATAGAGGAAATAGTTGTGGGAGGAGAAATTTAAGTTCCTCCTTGACTTTGGACATTGTTTGTAGGTTGAGCACAAATAGTAAGTTTTCCAAAAATTTGAGCTAGGTTACATGCAAGTTATATTCCTTCTTCACTTTCAATCATGCGGTGTATGTTATCTATGGTGGGAATAGTAGTTCTAGAAATATTTTTAGTACTCATTTGATGTTGTAGGTTTATGAAGTCTTCACATATTTGGATTATGTTTTCTTGAGGAATGATAGTAACCATTATTTCAACACTTGTCACGCTACTTGAAGGTAAAGATTTTTTAAGGGTATGGTCCATACCTAGTGAACTAGTGTCATCACTATGAGTGAAAGAGATAGATAACCCAAGATCCATGATGATTGTGCTATCGTGGGATGACATGAGTCTTGAAATATGTATCACTATAGTATTAGCAATAGGACACCTAATTGTAAAGCTCATGCAAGGAAAAATCAATGAATGCACAAGATAAATGCTATTCTTTAATTCTAATTTGAATAAAATTAAACTAGATGCAATGAAATAAATGAAATGGAACTTCAGTAAATTGAAACAAAAATATAATAACAATAAATAGAAGCACCAAAACAAGGATTTTAATGCTATAAAATGTAGTTTCAGATCTAACAAGGGAATAAATCACCTAGAGGGGTGTTTGAGTCCCAGTTAGGGTTTTGGTAGGGTTCAAATGCTAAGAAACATTTAACACAAAACTCCCAAAAATTAGGTAAAATAACCTATGCTAGGACTAAATCACCCGAAGGGGAAAATGAGTCCTAGATGAAGGTTTTGGCACTAATTTCAGAAAATTCTAAGTGAATGTTATGATTTATAACTTGTATGCAGTCTAGACTATGTGAAATTATAGATTTCAAATAAAATTCAATGATGCAAGACGCAAAAATGCAACCCATATACACTTTCACTAATGCAAGATTTAGAAGCCCTAAATCCAAATTAACTAATACAAGACCTAATGAAAAGTTAGTGTAAGCTAGATATAGGACTAAAATGCACCCCAAATCTGAAATAAGGTGGCAAAAGGCTAGGTTCACAAAAATGAAACCAAAGAAAATAGGGTGTACCCACCTTTTAGGATACAGGCAACTTAGGGAACCCTATTTTTCTATATTTCATCCAAGGAAACCTTAGAGATCTTAATCTAATGGTGCAATTGAGAAAAGGGGTCTTCTATAAGGTCTCCTAGGGTATGAATTAAGATAAAAGAGGGGTTCAACACTAAGAAAAAGTCTTAGAAAGACAATAAATGAAAGTAACATGAAAAACATAACTGTATGACTTAGAAAATCAACTCAAATCAAAATAGCAAATCAAAGATAAACAAAACTACACTTGGAAAGAGGAAGATGCTTGAAAAAAGGTCTATAGTCTAAAAATTAGGACTTTTGAAGCACATTGGGACTCATACACTAGTAGGGGTGATTTAGTCCTAGTTTAGGGTTTTGGGCAGAAACTGGAATCTACAATTGCTAAACCAAGATCTACAGAAAAATTCTAAAAAATTGGTATGTTGGGACTCATACGCCACAAGTGGTGATTTAGTCCTAGTATCAACATTGATATAAAACATTGATATCCTCTCATTTTCTCCTATAGCTTAATCTCTCCCTTCTGATCTCCAAGTCTGAAACTCTGAATTCTAACCTATAGGTAACTTTTTGTGATCTTGCAAGAAATATGACAACTTTGACAAATTTCTCCAATATTTCTCTTCAATGGATCTTCAACCTAAATCAAACCCTTGGAAAAAAGGCTAAAATATTGTATGAGATGACTAGCATTAATCTAGATCTTGAATCTTGAATCTTGATTGAATGATATGGATCTTGACTTGAATGCTTTCTTGAATCATAAGAACCTACATCAAAAATGTTAGCTCAAAAATAAACATGATGCATGATGACTTTGGCATGATACTTTATTCTTGAATGTAGCTCCAAAATACTTGATAATTAGCTCTTGGATGTCTTGAATTTCTAAAAATATTGAATTCTTATATCACACTTACTCATGAACATTGCTAGTCTTTTTAGGATAAATTATCTGAAATAGCCTTGTATCTATACATGTTTATGCCAGATTTCGTGAAATTACAACATTACAAGCTGACATCATATCTAGGAGAATAAAATACTACCAATAATTTGAATTAAAAATAATTCCAAGCTAAGTGGGACTCATTCACTAGTTGGGGCGTACGAGTCCCAGTAGCCCAGGCTTTGGACATAAATTTCAAGAAATGCTAAGTTTTATGCCAAATCTAGGACCAAGTGCCAAAACTTAGGTGGGACCCATACACCCAAGGTGTTGTATGAGTTCTAGATCACTAAATTTGGGCCATCTAATCCAAAATCATTAAATTATTATTGGTCATTAGATATGTGTCCAAATTATCCTTATAAAGATGCATTAAATAAGGCTTGTGGATGCAAAATAGGACCAAATAAGAATAAATAATCCCAATTTTAGTAGGGAGGATCCAAACAAGTGTGAAAATTTAAAGGGATAAATTTTCCTACACTACAAGGTTATTCAAAAATATTTGATATTTGAGTTATCTGTTTGTTTGATTTCTATTCAAAGAGTGGTGTAAATAATTGCATGTAGGTAATGAGGGTATTATATTTTTAGGTGGATTGCTAAGTAGAAATTCATGATAGGCTTAAACAAACCTCTCTAGAATAATGTGATATATATTTTTAGGTCATCAAAATTATATTATAGAATTAAAATATGGTGTGCATGATATGTGACTCTATAGCCCAAGACAGGCAATGGCCTTGCATAGTTTCCTTTCCCCATCCTTAGAAATAATCTTTAAATTTAAAAACCATTTCCCAAATTTAATTTTTTTTAGAGTTATTTTATGTTTCAAATTCATACTTGGGTTTCAAAGACCATAATGATATTTCCTTCCATTTTGTCAATATATAAACTCTTGTTATTGGTATGCAGTTTAACTGCTAGGCGCTACAATAAAAAAATTCATATCCATATTCAACATCGTATAGGAAGACCCACCTAAGTTTTGTAGAGCCTAAAGTGTAGGGGAAAAAAATGTGAGATCATTCTCCCATTCATTGGCCAAATCTCTCTTTGAATATGAGAATAAGACATGGCACACCTTTAGGGCTCAATGATATAGATATTTGGGAACCAATAGTGTCATTGGGTCTATTGGCAATATGTAAGATATCTATCATCATCATCCCATGGTTGAATTTGAAACCATAGCCTCCAAGTGACCTCAGTCATGTCATCAATAAGCTACTGCCAGTAAGCTGCATCACCTATATGATGAAGATTTATCATGTCATCATATCTATAAACTATAGGATTGTCATCATCTAGATTCCTATATGTAATAATTGGTCTAAGAATTGGATTATGCTCCCATGCCCATATGTGAAGCGGAGTAACCCATGTTGATATGGTGGCTCCTCCTCAATACACAAATTGGTGCATATCATGATAAATATGGGCCAATATCCAAGGTCCCCAAGTGTAAAAACATGCATCATCCATTGTCCTCTCAAGTACAATACCCCATCCTAGGCTAAATAATCTAGATCACCTTTTAGGAACTATGAGTCTCATGATGAGTCCCACAATAACCAAATTAATATTGGTGGCAATGCCAATGTATCATTGAAGATCTATCTATCCACCCTTGAGCTCCATGTCCTCTACACCCAACACTCAAAACATTGCCTAAAGTCTTAGGTCTACATCATATGTAACCTACTCTCCATGTATAGGGATCCTTAAGATCCTCCAAAAGTCCTCAAGGGTCACAATGGCCTCACCTTTCAAAAGGTTGAAATAGGAAGTATTTGAATTCCCACACTCCACCAAAGCAGTCATGAGTGATAAGTGGGTCCTAATCTTTGGCATGTATATAATACAATACAATCTAGTCACTCCTAAGAAAATAACATCAAGATTTCCTAAGGTAGTAATCCACTCTAGTATATGTGGTATCCTCTCTCTAGAAATAATTGGATGGAAGGTATCCTACATGCATAACACACACAATGTGAATTTTCTAAAAATTTAGAAAATCTAAGTAAAACTAGCTAGAAAAGAAAAAGTGATCCTATTTTGCAAAAGCAACTCTTTATCAAAAAGAAAAATAATGGCAATCCTACAAAGACATTTCTATTTTGCAATAGCATCACTATATTACAAAAGTGTTGTATTGCAAATTTATTGCTATTATATCATCACTCTAATGCAAAAGTGAGCCTTTAAGAGAATAGATATATCCTAGAAAAGAATCATTTTACTTTTTTCAACATATTGTCAAATTGAAAAAGTAAAGTAGAATTTCAAAATATGCGTGCATATGTAGAGTTATGACACCTCATTGCAAAGGCATCATTGTATGTTGCAAGGGTGTCACATTGGGTTACAAAAGTGTCACAATAAACTGTGGCGCCTTTGTTTTTCCTAGTTCTATCCTACCTTTAGCTAACTAAAAATATGTGCAAAGGATGTTTATCAAAGTACATATTGGGGGTCCTCTATCAGTTGAATACTAGAACTTGTGGACCTAATCTACATAGTGTGTGGCACGAACTACATGGTCCATAGTGTTTAGTGCTTTGTAAGGTCTAGAAGATGGGAATCTTAAAAATCTCTTTCATCTCTTAAAGAAAAGTATGTGAATGAGCTTTAAATTCACCCAAATTAGCATATATGTCTAGCCAAACCTAGGTTTTTAGCCCTACAACTCAATTTTCTCACTTTGCATCCCATCTTGGTCACTTCATCAGGGTCTTACAACTTTTTTTTCATCATTTTTACAATAGAACCACTTATTTGGCTTTGTCATGATCTTTCTTTGAAAATCAGATTTTTTGCTTAATCTCTTAAGGAGGCAGCATACCAGCATTCCTTTGTTCATTGGGTCATAGTGAGGCATCAAGAAAAAATAGGAAAAAATTATTTTTTTATTTAACCAACATTAGTTTTTTGCAGCAACCCAACAGGTACCTCACTTGAAAGAGGGGAAAAATGTAGACACCTACAAAATTCCTTAGTATATCACACACTTGATTTCAATTAATAGCACCATTTTCTAATCATATTCACCTAATTAATCTATTTAATTAAATACTATCCAATTATTTAGTTAAATTCACCTTTTTCTCCTATTAGTTGGATAATTAATTTTATTTGTTTAATTCATCAGCTTCATGCTAATTTTCTTCCCTTTTGATTAAATAATATCAAATTATTTTATTATTTTTATGCATAAGAAGATTTGTATTAAATATTTTCAAAAAGATACAAACATTTGCAATGCACGTAGTAAAATGCAGGGACCAACTACTAGTGAAGCCTACCATAACCAAACATTCCCCCACATAGAATATCATATTGGCCATACTAACTAACAAGGATAAACCAACTAACCAGAGCCCAGGTGATAACAACTTTAAAATATTAGAAACATACTATTACTGATACCTATCAACCAACAAAAAACCTATTTTGAACCACACAAAATAGAATTTATACTAGAAAAATACCTAGACATTTTAGGAAGGCACCATTCTACCGAGGAAGCCATGAGCCAAATTTAAGGATTTGAAAACCAAAAGCCATTTCTCTATAAAAGAAAATTGTAAATAGAACACCCTCTGCAAATAATCAACTCCAACCGTGGCAATTTGTCTATACTCCACCAGGGCCATGCCCTTCAACACCAAGATGAAAGGGTAGTATTTCACTACCTCCCCAGGCACATAGAATTGAGCCCTATCTTTTGGTCATGGCACCCCTATGCCAAAGCTGGTAATGAGGAGAACCTTCTCCAATCCAACCAAGTAATCCATCAAAAAGAGCCTCTTTAACAGTGCTACCACATCATTCTTTGCCAAGAGTATGTCAAGGAAGACCACCAAGAAATGGGATTTTATCATTGTGTCAACCCAAAAGGACTCACCATTCTAAAGAAAACCTTTCCCCAACACCATTTTGACAGCTGCTAGGATGAGAGGGTTGTGCTTTTCAAGCAAAAACTTGAGACGATGATCCATGATGGCCCCACCAAAAGCCATTTGACGCATCGAGTTTTCTAGGTAAGTTGGAATGTTGACACCTATGGTCATAAATGTCTTAGAGTAAATATGCACCATGAACTTAGAGTGTTCCTCCATACTGCTTTGCAGATTAGAACTCAACACCAACTCGATTATCTGAGCATTGATGATTATCAACATTTGAAATATTTGATTCATTTTGAGATTCAACAACTATGCCTAAGAGTTTGAGTAGGAATTTGAGCGCTAATTAGGCCTCTATTTAATGTATTTTTCTATAGAATTACCAAATGTCCATTCAAAGTTTCAAACCCCAATCTAATATTATAAATAAAGCTCAATATCAAATTTTGAGCTCGATCCCTAATAAAGTAACATATGATCCATAAAATGGTCCTCACAATACTTTTACTTTGTATCGAACTTTCATTCAAAAGGCCTATATCCTCACATACTTCTACTTCTTGTATTATAAAATTCAATGTCCTATCAAGGCTTTAAACCCTAATCAAACATGTCAAGTAAAGATCCCTAGTTTATTTCTAGATCTGAATCCCACAAATAGTTTAAATAGAAATTCCTAGGTTCTTTTGGGGTCATGGAACCTGATAGGAATGTTAATCTTAAATCTCCTTATGAATAGGATTATAAACCTATCTTAATTCAAATTATCATCAAACAAAAAATGGTAGTAAAATGATGAGACTTCCCTTAAATTTTGGCTATTCGAATAAATGCTTAATGTGTTTGTATTTCTTGTAGGTATTTAAATGTTTGATCTTAGTAAATATTTTCCTAGAAAGGAGGTGTCTAGGGAGGAGAGGGAATATATAAAGGAAAATAATTTTAAAGCAAAAAAACTTCTTATCACAATGAAGTACAAGTTTCAAGGAGTTCCTAACATATCTAGATTCACCTTCAAATTAACAAAGATAACGAATATAAAATTGGGACACATGAAAATAAAGCCCTAAAAATAGGAAACATTTATCCATAATGCTTCACCTATAACTCAAAATATTTCCAATTCAATATTAGCACATTTGGATTCCTTCCTAGTGGTAGGTCAATACCTATAATTCATACTAGCTATATCCTAGCACTACAACCCTATAGATAGGAAGGTTTCTGATGCTTATGGCATAGAGATAATTTATCTATCTACACCTATGATTAGGGAAGTGTTTGATATTCCTCCTTATACTAAGCTAAAAATTAAAAAGAAAATAAAAGAAAATGGGAATGTAAGAAAGATTTAAGTGGAGATCTTGGACACCTCAATAAGAGATAGCTTAGAAATGAAAGAATTTTTTTAGCTAAGATCCCACAAAAACTAACAAGATCAGATTTCTATTCTAAAGTAGCTGACCTCATCACTCTATTATGTAGATATTTTTCCAAGGAAGCATCCACAACATATGATACATGGATGTTTCACTTCATTCCTATGAGCCTAAAAGGAGAGGTCTTCTTAGATTGTGGCTAGATTGTGTCAAACACCCTCAATGCCCAATTAATCATAGTAAACAACACTATGAAATTCTTCATGTCTTCCTATATATGTATTTGACACCAAGAGTTGGGAATTTCCTAGGATTGACCACCAGAGAGATCTGAGGATAACCTCCTATGTAGAACAATATATGGGAATTATATCCCCAATTGGAGTTAAAATAAGTAGAGAAACACTTCAAGAGATTTAATGATGCTTTCCTCTACCCAACAATCAATCAACTCATTGGAGACATAGGATTGAAAATTTCTAATGAAGCCATGGCATTAATTAAATATTGATGATAGTGGTTCATTCAATTTACCAAGTCTACTTATATCATGATATATGGATTTGATAAGGAACCCTACTTGTTGCATAATTTTTTTTGATAAAAGGGTAAAATGGGTTTTACAGGGATCCAAAACCACAAAGTTTACACA
>CM021102.1:739591808-739655735 GCA_007115665.2 Sequoiadendron giganteum
CTTTTTGGCCTTCGTAATAGAACTAGACAAATTAGGATTGATGGTCCATTCCTTAGAAACAATAAGATCATAGTTTGAAAACTCCTCATTCATGGTCTTCCTATCCTTCTGGGCCACGACATTGAAGTTCTCCTTCAGGGATCTAAAAATTTTATCAAAGACAATATCCGCAGATGCTTCTTTGCCCCTAAAAATTATGTTGTTGCATTCTTTCCAAAGGCCCCAAGCAATATGAGGGAAGGATAAATCCCAAAAAGACCCGAGCAAAGGGTTCCTTGTCAGGGCTTTCCACTGAGAAAAGAGATCTTCGATGGACAAAGGGAAAACCCAAGGAAGGTTCCATAACTTGATGAATTTTTCCCAAAGAGAAGCAGCAAAAAAGAAATGAAGGAATAAATGATGCACAAATTCTGCCTCCATCTTATAGAGAAAGCATCTATTTTGGTTTTGAAATCCGTGTTTGCATAGGTTGTCAATCGTGAGCACCTTATTTTGTAGAAGGATCTAGAAGAAGATATTAATTTTAGGAATTAGATATTTGAACCAAGCTTTAGACCAAAAGGGAGGATGATCCAAGGAAGAAGTGATCTTGGCAAAGGCGGAAGACACATAAAAGTTGTCAGAGGGATCATCAATCCAAACTGCATGATCATCCAACTACTCAGAACTAAGTCTAATAGCCAGCAGTGAAATCTGGATAGGAGCCAAAGCCTGATTGACACTACCCAAGTTCACCCAATTACCATCCACTCTGTAGTCTTTCACATAAATTCCAAACCGAGCCTTACAATTCTCAGCCCATTCTTTGAAGGAGTTGATTTTTATCATGGGTTCCTTAAAAAGCCATCTGTCTTCCCAGAATCTGGTACGATTACCATTTCTCACTTGCCATCCAATGCCATCATCCACAATCTTTTTTCCAATGATTAAATTGTGTAACATTAGAATAAATATTTGATAAGATTTGCAACTAGAATGAACAATTGTTAATCCTAATCTAAATCAAAACTAATCTAAAAATCTAACAATAAAGAACGAATATGAAAGCATGATAAAAACTAAACAAACTGAATTGATCTCACTGAATATGCATTCATTCCTTTGAATTATCTCCATTGCTCTTCTCCATTTTTCCTTTTTAGTATTTTTGCCCTCAGATTTATGTGTTTGAATGCAAGTATAGCTGTGCTGAATGTCTAAGCAAAATATCGAAGTTGTTTCTACTCTCAAAATTGTATGATTTTGGGAGAGGAGGAATAATGATTATGATAGGCCATTTTATAGATTTTGTGTTTTCGAACGATTGGCTCAGATTGAAAGAGAGATTGACGGACGAGATTGATGAATGCCATGCGATGTGAGTTCTGTCTCAGATAGAATGTGAGTTAGAACATGAGACAAGAAAGACTAAAAATAGAACAAGATCTTAATCTTCAGTTAAGAATCTTTAAAAATAGAATAAATAGACTTTGAATGTCAAAGACAAAGTTAGAACTCAAAGACTAATGCATTCGAATGCAAACATGAGTTAATTAGTTAAATAAAGATATTTAATTAATAAACACACCATGCATATGAGTTGGAACTAGTTAACTGACTAGTTATGACAGAGTCTTCTCATAGAGATAACCAGATGTTAAATCCGGAGATAACTCAGGAACTAAAAATAAATCTCGAGTCAGAAGGTGAGTGAATGACTTAGATAATTGATTGATAGAAGAATGTGACATAAATAATTAAATATGAATTAAATGTTAATTTAATTTAACATTAAAAAATAAAAGATTTAATTAAATAAATAAAGATAATTTTTTTAATTTGACTGTTGTAAAGGTGGAATTGAATAACTAAATAATAAATATTTAATTATAGATAAAGGGGGTTAAATGAATAATTAAATAATAAATATTTAATTATAGTTGAAGTATGATAAAGGGGGTAATTAAATAATAAATTATTTAATTGATAGATAAAGGGGGAATTAATTAGTTAGCGACATAATTAAATAAATATGATTTATTTAATTAATGAATTGAATTAAAAAGGGGTATTTAATTAATAGAGGAAATATATGTTAGAAAGGGTAATTAAATAATAAACATTTATTTAATCAAGACCACGAACTATAGAAAATTATGTTGAATATGTACTCATAGGCCTAGACCAATTTTTGGTATCTACAGTTTGCCCCTCTTTGATACAATGTTGGTACGGCATTGTGTCAAAGAAAATATCCCCTGATCATGCCCTAGTGAAAGGGAGAATGACGAGGAGGTAGTGGTATGCCCCCTCAAGAGGATATGTTGGTTTGAAGAACATGAGTGTGCTCTTGAAATGGATAGATGGTGGAGGTGAAGATGAATAAAAGAAGAAATGTTAGCATGGATAATTCAAAAAGTTAGTATTGAAAAAGAATGGTTATTGATTGAGAAAAAAAATGATCTCCGATATTGTGCCAAATACGCTATACTTGCTTGTTATCATCATTGGGCTGGACATCCTAAAAATCAAAACTAATCTAAAATCAAACAATAAAGAATGAATATGAAAACATGATAAAAACTAAACTAATAAAACCAAAATGATCTCACCGAATATGCATTCATCCCTTCAAATTATCTTGATTGTTCTTCTCCATTTTTCCTTTTCAATATTCTTGCCCTCAGATTTTTGTGTTTGAATGCAAGTATAGTTTTGTCGAGTGTCTAAGAGAAATATCGAAGTTGAATCTCTTCTCAAAAGTATGTGATTTTGAGAGAGGAGGAATAATGATTATGATAGGCCATTTTATAGATTGTGTGTTTTTGAACGATTGGCTCAGATTGAAAGAGAGATCGATGGACGAGATTGATGAATGCCATGCGATGTGAGTTAGAATGTGAGTTAGAACATGAGTTCAAGAAATACTAAAGATAGAGACTAAGTTAGAACGTGAGTTAGAACACGAGTTCAAGATCTTAATCTCCAAAAATAGAAGAAATATACTTTGTATGCAAAATCCAAAGTTAGAACTCGAAGACTAATGCATTCGAATGCAAACATGAGTTAATTAATTAAATAAAGATATTTAATTAATAAACACACCATGCATATGAGTTGGAACTAGTTAACTGACTAGTTATGGCAGAGTCTTCTCATAGAGATAACCGGATGTTAAATCCAGAGATAACTGGAGAACTAAAATTAAATCTCGAGTCAGAAGGTGAGTGAATGACTTAGATAATTGATTGATAGAAGAATGTGACATAAATAATTAAATATGAATTAAATGTTAATTTAAATCAACATTCAAAAATAAAAGATTTAATTAAATAAATAAAGATAATTTATTTAATTTGACTATTGTAAAGGTGGAATTGAATAATTAAATAATAAATATTTAATTATAGATAAAGGGGGTTAAATTGAATAATTAAATAATAAATATTTAATTATAGATAAAGGGGGTTAAATGAATAATTAAATAATAAATTATTTAATTGATAGATAAATGGGGTTTAATTAAATAATACATATTTAATTAAGAAGGAAGAATTAATTAGTTAGTGACATAATTAAACAAATATGATTTATTTAATTAATCAAGCAGAATAAAGGTTATTTATGAATTAATGAATTAATTAAAAAGGGGTATTTAATTAATAGAGGAAATATGTGTTAGAAAGGGTAATTAAATAATAAACATTATTTAATCATGACCACAGACAATAGAAAATTATGTCGAATGTGTACTCACAGGCCTAGACCAATTTTCAGTATCTACAAGTTGTTATAGCATATAGACCCTCGTGGAAGAAGGTGGTGGTCCATCTTTATAATGGAGGAACAATTGTTTTCTAAATATTTACTAGCCAGAATATCAATCCACTCCCTAGAAGAAGAGAAGATTCTCCAGATTTGCTTAGCTAAGAGGATTTTATTGACAATTCTGATTCTTCTTAAGCCAAGTCCACCATTCTTTTTAGGTCTATAGACCAGATTCTAGTCAATTAGGGGAACTCTTTTATTTTCCTCAACACCCGAACAAAGAAATCTTTTTTGAATTTTTTCAATGGCATCAACAAATTTTGCTGGAATATTAAAGAGGCTTAGGGCATAGATAGGAAGATTTTGGAGAGAGGCTTTGAGAAGCTGAAGCTTACCAGCTTGACTTAGCAGAGCTCCTTTCTAGCCCACAAGCTTCTTACTTAATGGTGTAAGTGGAAATGGATGGAACACTCACTCTTCCATGCTCCGGGTCTCACATTAGCAATTCCCTTTGGTGGCTCTCTCCACCAACTCAACCTATAGGTCCTGACTTAAATGCAGATACCCTTGGCTCTACTGGCCATCCCCACTTCCAACCATATCACACAATTCAACCCAAAACTTGGTGCTTTGCCTCTATTTCACCCTTGACCCTTAATCATCCCTAAAAGCCAAATACCCTCAATACTCAACTAGATGCTTGAAGGGGTGTAAATATGTATTGTCATGCTTCCTAACATTCCATTAGGTTTCTTGAACAACCATTAGACTCCATTTCACCATCACTTCTTCCAAACCCTCACTTAGGGTTAAAAAGGCAACAAGCCTAGAGTCCCTTTTAACCCTCCTAGCCCGAGAAAAGTGGAATTTTCATAAAAATTTCCCAAATAACCCCAAACATTCTTTGTATTTTCTTGGTCTTGATACCAACCTCTACAATATTCCCAAGGCCTTATGCCTGGTCTTGCCGTACACAGGTTACTTCACCAAATTTAGCAAAATGTAGGGTTTTTCTTCATTTCATGGCCACCCGGTTGGATTGTCAAAGATTTCTTCCACCAAATCAATTGATGAAGCCTCCTACCAGGTACTGGACCACTGTATGGCCTTCCTCCACCTTTCTACCATAGGAATTTTCATGGAGAGGTCTCCCCTGCAAGCTAGGTGATTTTCACCTCTAGACTTTCCTAACCGGGCACTGTTTTGCTCGCCTAGGAAAGGTCTTTTTCCATGCTTCCAAACCTCCTAACCACTCCTACATCTAACTAATGTACAGTCATGGAGCCTAACCACATTTCCCAAGGGCCATACTTAGGTATAGAGGGGAAAGCAATTAGGACTCCATCAATTCCAGTCTGCAAATCAGAAACAATGAACTAGAAGAACCCAACTAACTGAATTCAAAATCTTTTAATGAAAGAAACAAATACAACAGACCCAACCAATACTTGGAAAGCAATTACATCACATCCCACATGATTTCCAATGCCTAGTTATACCATTAACACTCTACCAAGAACAAGAACATAGAAAGTAATCAAATCTTCCTGCTGTCCTCGGTTAACATTCATGAAAAACTTCAATTTACAAAACTTCAAATGCCTTCCAATGACTTCCAACCCAAATACAATTCAAGGCATACCTTTTATAGGTTTTCCAAAGTAGTTGTGCCTTCCTTGGGTTGGAAAAATCAGTTACCAAGTGGGAAAAAGGGAAAATTGTCCGAATTTACCACTTTCCCTAACTCCCTAGAACTCACACAAATGAGTGTTTTAAACTCAAAACTTAAACACTCCTGATAGCTCCTAACCAAGGTATTTTGGTAAGCCACTCACTCATATAAATGGTCAACATGACCTTATTCCAAACACAAATTCATAAACCTTTCCTATTCCTAGTGTTTCCTAGGTGTTACTTCTAGGTGCTCCTGTACCACTGAATCTATCCATCAACAAGATCCAGAAATACTTAGGAGGTTTCATACTTAAAGGAAGACCAAGGTAGGTGGCAAGAAGGGAATCCATCCTACAACCTAGAATTCTAGCAATTTTGGCCTATCTAAGAGCCGGAGTATTGAAGAAGAACAGAGAAATTTTTTGATTGTTGATCAGCTGTCTTGAAGCTCTCCCATACTTATCAAGCAACTGTTTTATAAATTTTCCTTCAGACATAGTAGCTTGACCCATAAACATAGTTTCATCAACGAATTGTTGATGTAAGCACACCAGGGTTCCCAAGGAAGGTCTGAGCCTAGAAAGAAATTTGAAATCAACTAGGTTTTTCATATTCCTACCTAAACTTTCAGCCATAATAGTGAATGAAATAGGAGATATAGGATCACCCTGCCTTAGACCTCTGGTACTTTGAAAAAAGGAGGTAGGGGATCCATTGACCATAATCGATATGGAAGCAGTGGACACAAGTTGTTCCACCATTTGAATAACCCTATTATTAAAGCCAAAATCCTTTAAGATTTTAAATAAAAAAATCCAATCAACTCTATCATAGGCTTGAGAGATATCAAGCTTTAATAGGAAACCTTTAGTCTTTGACTCAATAAGGGAATGAATGTTCTCATGAACCGTAATAATAGAATCAAGGATTTGTCTTCTAGGAACAAAGCCATTTTGTTGAGGAGAAATCAAGGATGGCAGAAAAGTTAAGAATCTAGAGGTTAAGACCTTAGAGATGATCTTGTATAAAGAATTACAGAGACTGATGGGCCTAAAAGCCTCAAAGTTATTAGCTCCAGGTTTCTTGGGGATGAGAACCAAGAAAGTAGCATTTAATTCTTTTAAAAGACATCTGGCTCCAAAAAATTCCTTAACAGCATTAACCACATCTTCTTCAACAATCTCCCAGAGCCATTGAAAGAAAAATAAAGGGAAACCATCAGGACCCGGAGCTTTACTCCCATCAAAGGAAAATACAACCCACTTAACTTCATCATTTGTGGGGATAGTTGTCATAAAAGAGTTGTTTTCCTAGTTGATAACTCTAGGTATAGCTTCAACTAGTTGATCTTGCTCATTTTGGTTTCTTTCATTACTTGCCTAGAGAAGATGTTTAAAGAAGGAGCTTGCCTGCTTCCTGATATCCTCCTCCTCCTCATACCTAGTTCCATTCACATCTATATGAGATATTCTATTTAAAGCTCTATGTTTTAAAGCCGAAAGGTGGAAGTACCTATTGTTTCCATCTACAGCAGACAGCCAAAGGGCTCTTGATCTTTGTTTCCAGAACTCCTCCTCCTTCCCAATTATGTCATGCATCTTCATAAGGAGCTCATTCTCTTTTTCCTTAGTATCATTCAAGTAACCCTCCTTCTGTATTTTGAACTGAATTTCTCCCAGATCCATTTGAAGTTCGAACTTAATCTTAAAAATGTTCCCAAAAGAATCCTTTTTCTATTTTTTTAAATTACATTTCACTTCCCATAATTTTTTGGCAATTCTGAACATAGCAGTTCCTTGAATACTTATATTCCACCATTTCTTTATATCCTCTTTAAGAGCAGGATGAGAGATCCACATATTTTTGAATCTGAAAGGAGTATTCTTCTTCTTTTTTATAGGATCCACAGTGAAACTGATAGGAGAGTGATCAGAACCTATTCTTGTAAGAGCTTTAAGGATGCAATAGTAATCTAAATACCAATGATTGGAAATCAAAGATCTATCTAATTTGACCTGTATGAGATCCATCCCCTTTCTGCGATTGAACCAGGTGAAGGAGGATCCATGAAGATCCGGATCAATCAGCCCTTGATTATCAATGAAGTTCTAAAGATCCTCTTTACTCTCCAAGTTAATCTGAGATCCCCCAAATTTTTTATCATTTCTTAAGGGTGTATTAAAATCCCCATAACGATCTAAAATTCTTTATCAAAAATCCTCCTGATGGTAGCTAATTCCAACCAAAAATATTTTCTCATACCTTTTCCATTAGGAGCATATATGTTCATTTGAATCCAGCTGAAGTTGTCTCTTATATGTGTGAATCTAGTAACTATGTGATTTGTACCTTCCAATATCAGATCTCCTTTGATATTGTGATTATTCCAGAAAGTAACAATGCCTCCCAAAGCACCATTTGAGTTATTTCCCTGGTTATTGTAGAACTAAAAAAGTTTCATCTTTTCAATTTTCTCCTTAAACATTTTAGTTTCCTGAATTAAAAGAATGTCAGGTTTGTGATCTCTAACAAAGTTGCGAAGAACATCCTACTTGTGGGGGCTATTGAGTCCCCTAATATTCTAGGACATGATCTTCATTATATACCGGGGGAATTAAGACATTCCAGGATGGTTTTCTGAGATCCATCCGCTATATCCTGAAAGCTATTCAGCTCTCTTTTCTTTTTCGAAGACTTTTTACCTCTTGAATTCTTTACTGCTCCACAATCTTCCTTACCTCTTGATCTGGTAGAAATGCCACTTGGGGTCTTCCCTTGTTTTTTTTTTCTAGACTTCTTCTCTGATGTATTCTCATCTTGATTGTTTGTCTCTCGACAAGATTCCCAATCCTTTTCATTTGGTAATCTTTGTTCCCAGGGTAAGGTGTCCATATTACTGTTCTCTTGACAAAACAAGACATTACTGGATAGGTTAGCTGAGAAATCCTATTTTTCAAGGGATTCTAAAACCCTAATAGTAGAGTTGGGATCCATTAGGTGCTCCACACCCATAGGGGGAAGGTTATCAAAAAACATGGAGAGAGGAGGGATTTTCAGAACCAAGGATAGGCCCTCACTAGGGATATCCTCCAAACCCAAGATCTCTTCATTTCTATCAGATGGGATTGTCATTTGGGATAAGGAAGGAGAAAGGTTCTGATCTCCTTCTCTAGCTAGGGTGCCCTCATTAGAATCTCTTTCCTTTGAAGGAGACTTTAAGTTATGAAGATCATTAGGGATCTCACCTTTATACTCCAAGACCACTTTGATCTCTGAGGAGCTTTTTTTATTATCAGCTTCTATGTATTCCAACTCCTGCTCTTTATTTTCCTTCCTTTCTTCCCCTGAATCTTTCTTTTTTTTTTTCCATTCCTTTTTTCTAGGTTCTACTGGCTTTTCTTTCTCTAAAGTAGCTTTTAAAGGGCATTTTTTTGCCCAATGACCAAATTTCCTATATTTGAAGCAAGCAAACGGGATGGTTTCAAACTCTATATTCTGTTCCTAGGAACCCAGTTTAGATTGTATCTCTATCGATAATGGTAAGTCTACTTCCTATGGAACTCCCACACATATACTCGCAAAAACCAATCTCTTTCTAGAAGTTGTCATTGTGTCGATCGAAAGGAGCTCACCAAAGGAGCTCACAATGCCGAGGAAGATGTCTTCACTCCAATACTCCAGGGGCAGGCCTGGAAGTTTAACCTAGACTGGGACATTCTCAAAGATGGAATCTGATAGATCCAAGTGGGCAAACCACTTCTTTAGAGCCAGGGAAGATTTCCCTATCACCTAGGGACCTCCGCCTCTTATAGTCATGATATCCTCTTTGCAAGTAAATTCAAAAGCAAAAAAACCCTTTGGAAGAGCAGCAACTGAGACTTTTCGACTGGTTCTCCATTTTTTTTTAACAAACTCCCTGACCACTTCAATATTTGGTCTAGGGCACATAAACTTTCCAACCAGAGTTTGTTCCATTAGGGCTATATTATGGTCTATAATCGGATCTAGAATGGAAATAGAAAACTTACCTCTAGTAGGGGACGAGATATTTTGCACTGGAGGGAAGGAAAACTTTCCATTAGGTTTTACCCCGAATAGTGAGGTCTAGGTTTTGCCTCCAAGACCACCCGTGGTCCCCACTCCCCCTCTATCTTTCTCATTTTTACTGGTGGAAGAAGTAGCAGGGATAATCACCGGATTTTCCTTTCCCCTGGGATCCACCTATATTTTGTTTTCGGAGTCCACATCATCCTAGTCATCCTTACCTTGCTTCTGACTTGATTCCAGCTCCTGATTCGACTGTCGATTTTTTGATCTTGCTCCGCTTTCGATTCTGATTCCATTGCTTTGGATTTCGAACTCCATTTTCTCCCACCCATGACCATGCCCGTGTCCACTCATGACATTCAAAATTATGATTAGTTTGCATAATTTTTACAATGACAATATGGTATTAATTATTTTTTTGGGAAAGTTATGGAAGTGCATATCAATTTTTCTAGTAAACACAAAGATGGGTCAAAATACCCTTTTCAATTGGGTTTTTAATATATCCCCTTTTCTTGTTGTTGCAAATACCATCTTGGAGGAGTTGCAGGAACTAAATCTAAATCCATATGTGCCTATGGAGAATTTTTACCCAAAAGGAAAGATGAAGTCTCTTAGTTCTTCTATGTTCCCATTCCATAAACCAAAAATTGAAGATTTTTGAGCTAACTCCCAAGATGATTTTGAGGTCACAAAGAAGAGTTATGAAAGGTTGACCATATTTTAAATAAAATAATTCAAGATAAGGGATGACATCCTAGAAGAGATATCTAATGATGGTCAAACCTTGGATCCATTGTATGATATATGTAAGAATGCTAAAAGGACATTGGACCTAGTTTATTGTTTAAAAAAGGAAGAGGCATCTACTGAAATTGTCTCTAAAAAATTCCTTCACCATGGTAACATGTAGATCAAATTTAGGATTAAACATTTATTTAGGGGTAAGGAAATCCAACCCAAGAGAAAGAAACAATATTCTATAGATGGATCCTCTTCATTGATTCCAATGGGTATAAAAGGAAAAAAGGAAAGATAAAAAACACACTCAAGAAGCCTCTAGTATGGAACATATAATGGGGAGAGTGACACAAGCTTTCAAAATAGCTTCAGTTACATAGAAGGCTACAAAATAAGGGGTAGTTTAAATTTTAGGTTTAATGTCTATTGTAGAAGTACTCCCTAATAAGGATACCCTAGGGAAAGTGCCAAATAAATAATTTTAAGTAGATCCACTTATCATTGAGGTGGTAAATTTGATAAATCTCCCTTCTTCCACAAATTTTGAACCTATTCAACAACAATTACTCTCGAGTATTGATGAAGAATAAGGAAAAATGAGTGATTAGGTGGATATAAAACCTGTTTGACTTAAAGACACTCCCATGTGTAAAGAAAATGAATTTGAAGATGGACCAATTGGTAGTCAACAATATGAACAACAAGAGTATGATTTTGAGGATCAAAAAGTTCACGATGAGAAAGGAAAGGAAAGAATTCATAAAGAGAGAGAAGTTGAGGAACATGTGCTGAATTTTGAGGAACAAGAAGAGAAAGATAAAGCTTCCTAATAAATAATGGGGGTAAAGCATTGAAAGTGAAGGAGAAATCTAGTGATATTCAGTATGAAAGGAAAACAAGTCACAAGAAAGTGTCTAGTCAGCCTAAATCTCCCTCATGGTTGAATTTAAATTTGGACAAGGGGTAGTAGGTGAAAATAAAACCTCTCGGTTGGCATGACATGGTTGTAGAAATGTAGAAGACTAAGCCAAAGAAAAATCTAAGTACTCTCCACACAACCAAGATTAATGAACTAGGGGAGATGACAATAGAAATTTCTAAACTTATAATGGATAAGGATGATAGAGAAATGTAAAAGGAAAATTAAAAACTATCCATAGTCAACCTTAGAAAAGAAATAAGAAAACAATTATCATCTTTGGATCGTGTCATGGATTTGGTTAAGGATAGGATGACAAATGAAAAAGAAAACAAAGATGAGCTTAAGGCTCAAATTGAATAACTGAAATTTTTTTTGAAGGGGTTAGTCTCTCTAGTTATCAAGTAACCTACATCATGTGGGTTTCATGTTTTAATGACATGAAAATAAGTAGATTCTCTTACAGAAAGGAAGAGAAAATATAAAAAATTGGACAAGTGGATTGGGAAATTTAAGAAGGAAATGAAAGAATTGTTTGTCTTTGCATACTAGAAGTATGAGAAAATTTATAATTCAGAACATGAGTTATAGAAGTACATAGAAAAATTAAGAGATGAAGACATAAAGTATAGGTTAGACCTAAAACACCTTATGGATCCACCTAAGATAGGGTCAAAAGAGTTAAAGAATGTGGTTATTTTAGCTGATGAAGATGTCAATTTTGGGGATAAGAGTATGAATATTAAATATTTTAAAATGTAACTTATAGCGGAACACATATTGAATTTGTTAGAATTCCATAAATATTTGTACAAAAAAACTTCAAATTTTGAATGTTTTATGGTTAGCTTCATGGGTCCATTGTTGAATGCACACAAGAAAAATGAGAGGGGGGTGAATCAATTGTACATTAAAGCATCAAAACTCTCATAAATATTTAGATCCACATCAACTTAGTTAACCCTTAAACTATTAAAATAATTTAGCATGAAAGAAAATAACAAAAAATTGAAACACATCAACACTATGCACAACAAAAAACTAGATTTACATGGAAAATCCAAGAAGGAAAAACCACATTGAGGATTAGCTCACAATATAAATTAATTATAACACCAAATACAAAGGGCTCACTCTTAGAGGGATCACTACCCAAAAGAAAGAATGGATAATTGTTAAAGTCTCACTACCAAAATATAGAAAAGAAGAAAGAAGAATGTTACAGTGAGAAATCCATCTCAATGCAACATAAAATATCCACCACAACATCACCAATGCATTCATAGCCCTTCTAAAGACCATAGAAACCTTCTTCTCGCTGCTTCCAATGGTCTAACTCATTAGTCTTGCACTACACTTCACAAATTCACACTTCACAACTCCTCAATTCACATCACACCCACCGCTACATAATTATTTATCAACTCAACACTTATTTATACCATCTTGAGCCTTGAATACTTTCTCCAAGGTCGATTATGCACCTCAACCATGAAAATTCAAACTAGGTTAGAACCAAGCATTCTCGTGGTGGAAAGAAATGAAAGTAGACCACATCACAACTTAACTCAAACCTAGATATATTCATACATGCCATTACATGCTTCCAAAGTTACTGAAGAAAAACCATAATTAGTGTAAACACCTAGGGTTGGTCAAACTAGTGTAAACACCATTAACATTTAAATATATGTTTTCTCAAATCTAAAGATGAATTATGGACCACACGCAACACTTGAATAAAATCTAGAATATTCAACAAACACCTTGAAATACAAAAATTAATTTGACACAACTTTCACTTGAAGAATGTACACACCTAGTACACTCAGACAACCTTCCAAACACTATAACTCAAAAAACCGCCTTACGAAGCACCGAACCATGAACAAATTCATTTAAAATTAGATATGAACCTTGTAAGCACACTTCTAGAATCACAAGACCAAAAACCAAACTGCATAGAAATGTGGAGAAAAACCATTTCTCCCAAACAACACTATAATACAATTCACGCATTGGTGAACACAACTTCCTCTACACAACAATCCAAACCAAAAAAAATAGATATATAACCTCTAAACACCTCTAATCAACATATCTCAACCACACAAAAAGATCTTCAAGATGGAAGAAATATGGACCAAGACCAGAAAACCATATTGTATATCAAAACACCTCTACAACACACTGCTTTCCTCTTTTATTCAAATTTTATTAAAATCACTTGGAAACCAAGCACCAAAGACATACTCATCATCTTCAATACTTCCTCATCACCAATGCAATTAAACTACACATCCATAGAAGTTTATCAAAGCAACATGAGAGGTTGACACCAGTAGCACTTACTAATGACAACATAATGAAACTAATTAAAGCATCAAAACAACCAATCATCAATGAAGACACAAGCATAAGCTTACAACAATCTCTCATAAGATTTTTGAAATCAATGAAAAATGCAACTACTCATACTTGCAATAATATTCCTCTTTTTCATTGATGGCAACACATGATGTGAAAAACCATCAGCAACAACAAAAAATCAATAAAACTAGCTACTCATACTTGCAACAATCTCCCCCTTTGTCATTGATGGCAACACATGGTGTGAAAAACCATCAAGAAGAACAAACAACTCCGATCACCAATATACTACTCCATACCAACTCTTTATCTTTCTCTCTTTTTATTTTTCTTTATCAAATCCTTATTCACACTATTCTCTCCCCCTTTCTCATCTAATAATTTTCACACTACTTTCTCTTCCCCTTTGAAATCAATGGAAAAGGGCAACACATTTGCATCTCTTTCTCCCTTTGACATAAAAAATACATATTTTTCCTCTTTACTACTCTGCATACTCCCCCTTAGAAGCACACAACAAACTATACCAAACAACAACCACTACACATGTCCTTTGACATACTAGACAAAGGACAATACCTAATTACACCAACACTAACTCCCCTTGGCTACAACTTGACCAACAAAGAACTACCTACTCCCCCTAAGAGGTAGCCTCCAACATCAGTCCAAAATAAAAAAAGAATCTTGAAATCCATTGGATTGATGCATATCCTTATGCATATAGTTCAAAGAAAGAGGGTAATAACCCATAACTTCTCCTAGAGATACTAAAAAGTATCCTTAGGAAGAGCCTTAGTGAATATATCAACAAACTAATCCTTTGTAGGAACATACTCAAGCTTTACTTTATTATCTACAACCTTCTCTCTCAAAAAGTGATACTATATTAAGATATGTTTTGTCCTTGATTGCATCACTGGATTCTTTGAAATGTTAATGGAACATGTATTGTCACAAAAGATAGATATTGGGTCATCATAAAAAAATATGATATCCTTCAATGTTTTCTTCATCTACAACACCTATGTGTAGCAATATTTTGTTGTAATATACTTTGCCTCTACAATAGATAAAGACACCGAGTCTTATTTCTTTCTTAGCAAAGATACCAGTATACATCTAAGGAAGAATACAGCACCACTTGTATTTTTCCTATCATACACACAACCTACCCAATCAACATCTATATAAGCACTCAGAGAAAAATTAGTATCCTTTGGATACCACAAGCCATGTTTCAGAGTGCCCTTCAAGTATCTGAATATCCTCTTCACTGTTGCAACATGATGCAACTCCTTAAGAATCTAGGATCTTCTTGAAATCTAGCCACAAGCCAAATTGCATGCATGATATCTGGTCTAGTAGTAGTTAGATATAACATTCCTCCAATCATTGATCTATAATTTATCTAATCAACCTTAGGAGATTCATTAATCTTACTTATCTTGTAACCAGTAACCATAGGAGTACATATTGATTTAGCATCTTCCATTCCAAACTTCTTCAACATTTCCTCGACTATGAATTTGATTGTGAAATGAATATACATTTTTTGTTTGAATGATTTACAGCCTAAGGAATAAATTCATATCCCCAAACAAAAACATCTCAAACTCTTTCTACATCTCTTTTGAAAATTTCTTGCACAAAGATTCATTGCCTCCGAAGATTATATCATCAACATACACAACCACAATCAAGATTTCATATTTTTCAACTTTGAAGTAAATATTAATATCTTTAGTACCTTTATTGAATCAATTTTGTATCAATTACTTATCTAACCTTACATACCAAGCTTTGGGAGCTTGCTTTAATCCATATAATGCCTTTTTCAATTAGCAAAATGTATCTATCTTTTCTGATAATTGAAATCCTTCTATTTGTTCAATATATACTTTTTCTTCCAACTCACCATTCAAGAAATAAGAGTTCACATCCATCTAATAGGCTTTAAAATTATGATGTGCTACAAAATCCAAAAACATCATGATAGCTTCCATTCTCCCCATCAAAGCAAATGTCTCTTCAAAACCTATTCCTTCTACTTATGATTATCCCTTACACACAAGCCTTGACTTGTTTCGTACCACTTATCCATTCTCATTTAGTTTGTTTTAGAATACCCAATTAGTTCCAATCACATTCGTGTTTTCTAGTCAAGGGACAAGTTCCCAAGTCTGATTCTTCTCAATCTGCATTAAAGTTCTTCTTTCATAGCCTTGATCCACTATTCATCCTTTCATGCTTCAATCAGAACATTAGGTTCAACTTTATAGAATAAACATATATTTACACGTTCTTCATCCATATTAACTTTTCTTCTTGGAAATACACCATTTTTTTGTCACCAATGATCTAATCTTCAGAATGATCATTTTGCACATACTTAGGAGTCTTAGGGATTCTTTCTAGAGATTCTTCCTCTTCAAACTGAACTTCTTTCCTTATCTTCATCTCTATCATTTTATCTGTAAGAGGACTCATCTGATTCATATCCATATATCACTACAAAATTCTTCTATAAGTCTTCATCTACCTTGACATTTTCACTTTCAATAATATTATTCAATATCTTGTTGTAGCACCAGTAAGCTTTTTTTCTTGTAGAATATTCAAGAAAGACATCTTCATCAGATCAAACTCTCCTAAGTTTCCTTTATCTCTTATGATATAAAATTTTCTTCCAAACACTCTAAAGTATTTGACAGTAGGAATCCTTCCATACCACAACTCATAGGGAGTCTTTGCAATATTTACTCTTGCTTGAAATCTGTTAAGAATGTAGACATTAGTATTAATTTCTTCTCTCGAGTAGACTTCCGGTATGTTTGTCACTTTCATAAATATTCTTGTAGCTTCTTGAATAGTCCTATTTTTTCATTCAACTAGTCATTCTATTGAGGAATCCTAAGGGAAAATAAATTCTAAGAATTATCCCATATCTTCTCACAAAAATTATTAAACTCATTGGAGGGGAACCCTCCACCTCTATTAGAGCTCAAACACTTGATTTTCATATCCATTTTATTCTCAACCATAACTTTGAATGCTTTAAACTTATCTAGAACTTTTTATTTTTCTTTGAGAAAAGTAACCAATGTCATTCTAAAATAATCATTAATCAATAGCATGAAACACCAGCCACCTTGAAGACTTCTTACTCTGGTAGGAACAAAAAGATCTATATGCACAAGTTATAACAGTCTAGTAGTAGATTTGTCTTTGATGTTGAAACTTTTCTTCCTTTCTTCACAATTTGACATTCCTTACAAACAACATTAATGGGCTTGGTAAATCTTGTAAAATATCTAACAACTTGAACTGAACTGATCCTCACTAGGTAATCAAAATTAATACGACACATCCTTCTATACCATATCCAAATTTCATTAATTTGAGTCATAAAGTAGTGACCATCAACACCTTTAAGTTGATAAACATTTCGATTTATCTTTCTTCTAGTATCAACCATAGTTCCATTTTTTTTTGTGATCTCCTATCCATCATCCTGAAAAATAAGATTATATCCTTTTCTACACATTTTTCTAGCACTCAAAAGGTTATGTCTCAAACCCTTAACATAAAAAAATCATTTGTATTATTCTTTCAATGAAAACTGATAGAACCTTTCCCACATATCTTAGCAGATGTATCATCACCAAACTTAACTAGACCTCCTTCATATTTCTCAAGTTTAACAAACTTACTTTTTTCACTGATCATATGATTTCAGCATCCACTATCAATAATCATGCAGTTCTTCTCCTTTATAGCATGAAGAGAAGTCACCATAACATTATGATATGTTTTTGAAGCACTTTCCTTCAAACATCTCTCTAAGTTAGTAGAATTAGTTTAATCTTTAATATCCATGAAAAAGAATTCACTATCTTCATTATCCCCATAATCAAATTCATCATCAAATATACTAGCATCTTCTCTAACATAATAACTTTTCTTGATTGTTTTACCTTTTTTTTCATTGTTCTTGTTATTAAAAGCTCTATTTGGACACCTTGAAGAATAATGGTGCATCTTATCACAAACAAAACATTTGAAAGGAAAATTAACTCTATATTTACTAGTACCCTTTTTTATTTTCCTCACAAAGTTTTCTTCTACATAAACAAGATCCTCCTAATTTGATTCCTTAGTCTTTTCTTATTTTCCATCCTTTAAAGAATTCTTAACTTTTTAATTACTTGTACAAAGCTCTCTCATTTCAAAACCAAATAAAGACCCATTTAACCGATCTCTAGGATATTTTCTTAAATCTTGAAATTCCTCAATAGTATAAACTTTATGACTATAAGATTTAAGAAGAGCTCTCAATACATTCTTTCCCACTTCTTCTTCAATATTTCCACCAAAACCTTTGATGGAATTGACAACTTCATCCACATTTTTCATCTAGCTTGTAATGTTTTCATCTTCAAACATTTGTAGGTTGTCAAATGTGATCTTTAGATTCTACATCTTAGCTTTCTTGACCTTTCATCTCCTTCATAAATACTTTCCAACTTTATCCAAATTTCTCTAGCAAATTTCAAACTCATAACTTTCACAAGTTCAGTATTAGAAAGAACACTTAAAAGAGCATACCTTGCTTTACCATTGTTTGCATAGGCATTGATCTCATCATCAATATTTGGACCACCAACAAGCATAGTCCAAATATATCTAGTCTCAATAGACTTCCAAACTCCAAATACAAGAGATATTAGGAAACTTTGAATCCTCATCTTCCAGAAGTCATAGTATGATCTATCAAACAAAGGAGCATCCCTCTTATGTGTCATCCTAGATTTACCTCAAGTAGTCAAGCTTTCTTCTAAGGAACCTTGCTTTGATACCAATTTTTGAATGAACACAAGACAACTGAGAGGGGGGTGAATTAGTTTTACATTAAAGAATCAAAACCCTGATAAACATTCAAATCCACATCAACTTAGTTAACCCTTAAACTATTATGATGGTTTAGCATGAAAGCAAAAAAAAACACATCAACACTATGCACAACAAAAAACCAGATTTACGTGGAAAACCAAAGAAGGGGAAAACCATGGTGAGTATTAGCTCACAATATAAAGTAATGACAACACCGAATACAAAGGGATCATTGTTAGAGGGCTCACTACCCAAAATAAATAAGGGGTCACTACTAGATTACAAAAAAGAAGAAAGAAGAATTTTATAGTGATAAATCCATCTCAATGTAACTTAAAAGATCCACCACAAAATCACCAACACATTCATAGTCCTTCTAAATATTGTAGAAACCTTCAACTCACTGCTTCCAATGGTCTAACTCATTAGGCTCACACTACACTTCACAACTTTACAATTCCCATTGCGCTTACCACTACATAATTCTTCATCAACTCAACACTTATTTATACCAGATCTTCAACTGTGCAAATTAAAATTAGGTCATCACTAAGCATTCCTATTGTGGAAAGGAATGAAATTTGACCACATCATACCTTAACTCAGACCTAAATACATTCATACATACCATACCATTCTTCCACAATCATCGAAGAAAATACACAATTAGTGTAAACACCCAAGGTCAACCAAACTAGTGTAAACACCGTTAATATTTAAGTACACGCTTCCTCAAATAAAAAGACAACTCATAGAACACACAAAATACTTGAATACAATCTAGAATATTCCACAAATAACCTAAAATCTAACAAATTCCTTCACAACTTTCACTTGAAGATTGTACACACCCAATACACTCACACAAACTTCCACATAATGTAACTCAAGAAACCACCTTGCAAAGCACCAGGCCATGAAAAAATTCAACTAAGCTTAGATACAAACCTTGTAAGCACACTTCTAGAGCCACAAGACCATAAACCAAACTACAAAGAAATGCAAAGAAAAAAAAATTCTCCCAGACAACACTACAACACAGTTCACACACTAGTGAACACAACATCCTTTGAAAAATGATCTAGACCAAGAAATTTTGTATATAGAACCTTTGAACACCTTTGATCAACATATTCAAACCACACAAGTAGATCTTCTAGATGGAAGAAATTCATACAAAAACCAAAATATTATATTGTATATCAAAACAACTTGGCAACACACTGTTCTCCTCTTTTATTAAAATTTTCTCAAAAGCACTTGGAAACCAAGCACTAGATACATACTCATCATCTTCAACACTTCCTCATCACAACTACAATTCAACTATACAACCATAGAATCTTGACAAAGCAACAATAGAGGTTGACACCAATAACTCTTACTAATGACAACATAATGATACTAATGGGTAAGTGCGCCAATCTGTGATACAATTTTGGCTCTTAAGATGCCACTTTTTTTTTCTAAAATCAGAAAAATCTGATTTTCATGAGAAAATGAAGATAGTTACGCTCAAAATCTCAATATTCAGCAAGAAATAAAGTTGAAGTGCTCCAAATCTAGTTTATAAGCTACTATTTTTTTTTGAAATTAATGAAGATTAAGGGTCTCAAAAAGCGAGGGGGTGGGTGGGGAATAGGTCCTGCTTTTATAAAAAAAAATAGCATAGCATATGAGGGCTCCCCCCTTTTTGATTAAATTTTTATTAGAATTTCAAAAATCCCAATAGTGAGAAATTAGCTAACACCATGTAGTTTATCCTCATTCTTTTGGATAATTTTTTTAATGAATATATAATACAAAGTGGACACATCGTGAAAAGCTGAAATTTGAGTGTGCTCCCCCCTAATTTTATTGAAAACTAATCAAAAATTGATTTTTTTTCATCATGCATAGAATGGAGTCTAGTTTCAAAAAATGTAATTTGTTTCACGTTTCGATGAACAAGTAAAAATCTATCCTAAAACTATCACATGTTGGTTTTTGACCAAAAATAGAGGCATTTACAAAAGGAGTCATGGATCAAAACCTTAACTAAATCAAAATGAAAAAATAATTATATATTTAGATAGCTAAGAGAGAGGTTAACTCTATCACAATTTATTTTATATAGTTGCATTAAAAGATGTACAAATGAGATGGGAATCACAGATGAAAATATGAGGAAATTCTGCAAATCTTGTCAATTAACACGTCCAAATTAGGTCATTTGGTGAGCACCAAATTTGGAATCTGCCAAATGTGATGTGTCATTTGGTGAGTGCCAAATTTGGTGCTCACCAAATTACCTGCTTTACACAAAACCTAAATATCCCCTCTCTTTGGTCAACAACTTTGATAATGCTTAGATTGCATAGTTTATTATATTAGATGGATAGTTGAGGTTTTACCTTTCATACAATCTCTAACTCGTTACCCTAATTGGATAAATATTTATCCCTCTAAAGTCTCTCTCTCTCAAGTCTCAATCCATCCCACATGACCTAGACTACTCTCTCAGTCCAATCCCCTCTCTCAAGTCTCTTTCCCTCCCACATAGGTACCTAAATAAATCTATCTCACTCCAACCCACTTTCTCACTCTCCCTCTCTCTCTCTCCCTCTTTGGTCTTCTTGTCTCTCTTAATCCATCTCCCTCTCTTAGGTCATTATCTTTCTCTATGTATCTCTCTCTCTCAAGTCTCTCCCTCCTACCCCCTCTCCCTCTCTTAGTTTTGTCACTCAATCCCTCTATCTCTCTCACATTCCCTCTCTCTCTCACTCTCTCTCAGGTATCTCCATCCCCACTCTCTCTCTCACACACACAAACTCCCTCTTTCTCTCCCACTCCCTCTATGTCACTCCCTCTATCTCTCTCCCACTCTCTCCCACTCTATCTCTCGCAGGTCTCTCCCTCCTACCCCCTCTCCCTCTCTCTCTCTCAAGTATCTCCATCCTATCCCCTCTCCCTCTGTCTCTTTGTCAAGTCTCCCCCTCCTACCCACTCTCCCTCTCACAATCACTCCCTCCCTATCTCACTCCCTCTATATCTCTCCCTCTACCTATCCATCTCTCTCAAGTATCTCCCACCCACGACCTCTCCCTCTCTCTCTCACCCTCCATATCTCTCCCACTCTCTCTCCCTCGCACCCCCTCTCCCTCCATCTCTCTCTATCAAGGCTCTCCCTTCTACGCCCTCTCCCTCTATTAGGTCTCTCTTTTTCTATCTCACTCACTCCTTCTATCTCTCTCCCACATCCTCTCTCTCTCACTCTCTCCCTCTATCTCTCTCCCTCTCTCTCTCCCCCTCTCTTAGGTATCTCCCCCCACCCCCTCTCTCTCTATCTCTCTCTCACTCCCTCCATCTCTCTCCAATCCCTCTATCCCGAGTACTCCCTCTCTCTCCCTCCCCCTCTCCATCTCTCAAGTCTCTCTCTCTCACTCCTTGTCCCATCCCTTTATCTCCCACTCCCTCTCTCTCCTACTCTCTTAGGTCTCTCCTTCTCTCTTAGGTGTATCCCTCCCACCCTCTCTCCTTCTACCTCTCTTAGGTTTCTCCCTCCCACCCCTCTCCTCCCTCCTCCTCTATCTCTCTCTCTCTCTCTCCCTTTTTCTCTCCATCTCTATGTGTCTCCCTCTCTCTCTCTCTCCAACTCCCTCTCTCTCTCTCACTCCCTCTATCAATCTCCCACTTTGTCTCTCTCCCTCTCTCTTAGGTCTCTCCCTCCCACCCCCTCTCCCTCTTTCTCTCTCTCAAGTATCTTAGTCCTACCCCCTCTTAGTCTATCTCTCTTCCACTCCCTCCCTTTCTCATTCCCTCTATTCTCTCTCCCTCTCCCTCTCCCTCTCCCTCTCTCTCTAGTATGTCCCTCCCACCACCTCTCCTTTTCTCTCTCTCAAGTAGAGGGTTTAGGGATTATGATTTACAGTTTAAGGGTAGAGGGTTTAAGGGTTTAGGGTTTAACCTAGTTAAGGGTAGAGGGTTGTGGGTTTAGGGTTTAGGGTTTAAGGGTTGAGGGTTGAGGGTATAGGGTAGAGCATTTAGCAATTATGATTTACGATTTAAGGGTAGATGGTGTAGGGTTGAGAGAGAGGTGGGGTGTTGAGGGTAGAGGGTTTATGGGCTTAGGGTTTATAGTTTAAGGGTAGAGGGTTTAAGGGTATAGGGTTTAACTTGCTTAAGGGTAGAGGGTAGAGGTTAGGGGGTAGAGGGATTAAGGATTAGGGTTTATGGATTAAGGGTTAAGGGTAGAGGGTTTAGGGTTTATGGATTATGATTTATGGTTTAAGGATAGATGGTGTAGGGTTGAGAGAGAGAGGGGGGTGTTGAAGGTAGAGGGTAGAGGGTTTGAGGGATTAATATGGTATAGGGGTTGATGGATTATGGTTTAAGGGTTGAGGGTTGAGGGATTAAGAAGGTATAGAGGTTGAGGGATTAGGGTTTAAGGGTTGATGGTTGAAGGTTGAAGGATTAAGAGGGTATATAGATTGAGGGATTATGGTTTAAGGGTTGAGGGTTGAGGGATGAAGAGGGTATAGGGGTTGAGGGATTAGGGTTTAAGGGTTGAGGGTTGAGTGATTAAGAGGGTATAGGGGTTGAGGGATTAGGGTTTAAGGGTTGAGGGTTAAAGGTTGAGGGATTAGGGTTTAAGTGTAAAGGGTAGAGGGGTTTAGGTATTAAGAGGGTATAAGGGTTGATGGATTAGGGTTTAAGGGTTGAGGGTTAAGGGTTGAGGGATTAGGGTTTAAGGGTAGAGGGTGGAGGGGTTGAGGGATTAAGAGGGTATAGGGGTTGAGGGATTATGGTTTAAGGGTTGAGGGTTTAGGGATTAAGAGGGTATAGGGGTTGAGGGATTAGGGTTTAAGAGTTGAGGGTTGAGGGATTAAGAGGGTATAGGGGTTGAGGGATTAGGGTTTAAGGGTTGATGGTTAAGGGTTGAGGGTTGAGGGATTAAGAGAGTATATGGGTTGATGGATTAGGGTGTAAGGGTTGAGGGTTAAGGGTTGAGGTATTAAGAGGGTATAGGGGTTGAGGGATTATGGTTTAAGGGTTGAGGGTTGAGGGTTGAGGGATTACGAGGGTATAGGGGTTGAGGGATTAGGGTTTAAGGGTTGAGGGTTAAGGGTTGAGAGATTAAGAGCATAAAGGGGTTGAGGGATTAGGGTCTAAGTGTTGAGGTTTGAGGGTTGAGGGATTAAGAAGGTATAGGGGTTGAGGGATTAGGATTTAAGGGTTGAGGGTTGAGGGTTGATGGATTAAGAGGGTATAGGGGTTGAGGGATTAGGGTTTAGGAGCTGAGGGTAGATAGTTTAAGGGTTTAGGGTTTAACTTGGTTAAGGGTTGAGGTTAGATGGTAGAGTGTTTATGGTTTATGGTTTATAGTTTAAGGGTAGAGGTTTTAAGGGTTTAGGGTTTATAGATTAAGGGTTAAGGGTAGAGGGTTTAGGGTTTAGGGATTATGATTTACGATTTAGTTATCTCTCTCACTCTCTCAAGTATCTTCATCTTACCTTATCTCCCCCTCCTACCCCCTCTCCCTCTCACATACAATCCCTCTATCTCTCTTCCACTCTCTCCCTCTCTCACTTCCACTATCTCTCTCCCTCTCCCTCTCCAACTCTCTCAATTAGATCTCCCTCCCACCACCTCTCACTCTCTCTCTAAATTACCTCTCTCTCTCACACCTTCTATCTCTCTCCCACTCTCTCTCCCTCTCCATCTCTCTCTCAAGTCCCACTCTCTCTCTCTCATCCCTCTATCTCCCACTCCCTCTCTCTCTCCCCCTCTCTCAGGTAGGAGGGAGAAACTTAAGAGAGAGTGAGAGGGAGTGAGATAGAGAAGAGGGTTGAGTGTTCAATGTCCAATGTTTAAAGGTTGTGGGATTAGGTTTGAGGGTAGAGGGTATTGGGTTGAGGGTAGAGGGTTCAAAGGTTTAGGGTTTGATGGTTTGAGGGTTGAGGATTGAGGGTTGAGGGTTTAGGGTTGAGTGTTTAAGGGTTGAGGATATAGGGTTGAGGGATTATGATAGAGAGGGAGGAATGGATGAAGGGAGAGATGGAGGGAGAAGTGGGATAGAGAGAAGGAGATAAGAGGGGGAGGGATAGAGATATATGAGGGTTGATGATCCAATGTTTAGGTTAGAGGGTTCATAATTGAGGGCATAAGGTTGAGGGTAGACAATTTAAGGGATTAGGATTTAAGGGTTTAGGGTTTAGCCCATATAGAATTTATAGTTTAAGGGTACAGGGTTTAGGGTTTAACCTGGTTAAGGGTAGAGGTTTAAGGGTTTAGGGTAGAGGGTATAGGGTTTAGGGTTTAGGGATTAAGGGTTAAGGGTATAGGATTTAGGGTTTATGGATTACAATTTACAATTTATGATTTAAGGGTAGATGGTGTAGGTTTGAGAGAGAGAGAGGGGGGTTGAGGGTAGAGGGTAGAGGGTTAAGGGTTTAGGGTTTAAGGGTTAATAATATAGGGCTTATGGTTTAAGGGCCCTCTCAATTCTCTCTCTCTCTCTCTTCTTAGTCCCTCCCATGCTACCTAGACAAATTTGTGTCACTTCAATGCCCTCTCTTATAGTCCCTCTCTGTTAGGCCTCAATTACCTCCCACCCTACCTAGAAAAATATATTTCAGTCCAACCCCCTCTCCCACAAACACACACACACACACACTCTCTCTCTCCCCCTTTGTTCTTTTTGTATCTCTTGGGTATCACCCCTCCCAACCCCTCTCCCATTGTCAAGTATTTTCCCCCACTATAACTGGATAAATATCTATCCCTCTCAAGTCTCTATTGCTCTCAAGTCTTAGTCACTACCACACTACCTAGACTAATCTCTCTCACTCCTATCACACCTCTCTCTATCTCGTGTGTCACTCCCTTTGTCTCTATGGAATCTCTCCCTTTCAAAATAACACATTTGGCGCTCACCAAATTTGGCGCTCTCCAAATTTGGTGACCACCAAATGTGTTTTACCTTGAAATGGTAAAATAGGGGTTGACCCCATGATTTAGGCCCACATGCTTCTGTATTTGTCTAGTTCAATGACTTATATGATTCATAAATGCCTTTTTTTATGCAGTTGACTTCATCTTGTACCAATCTATTCTTGATCCATCACCTTTTTACCACCAATCTACATGGTAGACAATGTAGAAGAAGAAATTTTGAAGTTCCTACATCATTTTCATTATCTGAGGTAATATATTCATTTTGGTAATATTGAAATATTTATATTTAGTATATTTGTTTGTTTTTTATAATATAAACTAAATTTTCTTAATGATTTTATTAATCATAACAATTGGACATAGAATTCAAAATTGAAGTAGATGGGATTTGCATAAAAAGGTTTAATTTTTATGAGTTTGAAGAACAAAAAAATGAAAAACATGACATTTACTTAGCACAAATTTACTTATGAATTCTATTTTTATTCCTTATAGTAGTCCATTTCTAGCATGGCTAGTGGAATTCACTCTATTTCATTTTATTTTCATTTTATTTGGAAAACTTTTATTTTCAACTAATTTGGAAAACCTAATAGCTTCCATTAATGTTAATGCAGGTTTCCATTAATTTTTTTGTTCCATAAAAAATTCACCTTCATCACGTGTGATTAGATAAATTCAAGTGAGTTGACATAGTTGTTAATGCAAGTTTCCATTCATTCATACCATTTACCTTTCTAATAAATAAAAAAATGGAAAATTTTGTGCAATTGAGAATGCTTATTGTATTTCTAAGTTACCTCATTGCCAAATAAATAGTCAATGATGATAATATATAGCATCACAAACCCTTCTCTGAATTCATATTCTTCATGACTTTGTTGACAATCACAAATTTGGCTTTGAGAAAAATAAACACAAGATTCACTAGTTTTCATTTAGGTGGAAACAACTTATACCCTAGGTTTTTGATGAAGAGAATGTTAGGGTAAAGGTCTTAACTTGATTATGTTGATTAAGTTACCTTTATTCCCTTCTTAAGATTTCACGTTAGTTTGCATAAAGTGACATTTAATACTTATATTAATTATTAAATGTTATCCTATAAGGGATTCTATTAGGGTTTTTCCTATTAGGGTTTTATTAGGGTTTGCATGATCTCCTTTTTATAAGGATTGATCCCATTGTATTTCATATCAATTCATTCTCTCATTCTCTCTAATATATGCATTTTCAGTTTTCAGAGAACCCTTGCTTGTTTGTCTCCATCTCTCCTTTTGTGACAAGTTATTTGCATGTAGGTGATCTTCGGGGTTTGTGAAGTTGTATTTTCTCAACTCCTACATAGTATCAGAGCTCTACACATGCTACTTCTTGTTCTTGTTTTGAAGATTTTTGGAGCTTCAAAGGTTTGGGGTTTGTTTTCTTGACCCAGGGCATACTTGCAATTTTGAAGCATTTTTAGTTCAAATGGACTTCGCCATTGCGTCTGCAGCAGTCCAAAAACCCTAAATCGACTGTTCATTCGTCTATTTTGGACAAAGTCAAAATTTGAGGTAAAAAAAAAAAAAATCGAAAGTTTTATTTTTCGTAAAAAAAAATATTTATTTTTCTGTGAATTTTTTTATTGTAAATTTTTTTTGCTTTTTATTAAAAAAATTAAAATAAAAAACAAAAAAATATTTTTTATTCGCAATTTTAGGGCTTGTCAACCCGGTACAAAGTACGCACAGGTACCTGCGGGCCCTCTTTCCTGTAGGTTTGTGTACTGCCGACCACCATCGGCCTTAGTGCATTTAGGGTGAGGGCCGTTTACCCATCAAATTTAACCCAGTGTTTTTGCTGCGATGGCCATATGACAGTCAAATTTAACCCAGCGTTGGTTTTTTCCCTCTTTGAAGCTGTTTTATTCCAAAGGCTGTAACTTGGGCATATGATATCGTTTTTTGGCAAACAAGATATCGTCGAAAAGCTAGTTTTCTCATCTTTCCAGTGGCATGGGTCTCATCACTTCTTTTTTCTTTTGGTGCATTCTACAACTAGTTGAAGACAAAGGGGCTACTTTCAGTCTCAAGCTCATAACTTTTTATCAGTTTCTCCGTTTTTCGCAATCTCAGCGTCATTGGAACCGTATTTCAGAGCTCTTCAGTTTCATCCATGAATATTTTCCAGATTTCACTCCAAGTATATTTTATTCAGTTATTTGTGTTTTCACACTCTGGTGGATTACATGGACATATTTGCTCTTGGAAACTTTTTGTTTGCATGGGATGCTTTGTTTTTTGATGTTCTTCATGTATTTCCAGCATTTTGTCCTTTGAGGAAATTTTGAGCATCATTTGTAAGCTATATTTTATGTAAACACACTAAGATAAAGTGCCACACTATTGTACATGCATCTTTTGGGGATCTTGCACATAAGGTTGTGCCATATTTTGTACTCACACTGTTATTATAAAGTGCCATGATGGGTTGTGTATTTTTCCTTTGTTTTTCCATCACATCTTTGTCCGGTGAGTATCCCTCCATGACGATAGTGAATCCATACCATGGGGGGTTGTGTAGTTTTCCTTTGTTTTGCCATCACATCTGATGAGCCCATAATATGGCTATAATTTGGATGTCATGATTATAAGTTTTAGAAACTCTTGCTCTCTTTTTATGAATTTTTTAAACTCTATGGTTACAAAATTTTAATGTTTATGGGTAGTATTTGATGATAAGCAATCCTATACTCTTGATACATAAATATCTTAGCCTATCTATGATCATTACCCTGCTTTGACTTCCCAATTGACTGATACAATGTATGTAGTGTTTGAATAAGTAATATGAATTGAATGCATGTGATTAATGAAGAATGTCATGCTATTATGAGTGCATGTCTTCTTTTTCCTTTGTTGCCATGTGTTCTACAGGTTGTTGAAGCTAATATGAACAAGTCAATACACAACAGAACTCGTGGAAAAAAAAATGTCTTCAGCGCACCAGCGAAGGAGTCGTTCAAGTAAGAATTCTTTTGTCTAAGTCTTTGGGAAGAAACCAAATGAATCATCGATCTAGGAGGAGTGGAGCTCTAGATTTCCTCTAAGATAGTTGAGTAGATAGACTTGCATTTATGAAGTCTATTCCTCCATCTCAGGCAGCATTTATACCCACATCTTCCTCTGTTAGTTGATTAGTTAGTTAGCCATTTCTCTTTAAATAAATGTTCCTCCTGCGCAAGTGAACAAGGTTGATCAAGAGAGTTTTAGACTAGAGAGTAGAGATACAATAGATTGTAATTGTTTACTGTTATAATGAAGAATAGAACTTTATATTAAGTTTCTTACAAGCAACAACCATGTATGAGATTCAAAAGTATGAATAAGAACTGATGAAGTTTTGAGTTCTATTCTTGCGTAATTGGTTGATGCTTGCTAAGGGGGCCCACTTAGTAAGTATCTGTGGTTAGCTATTTTCTTTCTATTATTTATTTTTTAGAATTCCATTTCTATAAGCTTTGATGTAAACTCAATCTTAAACTATTCCTGCAGCATAAGGAATCCATCCCTGTGTCTGTTCCTGCAACATAAGGCCAGTTCATGGTTTTTGTTTACCAGTAATTGTTATTGTGATTCCTGCTCTATTTAAGTGATGCTTAAGTTAGTAAGACTTTACTTCATGTCCCTACATTAGAATTAGAATTCCTTTCAAGCATTTACTTCTAGAAAGTTATGGCTAAAACCGGTTCTTAGTGCACATACAGTGCCACTCCATTTCAAGTATACGTTCCCTAGTTTGACAAATAAATGAATGACCATGAGAAGATGTTAGTCACTTGCTTGAATGTCCAATTCCTAGGTTAGGATTTTTTGCAACTTCTATATCCTTTTGTGGGCACGACCAACATCTTTGTCCGGTGAGTGTGCCTCCACGACGACCATGGATCCATATGATTCTAGCCTCATGCATGTGTGCTTTGTTTTTCACACCACTTTTTCAGTTGCAGGTGCTATCTTGTGCACTTTCATATGTTTCTTCTCCTTCATGCACTACAAGGTGTTTCACATCATTTCAGTGGATCTATCATGCTCTCCTAGTTTAGCATTATGTGGGGGTATTATGTTGTTCGTGATAATTCTTCCTTGGTTTCACCTTGGAAGGGATCTTCCATTCTCAGTTGATCAGTGTTTCAGACTATTGGTTCTTGTGCCATTTGTATCTTCATTCCAGGTGTTTGCCTTTGTTTTCCATCTGATTCAAGTAGTGTCGTATGGGAACTTATGCAGATTGTTGTCTTCTTGTTCCTGATCATCTTATCTTCAACGGAGGTTCTTCAACACCATAGTAGTTATCTTTCGATAGTTGTTTATAGCTTCTTCTACTTCAGTGATGTTTCTTCTTGGCTTTCTGCATCTCTTTTTGGAGTAGATATTTTTCCCATGAGGTTTTCTCTATTTCTCCATTTTACAGAGATTTGGTTGTATTTGGGTACCTGATCTGGCCTAGTTGCCAGGGCCCATGTTTGCCTTCTTGCATTGTAGTTACCTTTGCTTTTTTGCATTTGTTTGTAGCTACATTGTTGCTCATCTTAAGGGGGGGTGTTAGGGTAAAGGTCTTAACTTAATTATGTTGATTAAGTTATATTTATTCCCTTCTTAAGATTTCATGTTAGTTTGCATAAAGTGACATTTAATAATTATATTAATTATTAAATGTTATCCTATTAGGGCTTCTATTAGGGTTTTTCCTATTAGGGTTTTATTAGGGTTTGCATGATCTCCTTTTTATAAGGATTGATCCCATTGTATTTCATATCAATTCATTCTCTCATTCTCTCTAATATATATATTTTTAGTTTTCAGAGAACCCTTGCTTGTTTTTCTCCATCTCTTCTTTTGTGACAGGTTATTTGCATGTAGGTGATCTTTGGGGTTTGTGAAGTTGTATTTTCTCAACTCCTATCGAGAAGGGAGATAAAACCTTCAACAATCATAATTAGATCAGTTTCAAACAATGTTAAATCTCAAAAACCTCAATTTAATTCTCAACTGACCAATTCACATTCACTTCCTTGTAGCATTCACAACAGAGAAAATTGTTCATATATTATCATATCTTAGTCACTGGAACCCTCTCTAATGCATCTAAACACTAAACCCTTGCTTTAGGCCTTTCTATTCTTGAAATAAGGAGGGTTTATCAAAAAGTTCATCTTTAGTGAGCATGGTCAAATGCTAGGATTTTAGTTAATGTTGAATATTTTGTGTTCAATAAGGTCAATTAGACCATTTTATAATGTATTTGGAGTTAAGGGAGTTTAGTTGTGTCATAGCTTGCAATTTGGCAAAATGTGGTCAAAAAATTTGTAGAGTTAGGTGCATGAAAGGTTAGGTAAGTAAAATGTCAGTTCTAGGAATTCATTTATGTTTTATGAGTCCATAAATGTGAGGATAACCTTGAGGAAGAGGTGAGAGTATGGAAAAAATGAAGAAGATCAAGAAGTATTCCCTGTTTTTAGTGTAAAATTCTGAGTTTTGACTGGTAAATCTATGTTTCAAACCACTACACAGCCCCATATAGGTGGTTAATGGTATAAAATCTATTGGAAACATTAAAATCATGTATTAGATTTCATTTTTAGTTTTTTTTATTTAATTTCATCGAGGTTTGTGAGTTTTATGATCATTTTGGTGCTAACGGGTATGAAACCCTCTTTTGGTTGAACACTAAAGAATGCATGTATCAACTTTTCCTTTGGTGGATACCTCTAGAACCTAGTGAAATGAAGGTCGATAGGTTGTTTCCCATGTTCAATAATGATTCAAGCATTGAAGAGTTGATGGAAGTGTTTTGTGAGTTTTTGTCCTAGTTGATTTCTTGTATGTCTTGACCAAAAATTGAGGTTTCAAGTAAGGGTTTGAGGAAATAATAGTGCTATAGGTTGGGAGTAAGTTTCTATAGCATGTGTAGGATATTTTTAAATTTTCCAAGTATTGGCTGGGTGTGGAGTGTTGAGGAAGTCTAGGTTTCAATAAACCCCTAGGGGAAACCTAGTTTGAAATAGCTTAGAGTGAGGGTTTGAAGGTTGGTACCCTATTGAACATTATAGTCCCTAAAATAGGTGGAATATGAGGTTTGAAAACCTAAAATATTAAAATCCATGGAGATCAAGAGCTTTGAAGGTGTTTAAAGGAGTGTATCTTTGTAAGAGTGGCCTTATTGGCCTAGTTTCTTGAGTGGAACAGGGCTAGTTTGAGGTATTTTCTCTAAAAGAGTTTATAGTAGTTTTGAGATATGTTTTAGGCCATCGAAAAGGGTATATGAAAATGTTGTTATAGTCTTCATAAGTTACTTGGTTCATTAGATATGAGTGACTGTACTATGAGGAAGGATTACTAGTTTGTAAGTGGTTAAGGAGTGAGTGATACAAAATGGTGTTTCTTGATAAGTTAAGTAATCAAGTTGTGTTTGGTTTATTATTTTAATCTTGTTAGATGCATTAATAGGCTCATGCAAATCCCTTATACCTTAGTGTGTATTGGAGTCCTTAGAAGCATATTTCCTTTGATGAAACTTTGAAAGAGTGTGTGTAAGTCTATTAAGATCCTTCCTCTAAATCTATGAACAAGTTCATTGTGGATCCCTACATGTACTGCATCAGCCTCTAGCTACTTTTCAAACTCTTCAAACACACTCAAAATCCCTACTCTAATATCTAACCCTACAGAATCCAACTCCATCATATGAAAAACGTTGTCTAGCATAGACAATTTTGATAATTCCAAACAACTCGCTGCCTTCTTTCATAAAATGCTTTAGTGTGCTTCATATTTAATGCAATGTAATAAGTGATATCAATATTTTCATAAAATGCATTAATTAATTTTGTTCTATGTGTGTTTGTGAACATGTAGCATTCAACATCACGCTGAGGAAATGACCAAAGCCTCTAACACCAAAATAGCATGTAGTTAAAAATGCAAGGAGAAGAGAATAAAAAATTGTAGCTCATGAAGCAAAGGAGTCATAGCCCATACAACCAAAAATTCTCGTGCAATCTAAGAAAGATGTCAAATTGGCAAAACAAACGACATGAATGAGGAAAGTTCATGGAAGGATAGGAATGGATACAAAAGTTGTGGGCACATCATAAACCATAGGTGAAGCTCAATGCACATGTCTAGTTGAAGAAAAATCGGCAACATGTGGTTTTCCAAGTATATCGCAAATCACATCTCCAATTGAAGACACACCATCAACAACATTGTGTTTTGAAAGTACATCAGCAAACACATCTCTATTTGAAGGCACTCCACAAATGACATCTCAAGTTGGAGGTACAACATCATTTACATGTCAATATCAAGGTATGTAATCAATTTCACCTCCGATTGAAGGTTCATGATCTATCCCCAATGTTGTTGACCTCCCCAATGTTGACATAAATTTATATTTGAGAATTCCTCCTAGATTTTTGCATAGAAAACCTACATTTTTAATTCATATTGATTTCAATTTTTTGAAATGGATGCCTAATAAGATTCCAAAATGTACATGTCAAAGATATTCATAGAGGATATGGAGTTTATTTTTTGTGAAGCTAAGTTAGGGTGGAAGATGCCAACCATTTGTTGAAATAATGAGGAAACTCAAATTTAGGCCCACCATGAAGGCTCTTGGGCTAAGAGTTTTGAAGGAGGCAATTGAAAATTCATTTTTAAAGAGCTTGATGAGTGGATACAAGAGTGTGGGTTCTACCTCATGCACGAAGGATAGTTGTTCCACACGGCATGTGATGAAAACAATAATGTTTAGTAGTCAAACAAGGAACAAGGTGAACCTTACAAAGGAAAGTAAGTTTCTGAAAATAACTAGATCGTCTCTAATGAGAGCCAAAGGAAGGCATGAAAGAGTGGAGGATCCAAATAGCAATGAGTTATGGGAATTCTCAGGTAGAGTGCCACAAAAAGATACAAGAATTTCTCAAGGCTTGAGATCTTTAATAGTGAATTATTGTAAGGATAACACAAGGAACTCTCCTAATCAAAGATATGTTGTAAGAAGGATAATTGGTAGTAAAATCTATGAGCCACATCCAATGCATTATTTGGATACCACTCAAACCCAATTTTTTGCTGATTTTGTACAGAAGTTTCCTAAAATTAAGATATGTCAAAGGTATTTTGAAATGCTAAAGCCTTTTTATGTTAAAATAAATCACACACACACTACTTGTTGTTGGAGGGTTCATATTGGGTTTTCTAACCATTATGATGTCTATCGACTATATGTGTAGATATGTATACTGACAATGTTTTGCAGGAATGTAACATAATGCCTCCACCTAAATCGTCAAGGAAATTTTTGTCTTCCATTCTATGTGAAAGAGAGGATGGTCAATTTTTTTTACAAGAAGTCATGTTTGGATGGCACATGTGATCATTGTGGTGGCATACAACATTTTCTAGTTTTCCAACACATGGCTAGTACACACACAATTGGAGACAAAATTGTGGAATTTGGAAAATATAAGACAGTGGCATATAGTCTAAAAGATGGGAAAGAAGCAAAAAAGTGTGAATTGGTTAGTGATAAGATTCCAGTGTATCAGTTTATGGGCATTTTCCATGATCAGGTGGTCTATGAGTATACAAGGCATACACAGAGAGCACAATGGTTGGACTCACAATTCAAGTTATGCAAGGACACATTTCCACTTCATCATATCATTTCAATTGTTGACTTTGCTAAGAACTACACACTAAATCCATAGAACAAGGTGCAATCATATTACTACAACTCCACATAGGTTGCTATAGTTTGCATATAGAAGTTATTCATGCAATAGATAGTACAGAGGAAAATAGGAAAGTATTGAGGGAGTATCACCTTTACATCAGTGGTGATCACACACAATTTACAAAGTTTGTGAAATGTTTCTTTCATATGTTCTATGTTGATCTGGCTAGCAGGGGCATATCATTTAGTCAGCATATCATATGATCAGATAATTGTACATCAAAATTCAAGAACGATAGAATGTTTTACTAGTTGAGTAGGATGCATAGGATCAATGGTGTTCAACATATGCAAAACTTCTCAGAGTACATGCATGGAAAAGGGGAGCATGATGGAGTAGGTGCATGTACCAAAAGAGCCCTAGAAAAGAAAAGTTAAAGTACATAGATAGTGTAAAGTTTATAGATGCAAGATCAATTGTCTAGTGGTGCAATGGGTCTAGGTAGTGAAGGTAATTATTTAGTTCATATATTTTTTCATTTAGTAGATATAATTACATTGAAAAATATGAGGATTGTTGTACACTAATAGGATCAAGTGAGCTACACTCTTTTAGAAGCTCCAATGTAGGTACATGAACTATCCATATGTGGAAGATGGCATGCTTTTGTTCTACATGTACACTTCAAGCATGGAATGATTGGGAGTCAACAAATTGGGTTAACGAATGGTCTTTAAGAAGTCTAACCCCACTTGACACTTATAAGCTCCCAATGGCTCTACAAATCATGGAGATGCAATCATCCATTGACTTTGATTATGTATCAGACCTACTAGAACCGGGTAATATATCTTACTTATAGGTTTTATTATGATGCTTAGTAAATACATCTAACAAGATGAACATATCAATTTAAGTCATGTTTAGGTGGTGATGAAGACAATGAAGAGGGTATAGATTATTACTTGTGCCATTGTATCGAGGCCAAAAAGAAATTGGAGGCCCTAGTTATAGATGGAGAAAACATAGAATATCCTACAAGTTTGGTGTTTGTTATTGGAACGTGGATTCAAAGGTATCCAATTAAGAATGTTGTAGTTTGGTTTTTTGAGTACTTCAACATGCACCAGAGGATTCTTCACTACTTGAACCTTTTCATCGCCACCAACATTCATTTGATCAAATATAAGGGCAGATGTCTGCGAACAAGAACTTGTGGAAAGTGTGTGAGTTTGACCATGAGGCAATACTTGACACAATAAAGAGTAGAGAAGACCCAGATGGTTCCCTAGATTGATTTGTAAGTATGCACATTGAATTTTTAAAGTCATGTTATTGATCATTTCTTTATTTCAAGTGTTTAAGTTTGATTGTATATGGGTTAGCAAAATTGCAATAATGTAGACATGCAAAATGATGGTTATATGTTGCTTTCTATTGAGCATATTTAAGTTGGTATTTTGATCAATAGAAAGGATTTTAACCAATTAGAAACACAAGTTCATCCAACTCAAACCAATATTTTTCCCTAAAAATTCTTTTTCATCAACTCTTCACTATTTCAATTTAGTTTCCTTGTACATGTCCAAACACCAAAACCAAGGCATAACTATCGACCCTCTTAAAAAACACAAAAACCATTTAGGGTTTTAGATACCCATTACACTCATTCCAAACATATCTCAAATGGGAATATCACTCTTTTCGACCAACACCTTGCAATTAGGCTTTTTCACCATTTTAGACCCCCAAATAGGTCACTTTTCCAAAGGACCTATACCTTAAAAATTCCTTTTCACCCAAATTTTTATTGGGAAGAACTCACTAGAAAAAAAAACCCCAAACTCCATAATTAATTTACAGAGACACATTTCCCAAACTACCCTACCATGATACCCTCATTTCTTGCTCTTTACATGAGGGTTTATTGAAAAAAAATCTTTGAGGGCTTTCCTAACCCAACCAATACCTCCAACACTTCATAAAAGACCTAAAAAAACTTAAAATGACAAAATATCTTTGTTTCCCCCAAGTTTCCTATCATTTTCCCACTCAAACCATTCAATTTCACCCAAATTAGGTCACTTTTTTAAAGGGACTCTACTTTAAGCTTTCTCTTTCACTCAAAATTCAATTGGTAAGCCTTCTAAATGTGTTCAAACCAAATAATACACCATTTACCCTCAAAAAATCATTCACCTAAGCACGGAATCACAAAACCCTCCTTTTAAGCCAAATAACATAGGGCTTATTAAAAATCACACATCCAACCCTCACCAAAACTTGCCAATACCTCAAATAGGTCTAAATACCTCTTCCAAAACTTAAATCATCAATAAATAATGTTTTACAACCTTTTTACACACTTTACTATCTCAAAACCTCACTATTTCACTTCAAAAACACAAATTTTCACTATAGGGCTTCATGCCCAACAAAACACTCGACCTCCCCTACATAAATTCCACATTCCCACACTAGTTTATTGATATTGCAAACTGATTCCTCAAGTTACAGTGGCCACAATGAGAGGTATGGGCCATTTTACCATATTAAATGACTTTCAAACCTTATTTGACAACATCTTGACTCATTTATCCTAACTAGACTCAACTCAGAAAATGGAAGACAATGTGCTCTGCACCATATTCCCTATTAATGTTTGATGTAATATGCATTTACTACTGTCATTGATCCTTTTATAATTTTGATTGTGGGTAATACTAAATTTTTTCAAAGTTTAAGAAAAAATATCGGTTGGTGGTGCAAGTGTTCAATGGTATGAGAAAAATCGGTTCCTGGTGCATTTTCTATTTGTTAATCTTCTCTTTATTTTCCATCTCATAGAATTATCAGATTCTTATATGCTACATGTTTTATGTTAATTATTTCAGTGATGTATTTGAAATTTATACATAGGATCATTGACAAATGAGAAAGTAGCAAAGGGCCACATCACCATTGTTGGACCTTCAATCGACCTCCTTATCTAGCATGCATGAAGGTGTCAGGTGTATGATTGACATTATTTGGTTATTGCTCTTTTAATGATTTCTATGTGAGTCCATGTCTAAGATTGATAGGCTTTTGCAATTTATTTGTGGACCAAATTCCTATGAGAGTACACAACCACATAGAGGCTACTGCCCATGTGTTTCATAGGGAGCAGGGGACGCACATGTTTTGAAGCATTTTGGAATGCAAATAACTGGGCCAAATGAGGTGGATTAGAGAAAAAAAATAGGGCAACAACTCATTTTGTTTCTTCTTGTACAATATATTTCATGATTTGGGCTGCAAATGGGAGGATTATTTCCTTGCATGTATTGCTACAAGTATTGACAAATGAGAAGATTTTCAAGATGTTCTTCCATCACTATTGTAATATTTTTCATTGACTTAGTGTATTTTTTGATATACAAAAATTATGAGAAATTAATACATGGAAATGTGTATACTCCTTAATATATGCCTCAATTAAATGTGTATATTACATTTAAAATTAGTTGTAATGCTTCATGGTTTACATTTAAAGTTGTCTTCAAGGAAAAGCATGTGGATTTATGAGTAAGAATGAAATAAAGTCTAATATAATTGTAGAAAGGCATAATTTTTTATATTGGTTTGCATTAACTAGTCTGCCACACCACCAATTCCTCCACTTTTAGGGCGTGATAAGCCCTCTAACATAACAAAGCCCAAAACTCTCTTCATTCACAAGTTAAGCAAGGGTTTATTGAAAAACCATACTCCAAACCTTGCCACAACCAACCAAAGCCTAAAACACCTTCAAAAATGTCTCACCAAGCTTAAAATTTCAAGATATATCATTGCCCCCAAATATTTCTTCAAACCCTAGCACTAAACCACAATTTTCCACTAAAAAATGCACCATTTGACATCTAGGGAATCACCTAAAAACCCTCTATTTGCATCTCTTGCATAAAAAAATTTGCACACATGTTTTATAACCCTAACTAAGCCTTTCCATTGAGTTACATAAGCATACAGTGGGTGGAAGGCTTAATATGACATTTTAATGCACTCAAAATCCTTAAAACAGGGTATACAAACCAACCCTCAGTAATTGGCTTCTAAAATACACAAAATAACTTGAAATCCAACCAAACCAATACTAAAATGGATTTAAGTCTGCTACCCACCTAATTCCATCGAAAAAAGAGCACAATCAATTCAAGCTACGTTCAATCGGCTCGATCCCTTAAGGGTCCAAAGTGCAAAAGGGAAAAAATATTTGATGGGGTATTACTCATAAACTATGGTGCTTAAGAAATCTCTCTTTGAACATACAAGAGCACATTGGGTGCCTCTACAATAACCTCTCTCAATTTTTTCTATCTCAGAGGCATTTTCCTGTGGTGTCCAATTTTCACTTGATGGAAAAAGTCAAATGCAAGTAGTTGAAAGTTACAGAGTGGTGCAACCTTCATTTTGCAACTCATGTGACCAAACAAACTATTTCAACACGTCTAAATATGTATTTTTACACTAGGCATGGTCCTCTTTTGTACCCAAACACATGAAATCACTTTGACCTATGTTCAACTGAATCGATCTCTTAAGGGTTCAAAGTGCAAAATGACTGCAAAATTCATCATGCTATTACTTAGATACCATGACACTTAGAAACTTCTCATCTAATCCTACAAGATTATGTTGGGCCCCTCTACAATAACCTCTCTTAGTTTTTTCTATCTCAGAGGCATTTTCCTGTGGTGGCAAATTTTCACTTGGGGAAAACGTTGTCAAATGCAAGTAGTCGAAAGTTGAAAAGTGGTGCCCTTTCATTTTGCAGCTCATATGACCAAATGGACTATTCCAATGCATACGAGTGGGTAATTTTACACTAGGCATGCTCCTCTTTTGCACCCAAACACACGGAATCGCTTCAAGCTACGCTCACCTAGATCGATCCCTTAAGGGTCCAAAGTGCAAAATGGCTGCAAAATTCAACATGCTATTACCCAGATACCGTGACACTTAGAAAATTCTTGTTTGATACTACAAGATCACACTGGGCCCCTCTATAATAACCTCTCTCAGTTTTTTCTAGCTCGAAGGAATTTTCCTATGGTGGTGAATTTTCACTTGGGGAAAAAGTTGTCAAATGCAAGTAGTTAAAAGTTGCAAAGTGGTGCAACATTCTTTCTACAGCTCATGTGACCAAATAGACTATTCCAACACATCCAAGTGGCTAAATTTACACTAGGCATGTTCCTCTTTCAAACCCAAACACACAGAATTGCTCTGAGCTACGTTCAACCGGATTGATCCCTTAAGGGTCCAAAGTGCAAAATGGCTGCAAACTTTAGCATATTATTACACAGATACCATGAAACTTATAAAATTCTCATATGATCCTACAAGATCACACTAGGCCCCTCTACGATAACCTCTCTTTTTTCTCTAGCTCAAAGGAATTTTCCTGTGGTGGCGAATTTTCACTTGCGGAAAAAGTTATCAAATGCAAGTAGTTGAAAGTTGCAAAGTGGTGCAACTTTCATTCTGCAGCTCGTGTGCCCAAAAAAAACTATTCCAACACATCCAAATAGGTATGTTTATGGTAGGAATAGTCCTCTTTCACACCCAAACATGTGGAAACGCTCTGAGCTATGTTCAACTGGATTGATCCCTTAAGGGTTCAATGTGCAAAATGGATACAAACTTCAACATGCTATTACTCAGATACTATGATGCTTAGAAAATTATCATCTAATTCTACGAGATCATGTTGGGCCCCTCTACAATAACCTCTCTCTATTTTTTCTATCTCAGAGGCATTTTCCTATGGTGGCGAATTTTCACTTAGAAAAAAGTTGTCAAATGCAAGTAGTTGAAAGTTGCAAAGTCATGCAACTTTTTTTCTGCAACTCATGTGACCAAATATATTGTTCCAACACATATGAATAGGTATTTTTACTCTATTCATGGTCCTCTTTTGTACCCAAACACGTGGAATCACTCAAAGCTACATTGAACTGAATCAATCCCTTAAGGGTCCAAAGTGCAAAATGGCTGCAAACTTCAGCATGCTATTACTTGGATACCATGACACTTAGAAAATTTTTATTTAGTCCTACAAGATCAAGTTGAGCCCATGTACAATAACCTCTCTTAGTTTTTTCTATCTCGGAGGTGTTTTCCTATGGTGTTGAATTGTCTCTTGGGGAAAAAGTTGTCAAATGCAAGTAGTTAAAAGTTGCAAAGTGGTGCAACTTTCATTTTCCAACTCATGTGACCAAATAGACTGTCTCAACATGTTTGGGTGGGTACGTTTACACTAGGAATGGTCCTCTTTCACACCCAAATGTGTGGAATCACTCTAAACTATGTTCAACCAGATCGATCCCTTAAGGGTCCAAAGTGCAAAATGGCTGCGAACTTCAACATGATCGTATTTAGGCACTGTGATGCTTATCAACTTATTTTGGGTCCCTCTACAATAACCTCTCTTGATTTTTTATATCTCGGAGGCCTATTTCTGTGGTGGTGATTTCCTGCTTGGGGAAAAAGCTGTCAAATGCAAGTAGTTGAAAGTTGCAAAGTGGTGCAACTTTCATTCTGAAACTTGTGTGACCAAACACACTATATCAATGTGTCTAGGTGGTTAAATTTATGCTAGGAATGGCCCTCTTTCCCATTGAAACATGTGGAATCTCTCTGACCTATGTTCAACTGGTAGAATCCCTTAAGAGTCCAAAGTGCAAAATGGCTGCAAACTTCAGCATTCTCGTATTCAAACAATCTGATGCTTAGAAACTTATTTTTTGAGCCTATTGGATCATGTTGGCCCCTTTACAGTAACCTCTCTCATTTTTCTCTATCTCGGAGGCCTTTTCGCATAGTGGCAATTTCTTGCTTGAGGAAAAAGTTGTCAAATGCAAGTAGTTGAGTGTGTAAAAATGACTTTTTAGCCATTCCACCCATTTTATCCTACTATAACTTAGTGTAATGGCATAATTAGGGGTAGGGAACATATGTGCATGGTTTTTGGAGCAGGGGAGGTGAGTTGAGTGGTTTGGTGTGATGCCCTAGTTGGAAATTTGATTAGTTTTGGTGAAATTCAATGGTTTAAGAGTGGAAATGGTTGAAATCTTTTGGGGGAGTAGTTTGTGAGGAAATTTTAAGCATGTTTAGTGCATTGTAAATGTGTTATGAGTTGTGGGAATAGGATTTTCAATAAACCCACCTGTTTTAGGCTTTTAGCCAGAGCAACAAGGCAGTGAACTGTTTGATAAAATGCTTTCATAAAAATGTACGAAAAATGTGGTAGCATAGATAGGGCAATGAATTGTTTGAAAAAATTCCTCAAAGAAACATGATCTCATGGTGATGGAATGTCATGAAAATCCATAGTTGTGAGGATTTGTGACTTGAGGATGGTGATTAATGATTGGATTTGTGTTTAGTGATATTGCAAGACCTCCCCTACTGCATCAATGTTTTAGGGTTTTATCCATAGCAACAAGGCAATTAACTATTTGATATAATGCTTTGATAGACATGTATGAAAAATGTGGTAGCATAGAAAAGCTAGTGAAATCTTTGAAAAAATGCCTCAAAAAAATGAGGTCTCATGGTGATGGAATGCCATGACAGTCAAAAGTAGTTTGATTGTCATGGCATTCTGTCACCATGAGACCACATTTATTTGAGGCATATTTTGAACTAGCTCACTGCCTTGTCTATGGATTGGCATGGAACTCCATCACCATATTTATTTGATGCATTTTTTCAAACAATTCACTGCCTTGTCTATGCTATTGCTTACTATTATGCTTTTGATATATTTTTTCGAAGCATCCATAGCTTGTTCGAAATCACTTGTTTTAGGCTTTTAGCCATAGCAACAAGGCAGTGAACTATTTGAAAATATTCTTTGGTAGACATGTATGAAAAATGTGGTAACATAGACAAGGCAATGAACTATTTGAAAAAATACCTCAAAGAAATTTGGTCTCATAGAATGCCGTGATAAGAAAATGCAATTGGCAACTGCTCCTAGTTATTAGTTATGCAATGTGAAGAAATTGCATAACTGCTTGGGTTGAATTTGTACAAACTATATTGTAATTGAATTTTTTTCATCTATCAACATCTAGTTATTAGTTATTCAAAGTGAAGTAATTCTTTGACTTTGAAATATGTACAATGCAATGTAATCAACAATATGAATATAAACGACAAAAATCCATTTTTTACAATTCATTAGTTAAAATATTTATTTTATTTTCTCTCTATATCTCTATATGCTATGGAAATACCTTTCATTTTTTTATAAAAAAAAGTTTTTATCTCTTGTTCTATAATTTTTTTCATTTTTTCCAAAAACTCTTATACTTTTGGTTTGTCAAAATTTTCCTCGAAATATTTTTGTTGTTATGCATTGGAAGCATGAAGCATACACGTGAATACACACAATATAGGTGAATTATACATGTGAATAAGTGAAGCATACAAACCACACGAATGGAGATTATTTACATCATTCAAGAATGGCAGTAGCAAAATAAGATTTTCTTTAATCAAAAAGTCAAAAGGCTATACAATGATATATATTGATTAAACTATATACAATATATCCAAAAAAACCATACAACCTTAGTAAAAAGGAGCCATATGGACATAAAATGTCACTTATATATCGATAGTACAAAACATATGTTCCAAAATTCCGCATAGGTATACAACAAACAACCCTAATATATAGTCATTTCCCTCTAGGGGAAGGAAATAGATTCCATGTTTCCTTCAAAATTCGGCTGGATGGAGTGACTGTTGCTTCTCTTGTCTTTCGAACACACTCACTAGTCCTCCTCTCTTCACTCTAGACCTTCAACTAATACAATAAAAAGTAAAGATGTTAATACATAGAAATTGAATTGTGGAATGGCATATAACAAAATATATAATCACTTATCACATACATATAGTCATCATGCACATTTACAACATCACCATGTCCACGATCTGGAGTAACAACCACCTATAGAAACCATCGAGATAGAAATTAAACTACATAAAAGTATCGTAAAATTTTTCTATAATAGACCATAATAGAGAAAATATAATGTCAAATCGACTAATTTGTTCCATACCTCTCAATGGATCAGAACTAGCTATTGTTGCAACAACTCCATGGTCCATCATGCCACCAACATCACCAGGGTTGTCTCTTGTCAAAAAATACAAATGAAACAATATCTCAGGTATCATCTTGATATAAAGACCAAGAGGGGATAATGGAACATAAGGTGAAATAAGAGAGGGCAATGGGATGGGAATAGAAGGGTGGTGCAAAGAGGGGGCTCAAACTCATTCAAAGTGACAACTTTCCTTCAAGAGGCATCTAACAAGATTAAAATGGCTTATTAGAGTAATCCAAACAATCCTCAAAGTTTGACAAAAATCAAGAGTGTAATTTCTCACTTTCACCCATGTAACCTAGCAGTAGTGCAAACTCAGTTTTTGGCCTTTAACTCCCATGCTTTCCAAAACACTTGACAATTAGAAGGTTGATTCAAGTACCCATTTTAGATTTATACAACATATCTCTTAACTAGATACAATTATTTTGGACCAATCCCTTGAAATTAGATCCTCAACATTGTTTTAGGTCATGAATTAGGCCAAATCTACAAAGCAACATACCTTTAAACTTAAAAAAGACCCTTGAAATATTGGCAAAAAATTTCCTATACCCTCAAACCTCTAAAACCACAATCAAAACCCAAGGTTGACACTTCCAACATAGAAAACTCCAAAACCCTCAATTTCATGCCAAGTTAAGAGGGTTTATTCAAAGTCCCACTTGCACAACCTCCCAGACCATGCCACCAACTCATACATGTATATTATAACCCCAATATGCTCAAAAGTTGGAAAAAACTCCACACTCTCATTGATTTCCACAAACCCTAGACCCAAGGCTCCATCTTCATGTGTTTTTCTTCACAAAACTCATCAAGACAATAGGTTTATCTCTTTAGTTCCTTCTCCAAAATTCTAATCATGCAACCTACAACCTACTCAGAGTCCCTAGGGCCCATTACACTAGTTACAATAGGTACAGTTAGTGTAAGGGCCCTTAAATCATGATTTTGGTTACAAAACCCTCAAACAAGGTGTCCTCGCCCTTTCATAGGAAAATAAGGATATTTAACACAAATCACAATGGATATTCCAAAATATTGTTAACACCTACCACCACAAATTAAAATGATTTACATGGCACAATCAAACTATACGGGCTCGTACAAGCTTGCAAATGACAAGAAAACTCATAAATTTGATGAAAAACAGAGATATTCTTATTGCCACTGCTTCAAACTTCAAGCCAACATTAAAAAATGAGTTTTCATTCCTTTTTAAAGGCTTATCCTCATCAAACCAACACCAAAATTCCTTAAAACTACTTTTCAAACCTCTCATGAATGTTGCATTACAAATTTGTTGCATTTATGCAACTCACAAATTTGGAACTTTCAAGTTTTTACTCTTTATTGTTTCCTAGACCCTCTTAAACACCTAAACTATTAAAAATAGTCTAATGAGACATTACTCAACTAAGAAAATATGAATTACTCAAGAAAACACCATCTTATCTACCTTGACAACCCTTGCCAACTTTGACAATTCCTTCCACATGATTTACAAACCTTACAAGATGAATACAAAAGCCCCTCAAAGTTGATAAATTACAATAGAATGGTCACATTGGACCTTATTAAGACTCAAGAACTCAACTCAAACATCCTAACACACCTTTCCTATTAGACACTTAATGAAGAAATATAGAAAAGAGTGGTGCCCCTGCACCAAAGGGATTAATGGAACATATGATGGACTAGTATCTAGATTGATGGGATAAAAATATAGGGTGGAAAATTAGAGGTTAATGAGATGTGATTATTAGGGAATAATGCAACATAGAATGAATTAAAAGGTGTCTAGGGTTTGACTATAGTACACGAAGTGCGAACTTGACCTGTGTGTAGCAATAATAGAGAAGAGTTATCTAGGATGAAACGTGGATAAATATGGTATAACATAGGATGATATAAAGGAACATAGGGTGGAACATAGGGGATCATGGAACATCTAGGGTGAAATAATAACAAATACAATAAGATGGAATAGAAGGACATAATGACACATATCATGGACTAGAAGATATTAGTGGGATGGGCTAGGAGGGGATCATGGAAAATAGGGTGAACTATTAAATGTTAATGGTATGGGATTAGGAAGGAATAAAGGAACAAAAAGTGAATTAGGAGAACATAATGTAACACAATAAAGTAATACAAATGCAATGTTTGTGTTTCTCATCAATTTTTTAGATTTGTATATACGCAAAATTACAAAAACTAGCTAACATAGTTTTACAACACCATTAATGAATAAAGGCTACCTAAGTGTATGTTGTTTGAGGATATGAATTGTGAGTTGTGGAGGAAAATGGTGCACTAGGAATTTTTCTGAAATCCAAAGCATGTTATGAGACAAACATTCAAATATAACATTCAATTGTTCAAATGAAATAATAATATCTTTAATACTAGTTGCATACCTGTGGACTCATTGTCGAGAATGTATAAGGGTTTGTAGGAATAGAGCATGCCTCATGAATAGTGTGACCCTAAAATTTCATCATATCAAAATTCTACTAATTTCGTTATATTTAAATTTCAAAATACAATTTAATAAACAACATTAAAATAGCTTGCTAAATTTTACCTGAGTGTCAATGCCGAATGTATCATTCAGAATATCATCTGTGAAAGTCATCGCATTTGCAACTGATGTAGACTATGTAGCTGCATCACAAGCACTCTAATAATTGTACATGAAAACAACACCACAAGCACCACAATGGTGGGGTGGAGCTTGAGGCCTACATGTCTCCTCCACACTAGGCTCTACTAGAGGACTTTCACACTGTAAAATGGTCTGGGTGAGTGAGTCAATCGAATTCAGTGTGTCCACCTCTACATTGTCCTTAACAATGGAAGGAACAATGACATGCTCCACCATGGGTTTGGCCAAGGCTCTCAGTGCCAACTATGGATTACGTCGTGCAATAGGTCTATCATGTGTGGAGCCCCCACCTCTACCCTGAAATTCTAAGATGTCAAAATAGTTTGGCATTTTATTGAGGACAAACTTGCAATAGAGTTTCCTCAAAAATTATTATGACACCTGATGGTTATTGCATGGAGGTTGGTCAAATACCATCCACCACCACTCCTAATTTTTTTTTTAATTAAATCACGATGGCACCAATGGATGGGGAACCTCCTGCATGCATGAGATAAAGGTTTATTGGTTCTCAAGTCTATAAATAGGGCACACAATTCGGCTTTGCTAATTTTTTATTTTTTGACATCTGCATATGACAAACCACTAGCATAAAATTATATCATCTCATGCCTCTTATTTGACCAAAAATTAATTTTCTTGTTCATTTCTCCTGCATGAGTTACAATTGACTTCAATGATTTAGAAATCCATCTCCTATAAGGGTGGGTTTCAACATGCTCGGTTAATCTTCCAATTAATTGTTGAATGTCTCTTTTATTGTTTTCAATTTGATTTTGAATATTTTTGTGTGTTCCTTGAGGATGCCTATGAATTGATGGAGGGGTTTCGGGTTGTTCTTGTATAGGAGGCTCTTCCTGAGGGGGTGATTTTGAATTCTCAATGTTTTGAGGTGGAGATTCATTCCCTGAGAATTAGAACAAATTTTTATTATAAAAACCTATTTAAATTTGCATTCTAAATCAAGTTTGAAAAAAAATAGAATAAGAATACATACCTCTTTGTAATCTTTGACCTTTGTAACGTGTTGGTGGCATCCCCGTGGAAAATGGCAAGCTAAGGATGCAAACAATGGACAAAATTTGGCGAGCACGAGTTGTAGACCTCAAATCTTCCAAGTCAAGCCACAAGTTGAAGATAAATGAGGGTTTGAAATCCCTTTTTTTGATTTTATGTTAAATTTTACTTTTGGCGCATGCCAAATTTGGTGTGCACCAAATGACTTATTTTAGCCTTTTTTTGGACATTTTTTCATTTTGGAACCTAAATTGTGTCATAAATTGGTGCACTTACCCTAATTAAAGCATCAACACAACTAGTCATTAATGACAACACAAGCATAAGATTGCAACAATCTCTCCCAAGCTTGTTAACATCAATGAAAACACCAACTACTCATACTTGCAATATCCATATCTTCTAATATATAATACACACATATTAGACATTATATATGATATTAAGAACACCTAAGAAAAGAAAATGGAAGGATAAACGATCTCAACATAGGAAGAATAAACCATATTGGATAAATTAATCAACATCAAGGTCCATCTAAGATAGGTTAGAGATGACATACGAAGGTTATAAAGGTGCAAAACAATAATTTCAAATAGTTTTGAAAAGACCAAGTTCATATTGGAATGTGTTGATTGATCAGATGCAGAGCTAATCACCCATGTGTTATTGTTTTAAGGAATATAAGCAACTACACGAGCAATGAGCATTTTCAAATAAGGAATATTTCATTTTATGATTTGATATTCTCCAAAAAGGAGACATTATGGAAATAAGGAATGACTAGCAATCATTGAGAGTTAACTAGATATGAGAATCTATAAAAGTATTTTCTACATGATAACTTAAGTTCCTTTTGGAAAATTCCTAAATTAGCTAATCTTACACATTGGACACATTGGGTGTCTTGCATGTACGTTTTAGAAGGAATAATATCTTCATCTACCTATATATTATAATTCTTCTTGCATTCTAAGGCTTTGAAGGTTGGAGATTTATATTGAAGATCCAATAACATATAATTTTATAAAAATATTTATTTTATTGCATTTTCATAGTTAGGCTTTCATAAGGATTTGATCTTAGAAGAAACAAACCCACTTATTAATGCAGTTTTTGTTGGGATTTTAGAAGATTTTAGACTCAAAGAAATAATAAAATGTGCATGGTTCTATCCATTCAATATTTCTTCTTGAATGTGAGTGGTATTTCTCTTTTTAATTTGGTTTATGATATTTTGAGAGATAGATGGTGTTTTTATGAATTATGTTATAATTTTAATAAACAAAAAATGGTTATGATTTTTTAATGATGTCCCATAATTTAGCACCAAAGATAAATTATACTATATCACAAAATTATATAATTGTAGATTATATATCAAATATCTCTTTGAATAATGAATAAATTTGATTGATTAAAGTATCTTTTCATTTCCTAGCATTCCCTGTTATATCTTTTGAAGTTTCTTTAAACCCTTATTTTTAGTTAGGATTAGATCTAAAAAATTTTGTATAGTTTGAGTTAAAATTAGTAGGCCCCTTGAACATCATAGCCATATTGATCACTCAACCAAAAAAAAAAGTGGTGACCTAAATCCCAATACCTTGGAAGGTAATTAATCTTACAATCATTATCCTTTTTCAAGAGAGGTAAGGTGATCTATACCCTTCTAGTCTTGCATGTGTCAAATTGGCCATCAACACTAATATTCACTATCTCCTATATATAAGCATCATTAACTAAAATTATTACTCTAATATAATGATGTTGACTTAGTGTAACGCCCTACCACGTAACCCTAGAGGACGACGCAATTACAAAAAAAGTGTAACAATTTTTATTTTTTTAAGTGCAATCAACAATTACTAAAGTGAATTACACAATCAACAATTACTAAAGTGAATTACACTTGATGAAGGGAAAATCAAGATGGATCTAATGACCCAACAGTGCATAATACATTCCCTTAACACTAATACGACAGAGGAGAAGAGCATAAATAGGTTCAAAAGCTTTATAAACTTATTTGAGAAGAATACAACCAATAAAAATAGATAACAAAATTGAGCATTCATAGTCGACACAAGAGATACACGGGAAAACCTTTACAAGTAAAAAACCCACCACACAAAGTTAATACAATTGTATTATAGTAACATAAATAGTTACATACAATATACAATCTTCTTTGACTAGGTCACATCAACACTTACAAAACTATCTCACTGTTACAATGTTATCACACACATCCCGTTCGAATTATCTCACTTCTTGCAATATTGTACTCGACTTACATAAGTCATACGTTGCATTCAATTCTATCAACCAAGCATCGACCAATAGGTTCATGAATATTCCATCCAATCATGCAACCAATCTACCCATACCGATCTCTCTCCAACGAGCCACCTAGGCATTAATGCCATCACCCAAATCGGGATTTGTTCACCACCTTGAGTCAACCTGCACCTGCTACAATAACTATTTTGGTTTCCAACCAATTATTGCTATGTCATTGAGCCACGTGTCTGTAGTTGGTATGTCTACCACTTATTTCACCGAGTCCAACTCAGTCAACCTAGTTGTTGAGCTCACCGAGCTCATACTGCGCTACTGCAGCCCTACCAAGTTTGACTCATGGTATGGCGGTGAGCTCGACCGAGCTCACCCCAAGATATCATTGAGCTTTGCCCTTCTCTCTACCATGCTACCACAGCCCTGCTGAGTTCGACTCATGGTATGGTAGTGAGCTTGACTGAGCTCACCCCAAGATATCAATGAGCTTTACCCTTCTCTCTATTGCGCTACCGCAATACTAACAAGGTCTAATCGTGGTATGATGGTAGCCATTTTGGCTGACCACTGGCGATCTTACCATAGCCACCATGGATAGTCAACCTCCAGCCAGGCCACTGGCGGTCTTATCATGGCCATCGCGGTCAGTCAGTTGATTGTCCCTGGTGTGGTGGTAACCACCAACTAGGTTGCTAGCGGTCTTACCGCAACCACTGTAGTTAGTCACTTGACTATCTGCGGTGTGGTGGTAATTGCTAGCCAGGCCACTGGCGGTCTTACTACGGCCACCATGATCAGTCACTCGACTGTCTGTAGTGCGATGGTAACCAACAGACCCAACCGCAGGCGGTCTCACCATGCTACCACGATGAGTGGACCCACCACCTACGATAAGGTGGTAATTATCAGGATAGTCACCATGGTACCACCAAAGCCAGACTTAGCTGCCACAGTAAAGCGGTAAAGGTAGAAATGAAATAATTTTTCACCAAGACATGAAATTTGGGGCTTCAAGATAGAAGTTGAGACACATTTTCTCAACAAGCTCCCACTTGGCGAACACTTCCAACTTCCCCCATGGCTTCGAAAAATTACTGTCTATCATAGGCCCCAAGGCCCATAGATTATGCACACCATTTGAACTTGTCTATGCTAACCAGCTTCGTTAAAGCATCTGCAAAATTCTTTAAGGTTTCAAACTTTTGCATATTTACCTTGCCATCTTCAACCATATCCCCCACGAAGTGATATTGCACATCAATGTGCTTGGTCCTGGCATGAAAGGTCGGATTCTTTGCCAAATAAATGGCACTCTGACTGTCACAACATATTTAAATATGCCTAGCATTAAATCCAATGTCTGAAGACAAATGGTTTAACCAAACAACCTCTTTACAAGCATGAGTTGCAACCATGTACTCTGCCTCTATCATGGGGTGATCCCACAAAGTTGGTTTACAATTTCTGAGAGGAACTGATTTTTGCTTAAATCACATATTTTTAGAAAATATAATGATTTAAGCCTTTAAAAGTTCCACTTTAAGGATTTTAATTGAAGAGGATTTGATCAAACCACCTTAGATCAAAGCCCCTTCGATAAATCCTCACTAGTTTTAAACCATACCTATAAATGAGTCTCCTTTACACCTATCAAAATGCTGATAAAAAATCACTTTTGATTTACCTTTTGGGGGATCAAATGAATTCATTTAAAATTTATTTCAAATGATTATGGTAGTCCTTGAAATGAGCTATCCCATGAATATAATTTTAATATGTTTTTGTTTTATTATGTATGTGTTTTTTTAGTTTTATTGAACATAGGTTTTTCACCGAAAATCAAGATCTTTGTTTTGCACACGTGGAAAAATAGAAAATTATAAAAAATATTTATAAAAAGAAAATGTTCGTGCTGGGTATTTATGTCCTTGATTCATTAAAAAAAAAATTTGAATTTCGATACATACAAAAAAATTTATGCTATATACAATCCGCCTATGTTTGAATTGCAATTAGTTTGACTTCAAAGCTCTATTAAAGAAAAATTATTCAATAAAAGACTATGAGACCAAATGAAAGTGATAGATATCATAGTTACAAATCTAAATTTGAAAAAAAAAAGAATTTTATCCTTAATACAAAAAAAGTTATGTTGTATACAGTGAGCGTCACTTTTTTAAAATGTTGTTTTCTGTAAAAAAACCAATTTTCGTGGGAGATGGAAAAATAAGTGCAATATTATTCCAAAAAAATTGAAAAAAATATTTTTAGAATCTACAGACAAAATGTGATGAGACTCTAGTTTTCATCATCTTCAAATTCCTCATGGTTTAGTTGCTATAGGTGCCCGAATGTGAAGATTTAGTTAAAAATAATAATTTCAATGTCTAGTTTGGCCAAAAATTGTAAACCACTTTTGTGGGATCACCCCATGGATAAAGCAACTACAACCTGTCACTTGCTCATCCAACTGATTGCTCCACCATTAAGCATGAAAGTGTATCCATTGGTGGATCGCTTGATGTCAAAGTCGCCTGCCCAATCTGAATCAACATACCCATGAATGTTGAGATTCCTCTGTGATGCAACCAAATTGCCATGGTAACACAATGCATAATCCAAAGTCCCCTTCAAATACCTAAATACTCTCTTCACAACATCCCAATGTGATCTTCCCGGATTTTCCATAAATTGGCTTAGAACTCCCACTACTTGGGTAATGTCTGGTCTTGTACAGACCATAGCATACATCAAAGTGCCAACAACACTTGCATAAGGCACACTGGTCATTTACTCCATCTCAGTAGTAGACTTTGGACAGTCTTCAATAGATAGCTTAGTTCCATGCATGATTGGAACAACAAGCTACTTGCAATCATCCATGCTAAATCTCTCCAGAACTATCTTCACATACTTACTTTGATAGACCCAAAGCTTTATGCTTGTTATATCCCTGATAATCTCCATTCCAAGAATGTACCTTGGTGCACCAAGATATTTCATTTTGAACTTTGTAGACAACTGAGATTTAAGATCAGAAATCATAGTCTTGCTATTTCCAATGACTAACATATTGTCCACATACAGGGTAATAACAAGCACACGATAATTCTTAGATTTATAATAAATGCAATAATCAGATTTTGATCTCACAAATCCCATTGACAACACAAACGTGTCAAATTTATGGTACCACATTCTAGGAGATTGTTTTAAACCATAGAGAGATTTATTCAACTTACAAACCAGATTTTTTTTATCTTTTTCAACAAAATGTTTAGGCTGGGACATGTAGATTTCTTCTTCGAGCTCACCATAGAGAAATGTTGTCTTCACATCCATCTATTCAATTTCAAAATATGATGGATGTCAGCTTTGCTATAGGGGAACAAATCTCTCCATAATCAATTCCCTCAATTTGAGAAAATCCCTTTCCAACCAACCTTGCCTTATATTTCTCAACACTACCATCAAGGCTTTTTTTTTTTTTGAATATCCACTTACAACCAATAGGCTTTCGCCCTTTAGGTAGTGGTACCAAGTTCCAGGTTTCATTCGTAATTAAAGCATAGGCACAATTTGAATCTAACATTGAAAAACTATACCTTTTAGGTTGCCTTCTTTCTTGTGTAGATCATCTTACAAGCTAAGGTTGTTCTTCATCATTAGAACTTACAGAGCTGCTTGAGCTCTCCTCAATCTCAGGTACACCATACAACTCTTTCCTTTCTGGAGTTTGGGGAATCTCAACTGCATCCTTCTTCTTGTCACTATGACTTGTCTCAAGCTGTTGATCACTTACTGAAGGTTTTCGCTCATGAAATATCATGCTTCTGCTATACAAAACCTTCTCAGTAATAGGGTTCCAAAGCTTGTATCCTTTCACACCAACTCCATAGCCGATGAGGATACATTTGACAACCTTGTTATCCAATTTGGATCTCTTTTCATTTGGCACATAAACATATGTCTCACAACCAAACACATAGACATGCCTCAGAGAGGGCTTCTTACCAGACCATGCTTCCAAAGGTGTCTTTTCAACAAGAGAAGAGCGAGGAGATCTATTTATTAGATAACATGTTGTAGCCACAACTTGAGCCCAAAACTTCTGCTCCAAACCAACATCACTCAACATACTCCTTCCCTTTTCCATCAACATCCTGTTCAACCTTACAACAACTCCATTTTGCTATGGAGTGTAAGGCAATGCCTTATGCCTTTTAATTCCATGATCAGTCCAATAACTTTTGAAATCTGCAGAACAAAATTCACCGCCATTGTCTATCCTCAAACATTTAATTTTCCTTCCAGTTTGATTCTCTACCAAAGATTTAAATTATTGAAACTAACTAAACACTACTGATTTACTTTTATGAAAGTATACAAATGCCCTTCTTGAACAGTCATCAATAAAAGAAATATAGTATCTAGACTTTGATAATGAAGGAACATTAACTGGACCAAACACAACAGAATGAACATAATCCTATATACCAGAAGATTTATGAAGACTAGAATAAAATGAAACACGGTGATGTTTTCCATAGATACAATGTTCGCAAAAGTCAAACTCAAGGTTACAATCATCAAGCCCTTCTACAAGATTTTTATTCTTCAAGGTTTTTAAACCTTTCTCACCAATGTGACCAAGTCTATTATGCCATACCATATTCTTCTCCACTGGGAGTTTTACCTCTAAAGTATTTGCAACCAGAGAAGTGTCTTCATCTTTCTTTATAGGTGTAGCATTGCTTGACTTTACAGAGGCACTGTTGCAAAGAAGAGGTCATGCATCCAGCTTATACAAAGTGCCAGTACGAACATCCTTAGCCCTTAGCTAGCACCATTGCACCTCTAGCCATTTTACATCCCCTACTTGAGAAAGAAACTTCTACACCAGCATCATTTAACTTACTGATAGAAAGAATATTTTGAGCTAGACCTGATATGTGAAGTACACCAACAATACCTTTGACTCTCCCATCAGGAAACTAAATTCTGACTCTTCCTCTACCAACTATCTTCAACGTTGAATCACTTGCCAAGTATAACTTTCCACCGTCATACTTCTTGTATTTAGAGAACCATTCTTTATTGGATGTCATGTGAAAAGACACACCTGAGTCAACCAGCCAGACATCATTTGATATATGAGTTGTCAAGGCTGCTGCAATGAAGGCATCTGCATCACTTTGAGAAGATTCATTGTTAGAGACATTCTTCTTCTTCTTCTCCTTGTAGTCCTTCCAGATATGACCAGGTTGCCTACAGTTCCAGCATCTCACCTTGAACATTTTACTAGGAGACTTTGATCTCCCTGCAGATTTAAATTTTGACTTCTTGTCTTTCTTCTTGCCTTTCTGCTTTGGTCTACCTCGAAAAACAAGAGCCTCTTTGGCCATCTCAGAAGACTTCCTTCACATTTCTTCAGACAAGAGTGAAGTAACCATGTCATCCATCCTGAATATAGTGGTTGTGCTTCCAATAGCCATCACAAGATGATCCCAACTATTAGGTAATCAACACAGTAGGAGCATGCAACGATCCTCCTCCTCTATCTTTACACCTACATATGCTAGCTAAGTAACACTTATATTAAATGAGTTCAGATGGTCTGCAACAGATGCACCTTCTTCCATCTTCAAGGAATACAACTTCTTCCTCATGAATAACTTATTCACCAGAGACTTTCCCTGATAAATATCACCAAGCTTCTTCCATAATGAAGTTGCAGACTGCTCCTCATGGACGTTCAAGAGTACAAAATCATCAAGACTCAGTCTTATGAAACCTCTTACTTTCTATCAGAAAGATCCCAAGATTCTTGTGCCGTACTTTGTGGCTTAGTTCCAGACACTGCAATCCAGAGGTCTCTATCCATCAGCAAGTCTTCTATCTTGAGTTTTCATTACTCAAAGTTGCTGCCACTAAAATTTTCAATATCTACTCTACCTGATGTACTCGCCATCTCAAATAGAAAAAAGTTTCAACAATGCAAGACTCCCACTGAAACAGTATTAGCACAAAAAACTTAGCTTTCTCTCAAGGATAACACAACGGGCCAGGCTCTGATACCACTTGAAGGGAAAAACGGGATGGATCTAATGACCCAATAGTGCGAAACACATTCCCTTAACACTAATACAATAGAGGAGAAGAGCATAAACAGGTTCAAAAGCTTTATAAATTTACTTGAGAAGAATACAACCAATAAAAATAGATAACAAAATTGAGCATTCATAGTTGACACAAGATATATGCAGGAAAACATTTATAAGTAAAAAACCCACCACACAAAGTCAAGACAATTGTATTACAGCAATAGAAACAATTACATACAATATATAGTCTTCTCTGATCAGCTCACAATAGCACTTACAAAACTATCTCACTATTACAATGTTATCACACACATCCCATTCGAATTATCTCACTTCTTGCAATATTGTACTTAACTTACATAAGTCATACGCTGCATTCAATTCTATCAACCAAGCATCGACCATTAGGTTCATGAATCTGTCATCTAATCACATAATCAATTTTCCCATACCGATCTCTCTGCATCGAGCCACCCAGGCATTAATGCCATCACCCAAATTAGGTTCTTTTCGCCACCTTGAGTTGACCTGCACCTGCTGCAATAACTATTGTGGTTTTCAACCAATTATCGCTATCACTAAGCCACGCATCTACAGTTGGTACGTCTACCGCTTCTATCACAAATACCCACGAATACAAACTGAATGCGAAGATCCAGAAGAGTTACCATGGTAACATATGGAGTAATCTGATGTACCCCTCAAATATCTTAATACTCGCTTAACTGCATCCCAATGTACCCGTCGAGGGTTAGCCATAAACCGGCTTAGGACTCCCACTGCTTGGGAAATGTCTGGTCTAGTACAGACCATAGCATACATAAGACTGCCAACTGCACTAGCATAAGGTACTCTACTCATGTCCTCCACCTCACTAGGAGATTTTGGACAATCATCTACAGATAACTTTGTTCCCATTGAAACAGGAACACATAGTGGTCTACAATCTGCCATGCTGAACCTGTCCAACACAGACTTCACATACTTACTCTGACTCAACCAGAGTTTTCTGTTAGACCTGTCTCTACTGATTTCCATACCCAAGATGTACCTTGCTGCCCCAAGATCTTTCATCTCAAACTGTGCTGACAACTGAGATTTAAAATCAGAAATCATACCCTTACCCTTCCCAAATAGCAACATATCATCAACATATAATGCAACAATAAGAAGGCGATCATTTTCAACTCTGAAATAAACACAATGATCTGATTTCGATCTTACAAATCCAATTGACAACACAAAGGCATCAAACTTAAGGTACCACATCCTAGGAGATTGCTTCAAACCATATAGAGATTTCTTTAATCTGCAAACTAAGGATTCATTACCTTTAACAATGTAGTGCTCAGGCTATGACATATAAATCTCTTCCTCCAAATCACCATGAAGGAAAGCTGTCTTCACATCCATCTGTTCTATCTCTAAATCATATGATGCAGCAAGAGATAACAAAAATCTAATGGATGTCAACTTTGCAACAGGAGAGAATATTTCACCATAATCTATTCCCTCTACCTGTGAATACCCCTTTGCAACCAATCTAGCTTTGTACCTTTCAACACTGCCATCTGCACAGAATTTCTTCTTGAACACCCATTTACAGCCAACAGATTTTCTCCCTTTAGGCAAGGTACAAGGTCCCAAGTTTTGTTTTTCTCCAATGAAGCCATCTCATCATCCATAGCCTCAATCCAAGAACCTGCATCTTCCATGCCCAAAGCCTCTTTCACAGATCTAGGCTCATCAGTGTTAGTAATCAAAGCAAAAGCACAACTGGAATCTAACATAGAATAACCAAACCTTTCTGGTTGCTTTCTTTCTCTCATGGATCTCCTCAAGGGTTGAGGTTGAGGTTGTTCTTCCTCTTCTTCCGAACTATCAGAGCTGCTAGAGCTCTCCTCATCATTAGACCCAACATGGTCTCTCTGTTCAGTCTTCTCAAGGGTAGGAGGAAACTGAACAACATCTTTTTCCTTTTCTTTTTTATCTGGTTGTAGCACAATAGGAGAAGATGTTAGCTCTCTGAAAATAACATTTCTACTATACAACACCTTACTAGTCATAGGATTCCAAAGCTTGTATCCTTTCACACCAACACTGTATCCGATGAAAATACATTTGACAGCTTTGTTTTCCAACTTAGATCTTTTCTCCTTTGGAACATGTGCATAAGCTTCACAACCAAAAACATGAAGATGTCTAATTGAAGGCTTCTTACCAGACCACACCTCCATGGGTGTCTTACCAACAAGAGCTGATGTAGGAGATCTGTTAACCAGATAGCAAGCAGTGGCAACAGCTTCGGCCCAAAATCTTTGTTCTAGGCCAGCTCCACTAAGCATACTCCTAGCCTTCTCCATCAGTGTCCTGTTCATTCTCTCTGCAACTCCATTTTGCTGCGGGGTGTAAGGAGTTGTCTTATGTCTCTCGATTCCTCGTTCTTTACAGAACTGTTCAAACTCTGTGGAACAAAACTCACCACCATTATCAGTTCTCACACACTTGATTCTTTTACCAGTCTGATTCTCCACGAGAGCCTTAAATTCCTTGAACCGACTGAAAACCTGTGTCTTACTTTTCAGGAAATATATCCAAGTCCTTCTACTGTAATCATCTATAAAAGATACAAAATATACAGAACTGGAGATAGAAGGAACTTTTACAGGACCAAAAACATCAGAATGAATAAGATCCAAAAGTCCAGAAGACTTGTGAGAACTGGAGTAGAACTGAACATGATTTTGCTTACCATAAACACAGTGTTCACAGAAATCGAATTCGAGATTACAATCATTTAGCCCCTCAACGAGATTTTTAGTTTTCAAGGTCCTAAGACCCTTCTCACCAATGTGGCCAAATCTCATATGCCACAACATTGTCTTTTCTGCAGGAAGCTTGCCTTCCAAAGTGTTTACACCCTTAGGCACACTTACTGCACTACCATCGGAACCCATTGCCACAATCTTCTTTACTGCTCGTTCAGATGGTGGGGATGAAGTGATAGCTGCTCTCTTCTTTGAAACAGAAGAACTATTGCATTGAGCAATGCATGCATCAAGCTGAAACAAAGTACCTCTCCTAGTACCTTTAGCGAGCACCATAGATCCTCTTATCATCTTGCATCCATCTTTCGAAAAAACAACTTGCACACCTACATCATTCAACATACTTACAGATAATAGGTTTCGTGCCAAACCCGGAATGTGCATAACTCCATTGATTCCCTTTACTCGTCCATCAGGAAATCTGATAGTGACCCTTCCGCGTCCAACTATCTTTAGGTGAGAATCATCACCCAAGTACACCTTTCCACCATCAAACTCTTCATATTTTGAGAACCAGTTTCGATGAGAGGTCATGTGAAAAGAAGCACCCGAGTCTACTAACCACACATCATCAGATGCATGGGCTGCCAAAGCTGCAATAAAAGCATCTCCATCTTCTTGAGATTTTTCAGAAGCTGAATCTGATCCTTTCTTCTTCTTCTTCGGTTCTTTGCAGTCCCTCCGGAAGTGCCCAGATTTATCACAGTTCCAACATTTCGCCTTGGACTTTCTAGGAGTCTTAGAACTCCCACAGGATTTGGATCTGCCCTTCTTTGACTTATTGTCATTCTGCTTTCCTTTGTCATTGGATCTCCCACGAACAGCAAGGGCTTCCTTAGACGAATCCGAAGTCTTTCTTTGCATCTCCTCAGATATCAGCGAAGACACCACATCATCCATACGGAATGTGACTATAGTACTTCTGAGAGCCATCACAAGATGGTCCCACGAATCTGGCAAGGAACAAATCAGGGTCATACATCGATCCTCCTCCTCAATCTTGGCACCAGATGATGCCAACTGTGCAATCAATAAATTGAATGCATTGAGATGATCAGTTACGGATCCACCTTCCTCCATTCTTAAAGAATACAACTTCTTTCTCAGGAACAACTTATTCACCAGAGATTTGGCCTGATACACAGACCCAAGCCGTTTCCACAAAGAATTTGCAGTAGTCTCATCAAGAACATTCAGAAGAACGGCATCTGCTAGACAGAGTCTGATGAGACCCTTAGCCTTCCGATCCTTGATATCCCAATCCGCTTGAGGTATCGCTACAGGTTTCACATCAAGTGAAGTAGCCTCCCATAGATCGCGGTCTTCAAGCATGTCTTCCATCTTGAGTTTCCACAACTCGAAATTAGTGCCATTAAATTTCTCCACCTCCATTCTACTGTATGAGGAACTTGCCATCTCAATCTGCAAATAAGATTCAGAATGCTCTGCACAAAAAAACTCCCACTCAACTTGAGATTAGCTCAAAAAACCCTACCCAACAACTAGGATCAAAAGTTGATCAGGCTCTGATACCACTTGTAAGGAAACTCAGGTGCGGAAACAGCTTCCTACACTAATCTCTTAAGGAAAGTATGGTGCAAATTCGTTTTAAACCCTTACAATTTCAGATTCGTTAATCTACTTAACAATGATATTGCAGCAATATACCATACATACAGAAAAATAAAGAATGACACAATGATTTACCCTGGGGAAAACCTTTCGGTAAAAAACCCCAGCACTCCAAAACCTGCACAATGTATTATCTTCAACACAACAGTTACAACACACTTGCAATGCAAGTTCTTTCAGGAGATTTCCAACACTTGAAGACAAAATGCGACAGCATCAAAACGTTCCAACAATACACTCACATCACACAACTTCGCAACCCTAAAAAACGTGTCATAGGAATCCGTCATAACCGTTTCAGCCATGATCTCCTTACACCATGGTGAGTGGACTCACCGCCTGTGATAAGGCGGTAACTCTTAGGTTAGTCACCATGGTACCACCAAAGCCAAACTTAGCCACTACAGTAAAGTGATAAAGGCATAAATGAAACAATTTTTCACCAAGACATGAAAGTTGGGGCTTCAAGCTGGAAGTTGAGACACTTTCTGAACACTTGACACATACATCCTCTAAGGTATGTGACAATGCTTACATTTGAAACCCATAACATACAAAAGTAAACTAATCCATAGAATATAAATTTTACTCATGAAATAAAGAACATAGATCCAATAACATTAAACTCATTTCATAAGATTACAAAGTACATATTAAAATCATTCATAGATTGTGTTCATTTTATATAGCAGTTACAAGGCTCATTTCCAAAATGAGGTAGATCATACAAACAATATTACAATTACAATGATACAAAGATTCTCCTCAAATACAAATGAGGAGTAGTACATATACATTAACATCCAACAGATCCAATAGAATATAAGAGATGGTACAAAGCAATAGGAACATGTGATCCCTCCAATCTAGAAGGTCCCGCCATCACAAACATGAAGTGGAAACGGAACGGTGTAAGGTGCACATTCCACCCAACCACATGGTACCTGAAGGCCCACCTCCCATGCTAGGAGATAGTAAAAGGGCTTCCTAGGTATAACCAACAACCTCAAGAAATAGGCAACCACAAGACTAAACTATACAAGTACAATATACATAACATGAAGGTTACATTACTTCCAGAGTAAAATTATCAAGTATATCAATTGAACAATATAAACTGTTGTCATAGGAGGATTTTCATTACAAAGTTACATGGGTTATCCTTGCAGATCTTCCTAGGCCCCAACCCCCATCTTGGGTTATCCTAGTAGCCTCTCACAATCCCCAGCCCCACATGCAAACCAGTGCAAATTCAAATATCTTTCAAAGGGACAAGATAATGACCTTTCCATTCTAGGCCTTCTCATCTCATCTCAATTCTAAACGAGCCCTTGAGCCAATGAGTGAGGCATAATTAACAAGTTATGTGTTTTAAGGCTACCCTTTCCCCTAATACTTCCATTTAATTTCCACTGAATTATCTAACTCTCACATGAGTTATTCTAGCACCACTTTATGTGCTAGCCCCCATTGAGAGCCACTCCCCTATTGTCAACACAAGGATCTAATCCATAAACCAAGGGTAGAAAAAGTGCACAAAAATGGATATTAAATCCCAACCATAATGCAAGAGGCAACACATCTCATTCGTAGTAATCGGGTGTGTAAACTGGATCACAACCAGGTTCACTACCCAAGGAAAACAAAGGGCTTAACAAAATATCACAACAACCCCCACATAATATTACAACATCTAGAAGGATTACACATTCACAACTAATAGATTTCCCAACTTACATGGACAAAAGACATCATAATTAAATAAGCAATTCAGGTAGGTAATAAAACTATCATTATGATTTCCTTAATCTAACTTCCATTCCAAGAAAAAAAAAAATACATTGCTCAAAATAGTCTAACTTAATACAATTTCATTTATAGTCAATAAAGAAATTAAATCTAATTATTTAATTCAATTTCCCAATTTACATCTATATAAAAATCAATTTCCTTTTTTTTTAAATCATTTCATTTTAAAAACAGCTAATTCGTGCATTTACATGCACCTATACAAAATTCATTTAAATATATATATATATATATAATTATAATTATATATAATTATAATTATATATAATTATATATGTATTGATATATAATTATATTATTTAAATATTAAAAAAATTAAATTATAAATTTCCAAGACAAATATTCAATATATAAATATAAATATATATTTACATATATATTTATGCATATATATATATTATATTTTATATATTAAAAAAATCAAACTATAAATTCAAATTAAAAAGGGAGGACGAAATGTTTGGAAGCCACATTAATCCCAGGCTGTTAAACACGGCTGACTCCCGAAGTGGGCGCGGCCTGTGAAGGAAGCACTAGGCACTGCCTCCACAGTGTCGCCTCCCCTATGGGGGCGACTGTGGGGGGCTGCCCCAATCCCCATTCAAATTTAAAACTATTTTTTTTTAAGAATATAAACCTATGATTTCAAAAATCGCCGTACAAATTTCATCAGGGTTTTTTGAAAATAAAATTCTAACACTAAATTTAATAAAATACAAATATGCATATTTTATATATGTATATGTATATATTAATGTATATATATATAAATATATAAAAATGATTTCTCCAGATGAGCAACTTTTACAAAAAAAATCTACAAGAAAATATTTACAAATTTACCAGAGGTTTTTAATTTCCCAAGCCAAATAAATCTAATTAGAAAAAAAAACAATAATCTTCTACAGGAAGATCTTTTCCAATACAATCAGAGGTTTTCCACAAATTTTAACAGGAAGATTGGAATCAATTCCTACAAAGGTTTTCCAATTTTTTTATATAATCATTCTGAGAATTCTATTGTTTTAAATCAATTCATCTTTTCAAAAGAATATAAGAATTTAATCTGAGGTTCAAAAGCTTTCACGACAATCTTTCCAAATTTCAAAACATATTAAAGCTTTAAAATAAATAAATTTTTCTTCATTGTACAAGCAATCTTTTCCAATTTGAATTTAAATAAAAACAATAAAGAACCTGTTTCAGATGCTTGAAGAAGTGAAGTTTGAAGTAGAACCTCACCTTCAGTTTCCAAAATTATCAAAGCCTCTTCTAGAATAATCCTCTTTTCTAGAAAGCTGAAAATAAAACCAGAGCCAATATCCCAAGAACTTCTTCAAATTTTCAACAACCACCAAAATACCATTTTCATTTTCGTGAAATAGCCTTTTCCCCCTCTTCCAGTTAACACAATGATTCTCTCCATGAATTATTTCCCAACACCAATTTTCAATTTTCTAACTCATGTCACAATCCCAAAATATCTTTCCAAATCAAATCCCAAGATATTTCCTCTTAGATATTTTATAAGATATTTGTTTATTTAATAATTTAAAATCAAATAATAATTTTAATTATCCATTCATTTAAATTCACAACTTTATTTAATGAACTTAAATAATTAAATAAATAAATAATTTGTAATCTAACAATTTTAATCACTTTATAAAATAAATTCAATCTAAATAATTAAATTACTTTACAAAAAAAATTAAATCTAATTAATTTAATCAAATTTAAAGCTTCTAACAACATTAATCATGATTAAATAAATAATCAATTTAAAACATTATAAATATTAATTAACATTAATTTCCCACAGAGTATACCTTGAAAAATAATTAAACAAGGCAAACAGGGACAACATGACAAAAAAGCATGACCAAAACAAGGACTGACGACACACTGTGACTAAGGTTGTGGTTTGACAAGGAAATCTTGTTACTACCTCCTAATCAACTATTTTGTTGGGCAATGGACACATTCAAACCTATGAATCTAGGTGGATTCAATGTCTTGTATGTGCAATCCTGTAGTTAAAACATATGTCGTACATGTATATAGATCATGAACAATCACACCGTGAAGGGAAAATCGTAGAATCACAGGGCGCTCACAAGCAAGTGATGCAATCATGTTCCCTTCACCAATATAGTGTCACATCAAAACTGACAAAACTAAAACATCAAATAACTACAGATGAACATATATCAATATCAACTCACATAATCAACTATGCTAACTAGAGAGCATGTCATAATCAATAATCATCAATATAGTGTACCATCACATTTCAATATAAAAACCATTATCACTATAACATCAGCGATTAAATAAAAAATCATA
>CM021102.1:739655835-739811677 GCA_007115665.2 Sequoiadendron giganteum
TGAAGGGAAAATCAAGATGGATCTAATGACCCAACAGTGCATAATACATTCCCTTAACACTAATACGACAGAGGAGAAGAGCATAAATAGGTTCAAAAGCTTTATAAACTTATTTGAGAAGAATACAACCAATAAAAATAGATAACAAAATTGAGCATTCATAGTCGACACAAGAGATACACGGGAAAACCTTTACAAGTAAAAAACCCACCACACAAAGTTAATACAATTGTATTATAGTAACATAAATAGTTACATACAATATACAATCTTCTTTGACTAGGTCACATCAACACTTACAAAACTATCTCACTGTTACAATGTTATCACACACATCCCGTTCGAATTATCTCACTTCTTGCAATATTGTACTCGACTTACATAAGTCATACGTTGCATTCAATTCTATCAACCAAGCATCGACCAATAGGTTCATGAATATTCCATCCAATCATGCAACCAATCTACCCATACCGATCTCTCTCCAACGAGCCACCTAGGCATTAATGCCATCACCCAAATCGGGATTTGTTCACCACCTTGAGTCAACCTGCACCTGCTACAATAACTATTTTGGTTTCCAACCAATTATTGCTATGTCATTGAGCCACGTGTCTGTAGTTGGTATGTCTACCACTTATTTCACCGAGTCCAACTCAGTCAACCTAGTTGTTGAGCTCACCGAGCTCATACTGCGCTACTGCAGCCCTACCAAGTTTGACTCATGGTATGGCGGTGAGCTCGACCGAGCTCACCCCAAGATATCATTGAGCTTTGCCCTTCTCTCTACCATGCTACCACAGCCCTGCTGAGTTCGACTCATGGTATGGTAGTGAGCTTGACTGAGCTCACCCCAAGATATCAATGAGCTTTACCCTTCTCTCTATTGCGCTACCGCAATACTAACAAGGTCTAATCGTGGTATGATGGTAGCCATTTTGGCTGACCACTGGCGATCTTACCATAGCCACCATGGATAGTCAACCTCCAGCCAGGCCACTGGCGGTCTTATCATGGCCATCGCGGTCAGTCAGTTGATTGTCCCTGGTGTGGTGGTAACCACCAACTAGGTTGCTAGCGGTCTTACCGCAACCACTGTAGTTAGTCACTTGACTATCTGCGGTGTGGTGGTAATTGCTAGCCAGGCCACTGGCGGTCTTACTACGGCCACCATGATCAGTCACTCGACTGTCTGTAGTGCGATGGTAACCAACAGACCCAACCGCAGGCGGTCTCACCATGCTACCACGATGAGTGGACCCACCACCTACGATAAGGTGGTAATTATCAGGATAGTCACCATGGTACCACCAAAGCCAGACTTAGCTGCCACAGTAAAGCGGTAAAGGTAGAAATGAAATAATTTTTCACCAAGACATGAAATTTGGGGCTTCAAGATAGAAGTTGAGACACATTTTCTCAACAAGCTCCCACTTGGCGAACACTTCCAACTTCCCCCATGGCTTCGAAAAATTACTGTCTATCATAGGCCCCAAGGCCCATAGATTATGCACACCATTTGAACTTGTCTATGCTAACCAGCTTCGTTAAAGCATCTGCAAAATTCTTTAAGGTTTCAAACTTTTGCATATTTACCTTGCCATCTTCAACCATATCCCCCACGAAGTGATATTGCACATCAATGTGCTTGGTCCTGGCATGAAAGGTCGGATTCTTTGCCAAATAAATGGCACTCTGACTGTCACAACATATTTAAATATGCCTAGCATTAAATCCAATGTCTGAAGACAAATGGTTTAACCAAACAACCTCTTTACAAGCATGAGTTGCAACCATGTACTCTGCCTCTATCATGGGGTGATCCCACAAAGTTGGTTTACAATTTCTGAGAGGAACTGATTTTTGCTTAAATCACATATTTTTAGAAAATATAATGATTTAAGCCTTTAAAAGTTCCACTTTAAGGATTTTAATTGAAGAGGATTTGATCAAACCACCTTAGATCAAAGCCCCTTCGATAAATCCTCACTAGTTTTAAACCATACCTATAAATGAGTCTCCTTTACACCTATCAAAATGCTGATAAAAAATCACTTTTGATTTACCTTTTGGGGGATCAAATGAATTCATTTAAAATTTATTTCAAATGATTATGGTAGTCCTTGAAATGAGCTATCCCATGAATATAATTTTAATATGTTTTTGTTTTATTATGTATGTGTTTTTTTAGTTTTATTGAACATAGGTTTTTCACCGAAAATCAAGATCTTTGTTTTGCACACGTGGAAAAATAGAAAATTATAAAAAATATTTATAAAAAGAAAATGTTCGTGCTGGGTATTTATGTCCTTGATTCATTAAAAAAAAAATTTGAATTTCGATACATACAAAAAAATTTATGCTATATACAATCCGCCTATGTTTGAATTGCAATTAGTTTGACTTCAAAGCTCTATTAAAGAAAAATTATTCAATAAAAGACTATGAGACCAAATGAAAGTGATAGATATCATAGTTACAAATCTAAATTTGAAAAAAAAAAGAATTTTATCCTTAATACAAAAAAAGTTATGTTGTATACAGTGAGCGTCACTTTTTTAAAATGTTGTTTTCTGTAAAAAAACCAATTTTCGTGGGAGATGGAAAAATAAGTGCAATATTATTCCAAAAAAATTGAAAAAAATATTTTTAGAATCTACAGACAAAATGTGATGAGACTCTAGTTTTCATCATCTTCAAATTCCTCATGGTTTAGTTGCTATAGGTGCCCGAATGTGAAGATTTAGTTAAAAATAATAATTTCAATGTCTAGTTTGGCCAAAAATTGTAAACCACTTTTGTGGGATCACCCCATGGATAAAGCAACTACAACCTGTCACTTGCTCATCCAACTGATTGCTCCACCATTAAGCATGAAAGTGTATCCATTGGTGGATCGCTTGATGTCAAAGTCGCCTGCCCAATCTGAATCAACATACCCATGAATGTTGAGATTCCTCTGTGATGCAACCAAATTGCCATGGTAACACAATGCATAATCCAAAGTCCCCTTCAAATACCTAAATACTCTCTTCACAACATCCCAATGTGATCTTCCCGGATTTTCCATAAATTGGCTTAGAACTCCCACTACTTGGGTAATGTCTGGTCTTGTACAGACCATAGCATACATCAAAGTGCCAACAACACTTGCATAAGGCACACTGGTCATTTACTCCATCTCAGTAGTAGACTTTGGACAGTCTTCAATAGATAGCTTAGTTCCATGCATGATTGGAACAACAAGCTACTTGCAATCATCCATGCTAAATCTCTCCAGAACTATCTTCACATACTTACTTTGATAGACCCAAAGCTTTATGCTTGTTATATCCCTGATAATCTCCATTCCAAGAATGTACCTTGGTGCACCAAGATATTTCATTTTGAACTTTGTAGACAACTGAGATTTAAGATCAGAAATCATAGTCTTGCTATTTCCAATGACTAACATATTGTCCACATACAGGGTAATAACAAGCACACGATAATTCTTAGATTTATAATAAATGCAATAATCAGATTTTGATCTCACAAATCCCATTGACAACACAAACGTGTCAAATTTATGGTACCACATTCTAGGAGATTGTTTTAAACCATAGAGAGATTTATTCAACTTACAAACCAGATTTTTTTTATCTTTTTCAACAAAATGTTTAGGCTGGGACATGTAGATTTCTTCTTCGAGCTCACCATAGAGAAATGTTGTCTTCACATCCATCTATTCAATTTCAAAATATGATGGATGTCAGCTTTGCTATAGGGGAACAAATCTCTCCATAATCAATTCCCTCAATTTGAGAAAATCCCTTTCCAACCAACCTTGCCTTATATTTCTCAACACTACCATCAAGGCTTTTTTTTTTTTTGAATATCCACTTACAACCAATAGGCTTTCGCCCTTTAGGTAGTGGTACCAAGTTCCAGGTTTCATTCGTAATTAAAGCATAGGCACAATTTGAATCTAACATTGAAAAACTATACCTTTTAGGTTGCCTTCTTTCTTGTGTAGATCATCTTACAAGCTAAGGTTGTTCTTCATCATTAGAACTTACAGAGCTGCTTGAGCTCTCCTCAATCTCAGGTACACCATACAACTCTTTCCTTTCTGGAGTTTGGGGAATCTCAACTGCATCCTTCTTCTTGTCACTATGACTTGTCTCAAGCTGTTGATCACTTACTGAAGGTTTTCGCTCATGAAATATCATGCTTCTGCTATACAAAACCTTCTCAGTAATAGGGTTCCAAAGCTTGTATCCTTTCACACCAACTCCATAGCCGATGAGGATACATTTGACAACCTTGTTATCCAATTTGGATCTCTTTTCATTTGGCACATAAACATATGTCTCACAACCAAACACATAGACATGCCTCAGAGAGGGCTTCTTACCAGACCATGCTTCCAAAGGTGTCTTTTCAACAAGAGAAGAGCGAGGAGATCTATTTATTAGATAACATGTTGTAGCCACAACTTGAGCCCAAAACTTCTGCTCCAAACCAACATCACTCAACATACTCCTTCCCTTTTCCATCAACATCCTGTTCAACCTTACAACAACTCCATTTTGCTATGGAGTGTAAGGCAATGCCTTATGCCTTTTAATTCCATGATCAGTCCAATAACTTTTGAAATCTGCAGAACAAAATTCACCGCCATTGTCTATCCTCAAACATTTAATTTTCCTTCCAGTTTGATTCTCTACCAAAGATTTAAATTATTGAAACTAACTAAACACTACTGATTTACTTTTATGAAAGTATACAAATGCCCTTCTTGAACAGTCATCAATAAAAGAAATATAGTATCTAGACTTTGATAATGAAGGAACATTAACTGGACCAAACACAACAGAATGAACATAATCCTATATACCAGAAGATTTATGAAGACTAGAATAAAATGAAACACGGTGATGTTTTCCATAGATACAATGTTCGCAAAAGTCAAACTCAAGGTTACAATCATCAAGCCCTTCTACAAGATTTTTATTCTTCAAGGTTTTTAAACCTTTCTCACCAATGTGACCAAGTCTATTATGCCATACCATATTCTTCTCCACTGGGAGTTTTACCTCTAAAGTATTTGCAACCAGAGAAGTGTCTTCATCTTTCTTTATAGGTGTAGCATTGCTTGACTTTACAGAGGCACTGTTGCAAAGAAGAGGTCATGCATCCAGCTTATACAAAGTGCCAGTACGAACATCCTTAGCCCTTAGCTAGCACCATTGCACCTCTAGCCATTTTACATCCCCTACTTGAGAAAGAAACTTCTACACCAGCATCATTTAACTTACTGATAGAAAGAATATTTTGAGCTAGACCTGATATGTGAAGTACACCAACAATACCTTTGACTCTCCCATCAGGAAACTAAATTCTGACTCTTCCTCTACCAACTATCTTCAACGTTGAATCACTTGCCAAGTATAACTTTCCACCGTCATACTTCTTGTATTTAGAGAACCATTCTTTATTGGATGTCATGTGAAAAGACACACCTGAGTCAACCAGCCAGACATCATTTGATATATGAGTTGTCAAGGCTGCTGCAATGAAGGCATCTGCATCACTTTGAGAAGATTCATTGTTAGAGACATTCTTCTTCTTCTTCTCCTTGTAGTCCTTCCAGATATGACCAGGTTGCCTACAGTTCCAGCATCTCACCTTGAACATTTTACTAGGAGACTTTGATCTCCCTGCAGATTTAAATTTTGACTTCTTGTCTTTCTTCTTGCCTTTCTGCTTTGGTCTACCTCGAAAAACAAGAGCCTCTTTGGCCATCTCAGAAGACTTCCTTCACATTTCTTCAGACAAGAGTGAAGTAACCATGTCATCCATCCTGAATATAGTGGTTGTGCTTCCAATAGCCATCACAAGATGATCCCAACTATTAGGTAATCAACACAGTAGGAGCATGCAACGATCCTCCTCCTCTATCTTTACACCTACATATGCTAGCTAAGTAACACTTATATTAAATGAGTTCAGATGGTCTGCAACAGATGCACCTTCTTCCATCTTCAAGGAATACAACTTCTTCCTCATGAATAACTTATTCACCAGAGACTTTCCCTGATAAATATCACCAAGCTTCTTCCATAATGAAGTTGCAGACTGCTCCTCATGGACGTTCAAGAGTACAAAATCATCAAGACTCAGTCTTATGAAACCTCTTACTTTCTATCAGAAAGATCCCAAGATTCTTGTGCCGTACTTTGTGGCTTAGTTCCAGACACTGCAATCCAGAGGTCTCTATCCATCAGCAAGTCTTCTATCTTGAGTTTTCATTACTCAAAGTTGCTGCCACTAAAATTTTCAATATCTACTCTACCTGATGTACTCGCCATCTCAAATAGAAAAAAGTTTCAACAATGCAAGACTCCCACTGAAACAGTATTAGCACAAAAAACTTAGCTTTCTCTCAAGGATAACACAACGGGCCAGGCTCTGATACCACTTGAAGGGAAAAACGGGATGGATCTAATGACCCAATAGTGCGAAACACATTCCCTTAACACTAATACAATAGAGGAGAAGAGCATAAACAGGTTCAAAAGCTTTATAAATTTACTTGAGAAGAATACAACCAATAAAAATAGATAACAAAATTGAGCATTCATAGTTGACACAAGATATATGCAGGAAAACATTTATAAGTAAAAAACCCACCACACAAAGTCAAGACAATTGTATTACAGCAATAGAAACAATTACATACAATATATAGTCTTCTCTGATCAGCTCACAATAGCACTTACAAAACTATCTCACTATTACAATGTTATCACACACATCCCATTCGAATTATCTCACTTCTTGCAATATTGTACTTAACTTACATAAGTCATACGCTGCATTCAATTCTATCAACCAAGCATCGACCATTAGGTTCATGAATCTGTCATCTAATCACATAATCAATTTTCCCATACCGATCTCTCTGCATCGAGCCACCCAGGCATTAATGCCATCACCCAAATTAGGTTCTTTTCGCCACCTTGAGTTGACCTGCACCTGCTGCAATAACTATTGTGGTTTTCAACCAATTATCGCTATCACTAAGCCACGCATCTACAGTTGGTACGTCTACCGCTTCTATCACAAATACCCACGAATACAAACTGAATGCGAAGATCCAGAAGAGTTACCATGGTAACATATGGAGTAATCTGATGTACCCCTCAAATATCTTAATACTCGCTTAACTGCATCCCAATGTACCCGTCGAGGGTTAGCCATAAACCGGCTTAGGACTCCCACTGCTTGGGAAATGTCTGGTCTAGTACAGACCATAGCATACATAAGACTGCCAACTGCACTAGCATAAGGTACTCTACTCATGTCCTCCACCTCACTGGGAGATTTTGGACAATCATCTACAGATAACTTTGTTCCCATTGAAACAGGAACACATAGTGGTCTACAATCTGCCATGCTGAACCTGTCCAACACAGACTTCACATACTTACTCTGACTCAACCAGAGTTTTCTGTTAGACCTGTCTCTACTGATTTCCATACCCAAGATGTACCTTGCTGCCCCAAGATCTTTCCTCTCAAACTGTGCTGACAACTGAGATTTAAAATCAGAAATCATACCCTTACCCTTCCCAAATAGCAACATATCATCAACATATAATGCAACAATAAGAAGGCGATCATTTTCAACTCTGAAATAAACACAATGATCTGATTTCGATCTTACAAATCCAATTGACAACACAAAGGCATCAAACTTAAGGTACCACATCCTAGGAGATTGCTTCAAACCATATAGAGATTTCTTTAATCTGCAAACTAAGGATTCATTACCTTTAACAATGTAGTGCTCAGGCTATGACATATAAATCTCTTCCTCCAAATCACCATGAAGGAAAGCTGTCTTCACATCCATCTGTTCTATTTCTAAATCATATGATGCAGCAAGAGATAACAAAAATCTAATGGATGTCAACTTTGCAACAGGAGAGAATATTTCACCATAATCTATTCCCTCTACCTGTGAATACCCCTTTGCAACCAATCTAGCTTTGTACCTTTCAACACTACCATCTGCACAGAATTTCTTCTTGAACACCCATTTACAGCCAACAGATTTTCTCCCTTTAGGCAAAGGTACAAGGTCCCAAGTTTTGTTTTTCTCCAATGAAGCCATCTCATCATCCATAGCCTCAATCCGGGAACCTGCATCTTCCATGCCCAAAGCCTCTTTCACAGATCTAGGCTCATCAGTGTTAGTAATCAAAGCAAAAGCACAACTGGAATCTAACATAGAATAACCAAACCTTTCTGGTTGCTTTCTTTCCCTCATGGATCTCCTCAAGGGCTGAGGTTGAGGTTGTTCTTCCTCTTCTTCCGAACTATCAGAGCTGCTAGAGCTCTCCTCATCATTAGACCCAACATGGTCTCTCTGTTCAGTCTTCTCAGGGGTAGGAGGAAACTGAACAACATCATTTTTCCTTTTCTTTTTCATCTGGTTGTAGCACAATAGGAGAAGATGTTAGCTCTCTGAAAATAACATTTCTACTATACAACACCTTACTAGTCATAGGATTCCAAAGCTTGTATCCTTTCACACCAACACTGTATCCGATGAAAATACATTTGACCGCTTTGTTTTCCAACTTAGATCTTTTCTCCTTTGGAACATGTGCATAAGCTTCACAACCAAAAACATGAAGATGTCTAATTGAAGGCTTCTTACCAGACCACACCTCCATGGGTGTCTTACCAACAAGAGCTGATGCAGGAGATCTGTTAACCAGATAGCAAGCAGTGGCAACAGCTTTAGCCCAAAATCTTTGTTCTAGGCCAGCTCCACTAAGCATACTCCTAGCCTTCTCCATCAGTGTCCTGTTCATTCTCTCTGCAACTCCATTTTGCTGTAGGGTGTAAGGAGTTGTCTTATGTCTCTCGATTCCTCGTTCTTTACAGAACTGTTCAAACTCTGTGGAACAAAACTCACCACCATTATCAGTTCTCACACACTTGATTTTTTTACCAGTCTGATTCTCCACGAGAGCCTTAAATTCCTTGAACCGACTGAAAACCTGTGTCTTACTTTTCAGGAAATATATCCAAGTCCTTCTACTGTAATCATATATAAAAGATACAAAATATACAGAACTGGAGATAGAAGGAACTTTTACAGGACCAAAAACATCAGAATGAATAAGATCTAAAAGTCCAGAAGACTTGTGAGAACTGGAGTAGAACTGAACATGATTTTGCTTACCATAAACACAGTGTTCACAGAAATCGAATTCGAGATTACAATCATTTAGCCCCTCAATGAGATTTTTAGTTTTCAAGGTCCTAAGACCCTTCTCACCAATGTGGCCAAATCTCATATGCCACAACATTGTCTTTTCTACAGGAAGCTTGCCTTCCAAAGTGTTTACACCCTTAGGCACACTTACTGCACTGCCATCAAAACCCATTGCCATAGTCTTCTTTACTGCTCGTTCAGATGGTGGGGATGAAGTGATAGCTGCTCTCTTCTTTGAAACAGAAGAACTATTGCACTGAGCAATGCATGCATCAAGCTAAAACAAAGTACCTCTCCTAGTACCTTTAGCGAGCACCATAGAACCTCTTATCATCTTGCATCCATCTTTCGAAAAAACAACTTGCACACCTACATCATTCAACATACATACAAATAATAGGTTTCGTGCCAAACCCGGAATGTGCATAACTCCATTGATTCCCTTTACTCGTCCATCAGGAAATCTGATAGTGACCCTTCCGCGTCCAACTATCTTTAGGTGAGAATCATCACCCAAGTACACCTTTCCACCATCGAACTCTTCATATTTTGAGAACCAGTTTCGATGAGAGGTCATGTGAAAAGAAGCACCCGAGTCTACTAACCACACATCATCAGATGCATGGGCTGCCAAAGCTGCAATAAAAGCATCTCCATCTTCTTGAGATTTTTCAGAAGCCGAATCTGAGCCTTTCTTCTTCTTCTTCGGTTCTTTGCAGTCCCTCCGGAAGTGCCCAGATTTATCACAGTTCCAACATTTCGCCTTGGACTTTCTAGGAGTCTTAGAACTCCCACGGGATTTGGATCTGCCCTTCTTTGACTTATTGTCATTCTGCTTTCCTTTGTCGTTGGATCTCCCGCGAACAGCAAGGGCTTCCTTAGACGAATCCGAAGTCTTTCTTCGCATCTCCTCAGACAGCAGTGAAGACACCACATCATCCATCCGGAATGTGACTATAGTACTTCCGAGAGCCATCACAAGATGGTCCCACGAATCCGGCAAGGAACAAAGCAGGGTCATACATCGATCCTCCTCCTCAATCTTGGCACCAGATGATGCCAACTGTGCAATCAATAAATTGAATGCATTGAGATGATCAGTCACGGATCCACCTTCCTCCATTCTTAAAGAATACAACTTCTTTCTCAGGAACAACTTATTCACCAGAGATTTGGCCTGATACACAGACCCAAGCCGTTTCCACAAAGAATTTGCAGTAGTCTCATCAAGAACATTCAGAAGAACGGCATCTGCTAGACAGAGTCTTATGAGACCCTTAGCCTTCCGATCCTTGATATCCCAATCCGCTTGAGGTATCGCTACAGGTTTCACATCAAGTGAAGTAGCCTCCCATAGATCACGGTCTTCAAGCATGTCTTCCATCTTGAGTTTCCACAACTCGAAATTAGTGCCATTAAATTTCTCCACCTCCATTCTACTGTATGAGGAACTTGCCATCTCAATCTACAAATAAGGTTCAGAATGCTCTGCACAAAAAAACTCCCACTCAACTTGAGATTAGCTCAAAAAACCCTACCCAACAACTAGGATCAAAAGTTGATTAGGCTCTGATACCACTTGTAAGGAAACTCAGGTGCGGAAACAGCTTCCTACACTAATCTCTTAAGGAAAGTATGGTGCAAATTCGTTTTAAACCCTTACAATTTCAGATTCGTTAATCTACTTAACAATGATATTGCAGCAATATACCATACATACAGAAAATAAAGAATGACACAATGATTTACCCTAGGGAAAACCTTTCGGTAAAAAACCCCAGCACTCCAAAACCTGCACAATGTATTATCTTCAACACAACAGTTACAACACACTTGCAATGCAAGTTCTTTCAGGAGATTTCCAACACTTGAAGACAAAATGCGACAGCATCAAAACGTTCCAACAATACACTCACATCACACAACTTCGCAACCCTAAAAAACGTGTCATAGGAATCCGTCATAACCGTTTCAGCCATGATCTCCTTACACCATGGTGAGTGGACTCACCGCCTGTGATAAGGCGGTAACTCTTAGGTTAGTCACCATGGTACCACCAAAGCCAAACTTAGCCACTACAGTAAAGTGATAAAGGCATAAATGAAACAATTTTTCACCAAGACATGAAAGTTGGGGCTTCAAGCTGGAAGTTGAGACACTTTCTGAACACTTGACACATACATCCTCTAAGGTATGTGACAATGCTTACATTTGAAACCCATAACATACAAAAGTAAACTAATCCATAGAATATAAATTTTACTCATGAAATAAAGAACATAGATCCAATAACATTAAACTCATTTCATAAGATTACAAAGTACATATTAAAATCATTCATAGATTGTGTTCATTTTATATAGCAGTTACAAGGCTCATTTCCAAAATGAGGTAGATCATACAAACAATATTACAATTACAATGATACAAAGATTCTCCTCAAATACAAATGAGGAGTAGTACATATACATTAACATCCAACAGATCCAATAGAATATAAGAGATGGTACAAAGCAATAGGAACATGTGATCCCTCCAATCTAGAAGGTCCCGCCATCACAAACATGAAGTGGAAACGGAACGGTGTAAGGTGCACATTCCACCCAACCACATGGTACCTGAAGGCCCACCTCCCATGCTAGGAGATAGTAAAAGGGCTTCCTAGGTATAACCAACAACCTCAAGAAATAGGCAACCACAAGACTAAACTATACAAGTACAATATACATAACATGAAGGTTACATTACTTCCAGAGTAAAATTATCAAGTATATCAATTGAACAATATAAACTGTTGTCATAGGAGGATTTTCATTACAAAGTTACATGGGTTATCCTTGCAGATCTTCCTAGGCCCCAACCCCCATCTTGGGTTATCCTAGTAGCCTCTCACAATCCCCAGCCCCACATGCAAACCAGTGCAAATTCAAATATCTTTCAAAGGGACAAGATAATGACCTTTCCATTCTAGGCCTTCTCATCTCATCTCAATTCTAAACGAGCCCTTGAGCCAATGAGTGAGGCATAATTAACAAGTTATGTGTTTTAAGGCTACCCTTTCCCCTAATACTTCCATTTAATTTCCACTGAATTATCTAACTCTCACATGAGTTATTCTAGCACCACTTTATGTGCTAGCCCCCATTGAGAGCCACTCCCCTATTGTCAACACAAGGATCTAATCCATAAACCAAGGGTAGAAAAAGTGCACAAAAATGGATATTAAATCCCAACCATAATGCAAGAGGCAACACATCTCATTCGTAGTAATCGGGTGTGTAAACTGGATCACAACCAGGTTCACTACCCAAGGAAAACAAAGGGCTTAACAAAATATCACAACAACCCCCACATAATATTACAACATCTAGAAGGATTACACATTCACAACTAATAGATTTCCCAACTTACATGGACAAAAGACATCATAATTAAATAAGCAATTCAGGTAGGTAATAAAACTATCATTATGATTTCCTTAATCTAACTTCCATTCCAAGAAAAAAAAAAATACATTGCTCAAAATAGTCTAACTTAATACAATTTCATTTATAGTCAATAAAGAAATTAAATCTAATTATTTAATTCAATTTCCCAATTTACATCTATATAAAAAAAAATCATTTTCCCCTTATTTTTAAATCATTTCATTTAAAAAAAATCTAATCCATGCATTTACATGCACCTATTATAAAACTCATATATATATATATATATATATATATGTGTGTGTGTGTGTGTGTGTGTGTGTGTGTGTGTGTGTGTGTGTGTGTGTGTGAATATATATAATTATATATATATATATATATATATATATAAATATTATTTAAATATTTAAAAATCAATTACAATTTTCCAAAATAAATATTAAATATATATATATATATATATACATATACATACATATATATAAAAATATATATTTATGCATATATATATTATATTTTATATATTTAAAAACATATTATGAAGTTGAATTAAAAGGCGAACCCAAATCCTTGAAGCAACCATCATTCCAGGTTGTTTACACACAACTGACTCCCTAAGGGGTGGGACCTATGAAGGCAACATTGGGCACTACCTCCATAGTGTCGCCTCCCCTATGGGAATGGTTGTGGGGGCAGCTGCAACCCCCATTCAATTTTTTTTAAAACTATAAACTTTTAAACCCATGATTTTACATATCTAAAATTGTTGTACAAATTTCAATCAGAGTTTCTTTTTCAAAATATTTTTTTATAGGAACTTTAATAAAATAAAAATATGCATATATTTATATATGTATATGTATATGTATATGTATATATATTAATATATATATCAAAATAATTGCTCCAAATGAGCAACTTTTCACAAAAAAATTCTATAGGAGGATATTTACAAATTTACCAAAGGTTCTTTTAATTTCCCAAGAAAAATAAATCTAATTGGAAAAAAAAAACAATAATCTTCTATAGGAATATCTTTTCCAATACAATAAGAGGTTTTCTACAATTTTTAACAACAATATTGAAATCAATTCCTACAAAGGTTTTTTCAAATTTTCTATATAACCATTCTAGGAATTCTATTGTTTTAAAACAATTCATCTTTTCAAAAGAATATAAGAATTTAATCTAAGGCTCTAAAGCTTTCATGATAATCTTTCCAATTTTCAAAACATATTAAAGCTTTAAAATAAATAAAAATTTCTTCATTGTACAAGCAATCTTTTCCAGGACAATAACTATCTCTCATAGCCTTTTCCAATTTGAATTTAAATAAAAACAATAAAGAACCTATTTCAGATGCTTGAAGAATTGAATTTTGAAGTAGAGCCTCGCCTTCAGATTCTAAAATTATCAAAGCCTCTTCCAAAATAATCCTCTTTTCCAGAAAGCTGAAAATAAAACCAGAGCCAATATCCTGAGAACTTCTTCCAATTTTCAACAACTCACAAAATACCATTTTCATTCTCGTGAAATATCGTTTTGCCCCTCTTCCAATTAACACAATGATTCTCTCCATGAATTATTTACCAACACTAGATTTCAATTTTCTAACTCATGTCACAATCCCAAAATATCTTTCCAAATCAAATCCCAAGATATTTCTTCTTAGATATTTTATAAGATATTTGTTTATTTAATAATTTAAAATCAAATATTAATTTTAATTATCCATTCATTTAAATTCATAACTTTATTTAACTAATTTAAGTAATTAATTAAATAAAACTTTTATAATCTAACAATTTTAATATCAAATTTAATCCAATTAATTAAATTAATTTACAAAATAAATTAAATCTAATTAACTAAATCAAATTTAAAGCTTCTAACAACATTAATCAATTTAAAATATTATAAACATTAATTAACATTAATTTCCCACCGAGCATACCTTGCAAAATACTTAAACGATAAGGAATACGAGGACAACATGACAACAAAGCATGACCAAAACAAGGACTAATGACACACTATGACTAGGGTTGTGGTTTGACAAGGAAATCCTATTACTACCTCCCAATCAATTATTTCATTGGCCAATGGACACTCTCAAACCTATGAATCTAGGCGGAGTCGATGTCCTATACCTACAATCCTACAATCAAACACATATGTCATACATGTATACATATCATGAACAATCACACCGTGAAGGGAAAATCACGAAATCACAGGGTGCTCACAAGCGAGTGATGCAATTACATCCCCTTCACCAATACAGTGTCACATCAAAATTGATGAAACTAAAACATCAAATAACTACAGATGAACATATATCAATATCAACTCACATAATCAATTATGCTAACCAGAGATCATGTCATAATCAATAATCATCAATATAGTGTACCATCACATCTCAATATAAAAACTATCACCGCTATAATGTTAGCGATCAAATAATATCATAGTATCATAGTCTATCAAAATAAAAGCACTGTCTGGAAACATGAGAAAATCAAAGGGGTGCTATACCTAGCATATTAAAATTATGATAAGGGATTCATAATAGACTTGGTTAAGGATTGCATGGGTTACATTAGATGTAATTAATGAGAATTTTGAGTGATAGAGTTGTGTTCAAAATATGGGGTGGAAAGACCCACCTTGGAATAATCAATTCTTTTTTGATGATACAACTAGGCTCAAGGTGGTAACTTCTCATGTGAAGATCTTCAAAGGATGGGTTTGGATCTATTTTACAAAGGAGAACTTGGGAATGCCTAAGAAACCATACCATCTTCAAGATTGATGACTATAATAATTTAAATAATGTCACCATGGATAAAACTCCAAAAGTTTTGAAAATGGAGAAAGGAGAAAATAGAAAGATGACCACTATAAAATTGGGATTGGTAGCATGCAAAGGTGTCAGTGTGAATAATTTTTTACTATTATATTCCAACAAAGATCAATGGATTATACATCTGAAGGATGCTAGTATCACAAAAGTTAAGAAAATCTTTGAAAGGGTCAAGGCTCGCCATGGCTATATTTATTTGAATTAATATATTTCCTTAGATTGATGATGGATTTCTTATAGGAATATTTTATGGACAAGTCACAAAAATGATGTCAAATTTTGTAAAGATAATTGGTAGGAATAGTTGATAGGTTCACACATGAGTAGGAGGCTCACATAACATATGCTTCTATACTTTAAGGATAATTATGGATCTAGCCAATAATCATAAAATATGGTTGTGAATGATACTAAGGTTATTAGAGAAAAAGAGATCCTTCAATAAAACCATGATACATATAGCTCAAACATTGAGTCACATATATCAAATTATATCTATAAGTTCACCATGGTTTCTACTTAATTTCTTATACACTTTGTCCACTTTGATCATAGCTTATTTTTTACAGTTTTCATAATTATTTTACCCTTTCTATTTTATTTTAATTGTTATTATCCCTCATTTGGACCCTTCATTTTCTTGTAGTGATCTAACTAAGTACAAGCTCTATTAAATTTGATGTTATATGCTATTATTAAAAACATCATTTTTATTTTATATATCAAAAATTGATGAGTACTCTCTCATACTAAATAACTAAAGGATTAATAAACAAATAAGATTATGATTCTTTTACACTAAAAGGAGTAAGGATTTTATGTACATCATTCTAGGGTCCATGCATATTGTCTATGTTATTGTATACATATTTCTAGGGGTTGACCTAGAAGAATATGCCTCCTTAGTACATAGTGATAACCTTCCCAATGTATTTATAAATATCACTAGCCCTTTGGATATGATAAAATATAGATGAAGCATAATAAAATCAAATGAGAGAAATATAGGGTTGTGCACAAATCATGCCAATAGGTACAAGATAGTTTTTGTGATTGAAAACTTAAACCCCATATAATATAGATAGAATATTCTAATCTTGAGGTGTGTTAAAAATTCTAATGATGTATTCCTAATCTCAAGATATTAAAAATTCTTCTATATTCACATAGATCATTTACTCTTTAGTTACACAACTCAAAAAAATTATTATTTGTATTTATTTCTATTACTTTAACATATAAATTCAAAAAGCCTATGCTTGAACATCTCTTCATTAAATTAATCTATATTAACTAAATATGTATATGCCTATGATTTTGACTAGATTAGTTTATATTAAGCTTAAGTAAATCATATTTTTATTTTATGTCAAGATGATCAAATAATAAAGATAACATGCATTGAAAAATAAAATCTTAAATTAATTATCCCACAAAACTATTAAGAAATTTCTATATGTGAATAGTTAAATTAAATTGAAAGAATTTATGTTGAAAAATAACCATTAGCCCTTTGTATACAAAGGGTTGAAGAGCCTTAAAACTCAATTAACAAATAAGATAGAGATTAATTCAAAATATCCTACTACATGAATAAAAACAAAAGAAAAATAATATATTCAAAATTAATCATAGCTCCATTCCTATGTACCACAAGTTGAAGAGCCCCGAAACTCTCAAATAGCTAATGAGTGAGAGGGACATAAATTAGGTGAATTATACCATATTAATATAAAAAGAAAAATGAAACCATTTTATGTTTCAAACTAACAAAAACTTATTTTAATACCATGGCTTGAAGAGCTCTAAAAATATCAATAATATAGAGATAAAAGAGATAAAGATAGAGTTGTATAAGTAAAATCATACTATATTAATATAATAAGGAAAATGAAAAATATTTTATGTTGAAAACTAATTATAACCATATTTATATATCATGGATTTAAGAGATTTAAAATTCTCAATTAAAATTTTTAATTGTGTGATATATATGGATGTGTGTGTGTGAGAAAGAGACAATATTAATATTAAAATAAAAGTGAAAATATTTAATGATCAAAACTAACCATGATCTCATTTGTATATCATGGGTTGAAGAGCCCTAAAACTCTCAATTAAAAAATGAGAGAGATAGCTATTAGACAAATAATACCACACTAATATAAAATAAGAAGTAAAAATATTTTATGTACAAAAATAATTGCAACCCCATTTGTATATGATGGGTTGAAGAGTTCTGAAACTCTCAATGAAGAAATGAGAGAGAGAGCACTATTAAGGAAATCCTACCATAATAATATAGAAAGAGGGCGGGAGGGAGAGAGAGCACTAATCATACACATTTTTATACCATGGTTTGAAGAGCCTTATAACTCTCAATTTGTGTTTGTTTGAGAGAGAGATGGAGAGGGAAGGAGGGGGAGACAAAGTACGAGAGAGAGACCATGTAGAGAAAACATTTTTTGGTCAAAACTGACCATAAACACATTTTTATACTATGGTTTGAAGAGCCTTAAAACTCTCAAGTTGTGTGTGTTTGAAAGAGATGAAAAGATGGAGAAAGAGAGTGTGTGTGTTTTTGGATGTTACAAATTATACATCTTAAAGTAGAAGTTTAAAAAATCAATCTGAAATATATAAATGATAATAGAAATAGAGAATAATACATCTTAAAATAAGAAAAATAATATTTTTCTAATTCATATTCATAATCAAAATTACTTCTAACTAATTATATGTTTTCTCATCAACATTTCATATGATATATCTTGATTCATCATAAAAAGCCTATACTTAATAAAAGAAAGGGGAAAGGTAGTGAGGGGGGCAGATGAGAGGTCGTTAAAGACCTAGATAACTAAAAGGTTGTACAGAAGAAAGTGAGAAAGAAAATTAAATGTCTAGGCATTAGTCAAATGTTTGTCTTAGACATTAATCAACTGTGGAGACGAACTATTAAATGCATAGTGTCCGACAATATCTTTAATAGCAGCGACAAAATCATAAACTGAAAAAACATAGGGCGGTTTTTAAGGCCATCCATAATTTTGTTACAAATTTGAAAAGTTCTACATATCTGGTGAATGTTATATGAAACAATACAATATCTCCTCGCAGATTCCCTTGTCTATAGTCCAAAGGAGCTCCCCCAAAATGAAAAACATCACTATCATCCTAAACTGTTGCATTCTATATGAACAGAGGATTTATTTTCAGACCAAAGAGACTGCCGCATGACTGATATCACCGTGCATCAAAGCCAAAATGAGTAACACAGCCATTATGCATATTGGAAGAAGTAATAATACAAGAGGCGGAGGCCGTGGAGAAGGCACTACTAAGGGAACAACTAATAATGTAACAGCCAGGCATACGAGTGCAAATATCGATCGAGAACTGAACTGGATAACATTACATGAGCGCTTATTTTCCCTTACTTCTCTTCTTCTGTATACCCAGGGCATTTCCTCAAATGAGAAATCCGAGGCGGAATTCATTATGTTCAGGCAACTAGGCGTTTTCAAATGCAGTGAATCTCCAATATAATTTCAAGTTACTGCTATTCTGTATTTTTCTATAGGATATTTCACCTAAGGGAATTGCTTTACAGATTTATGCTCAAATAGAATAAGAGAAAAAGAAGGGAAAAAAAATGGTTTCTTGCCTTCAGAGAGGCGCCTATTGTCAATTGCTCCGGTTCTTGATGCTTCTAAACTTTCAATCCTTTTCTCGACTGTAAACTCAAGAAAACATGCCGTCAAATATGTGCCAAAACTTCGTCAATCTGCGTAAAATCGAGCTGGTTAGAATCCAGCTGAACACGGGAAAGCCGCTGTATGGTGCGATCTTGAAGCTTTGCAGTCACTTAACTCTGGAAAACATGCCGTCAAATATGTGCCAAAACTTCGTCAATCTGCGCAAAATCGAGCTGGTTAGAATCCAGCTGAACACGGGAGAGCCGCTGTATGGTGCGATATTGAAGCTTTGCAGTCACTTAACTCTAGAAAACAGGCCGTCAAATATGTGCCAAAACTTGATCAATCTATGCAAAATCAAGCTTGTCCGAATCGCGCGGACCACACGGAGGCCGCTGTATGATGCGATCTGGAAGCTTTGCAGTCACTTAACTCTAGAAAACAGGCCGTCAAATATGTGCCAAAACTTCATCAATCTACTCAAAATAGAGCTTGTTAGAATCGCGGCGAACACACGGATTCCACTGTATGATGCGATCTGGAAGCTTTGCAGTCACTTAAAAGATTCGCGGCCTCGAATCAACTTGAAACTTCAAAGTTTCAAACCCTTCCTTCGACACAGGCATTTACACTACAATCTTTTGGTGAAATTTTCTTTTTCCTATCTGCATTCAAGTTAATTATAACATGTGAGTAAACATGTTATTTCTGTAGCATCTTTCAATTAAATAACTAAGTGTAGAGAGAACTAATCGGGCAGAATTAATCAGGAATTGAACCTGACCTGATCGTACAATCAAAAACTTAATCTTGGTAAGCAAAGGAAACTCAGCCCCTTTCTTAACAGTAGAAAGTTTCGAAAGGGAAAATGAAAAGCACGTTGCATACGATGTCAGCGACATGGAATGTCAAGCTTGGTCGGAAAACGAAATGTTGGAGATATGCATTGAAACATCAAAGGCTAGGTAAGCAGTAGGAAGTATCATTGGGACATTGCATCAGGGCTAGGTAGGCAGTAGGAAGTATCATTGCGGCATTGTTAGATGTGCTTTACGTTAAGACTCAAAGCACTTTGCGTGTTCTACGAGATTTTGTACCCATGTTGTACCAGGTGCATCGGATCGAATAATCATGGCGAGTAGAAGTTCGTGGCACAAGCAACTACGTAAGTAATGAAACTTCCAAGCCTGAACAATTCAATGTATTTTCTTGGTTTAGCTTATTAAAAAAGTCTGTTCTATAAATTTATTATTGTATTCGAAGTCATACAAGATGGCTTCTTCGGGAAGTATGATACCAATCTTTTGTCCCATAGGGAACCTGAGAGGAGGAAGGTACTGGAGATCCATCCTATTGAGTCTTTTAGTACTTTCGAGAGATTCCTCCCACAATTTTACCCTAGTTGCTACAAATTACAAAACCATTGGAGAGTCTATGGGCATTGAATATAAAAAAAAAACTTGGTGGTGTAGTGGGATACAATGCATGGAGACGAGGATGCATTGGGGGAACAAACACCAAGATAAAGATGTTAGTTCAATGCTTAAATCTAAAAGCGTTTATTGAAAAAAAATGTATGAACAATTATTATTTTTAAATACAAAGGGATACCAAAATGTCACACTATATTTTTATATTCATTAGGTACACCACACAATGACATTTTTGATACATATATCAATTCACAATGCTTGGTGATACAAGTGCAAGGATTATTATACATGTTCAAAATTATTATGACTAATTCAAATCATGAGATCTAAAGGAAAGTCCTAGATGCCATGTAAAATTATAAATGCCCACAATTTACCTACCAATCCTCTCTCGTAGCATCTCAAGATCCAAACAAGACAAGGAAACTCAACATTAATTCAAAATTTAAGGAAGCCCATGGTCAAAGATGTGTAGGTAGAACTTAAACCTTCAACCATGTAAGAGTTCAATTAGACTTCAATGTCTAAGCTTTGATTTGCACTGGCTTGAAATTTGGAGTCAGATAAAAAAATTAGAACAAGAAAAAGTTGAGCCTTACACCAAATACCAAACACCAAAGAGATTGCATCTAGCACTTTAGAGCTTGAAGAATCATTTACCAAAGGTTATATTTTCCAAAGCCAAAACTAAGCTACAAATTACCTTTGCCTTAGACTTTAGAGTTTGAAATATAGTTTTCAACATGTGGATTTAAACTCCAAGTTCAAACTTTGATGGACAACTATTTTATTACTGGAAGACAAAAGTACACCATGCATTTCAAACTACAAGATCTGATTTATGCAACAATCCAAAATGTAGTTTTCAACAACAATTTTGAAATCCTTTAGGCTTGCAACTCAAACTTTTGAATCCAATTTACAACATGTGTATGAAATTTAAGCTCCAAAATATATTTGACAACAAGAAAAATATGAGGCTAGGTTTAAAATCTAACAAATTTATAATTTGGACATTAAGGGTTGAAGTACAAATTTCAATTGTGCACTAAAAGAGAAGTTAAGGAGATCAATTTTTGATTTTTTATGAATAGGGTATATCTTCCTCATTTTGTATGTTGTATAAAAATGGTCCATACCAAGAACTTAAGCACATATGGGCCCCACATTGACCAAGTATGGATTCCCCAATAACTTCAAACTATCCCCAAATCATAAGGTCACACTCTCATTCCCATAAGGACCTAATTGAGCAAGGAAGAGATAAAGCATGCAAATGGAGACCACCACACTTGAGATAATAGAAGCATTTATAAACACCATAGCATCAAACATTAATATAAAATTTATATGAATATTTTTTGTTCAAGTTGTGAATATGTTGACAGTAGGAGAGAGCACATATTTATAACCATATCTTCAAATTTCAATAATTATGAGAATATAAATTATACAACCATACACATCTAACCTCAAGGTCAAGTAAATCATAGTGAATCTTAGAGTTTACACCTTCTATGAGAGTGAGATAAAATATAAATTACTACTATTCATAAAATAAATATAATTTATGTATAAGGACATGAAATATAAGGTATTGAATGATAATTTATCTTCATGTGGTAAGGGAGCCTTTGCAATCTCATCAATATGGTCTAGGAGATCCACAAGCTTGAATAGTGGTTCAATGCCACCACACCATGCATAATCCTTATTCACAAGTTACATTGAACTAGGAGGAAATAACATGGTAGTCAAACACAAACACACACACATTAGACATAAGGTTTTTAATATGCATATAAATACAACATGTACATAGAGACTATAAGAATGCAAATATGAGATATATGTCTTTCGCAATCAGTGCATACACAAATAAACAACATAAGTGGACACATATAAAATAATAACATGTCATACTAGATACAAAAACACATAATATTGGGAACCATAATAATAAAGTATAGGCAAAGAGATCACAAGCACTCATTAGATATCCAATCCAAGGTTGAAAATGAAAGATATGATTAACATATATTTTATAAATGGAGTCTCATCATGGGTATGAACCACATGGGAATTGAGAAACATGCTCAATATCATAGAGTTCCTCAATGATATTGATATCATAATACAAGTGTATCCCAATAATCATGATCTTGGAAATGATAGATCATCCCACCTATCCTTTAAAATCCTTCCCACATATCCTCATAGGCATACCAAAGTATATCATGGTTGTCTTTCATTTATGTATAAAAGTCTAATCCCATTAATTTTAATTATTCCTTATCATAACCTCTCCTCATCTCAACCTCACATAGAATACAAGAAAATAGGTGTGAAGTCACTTCCAATTGAGCCTATAGTCCTCACCACTTATCTATTCATATTTAAAAGAATAAATGTACATAACATAGAGAAAGGGAATTAGAACAAGGAATATAAAAGACCACTTGATTTTGTAACCTATTTTTGTGATAATTTATAATCCCACATAATACATTCCACCAATAAATATATTTTTTTTTATCTAATATTAAATGCATACAAGTATTTCAACAAGCTTCAACATTTCAATGTAAAATTTAATAAATTTTAAAATATTCTAATTTTATAAATCCAAGCATACTATTTTGAAGTGAAGAGCATAGTATAAATAGGAAATTTAGAGAAACAAAAGATGTAAAAAGTAATATTAAATTTCTTACCCTAAATTAAGCATAAACCTTTGATCTAGAAATAAAATAATGATTACTTTTTCTTATAAACTAAAATGTCATTTTTTCAATTAGATGTACTTATGTGATGGGTTGTGGTTGCTCAATATTTATGCAATATTTCTATAGCATATTCTTATCATTCTAATGATTTATTTTTAAAAAATGGAGAGATCTCTCTAATATCATTTACTATCATGATTACAAGAAGAATTCATTTCATTTCATTTAAAACTGTGTAAGGGAAAATCAGTTGAATGCAATAGGATAATTGAATGAATGAAAACTAATCTAATCAAACAAAAATCAAGATTCATGCCCATTACTCATGAAGATGTTGGCTTGTTCATATCAATGTGAAGCCTCCATTGTGCAAGAAAAATCCTGAAGAACATTTGTGTGTTGATCGAAGATGTGTGTGAAGCTTTGTTAAAATGTTGATAAAGATTTTTGTATTACTTTGTTGTAAAATGAAATTGATCCTCCCATCATTTTTAAGAAGAAATGAGGTTGTTATATAGATTTTTTTTTTTGAAATGAACACTCAAGATCATGTAGTAGAATATCCTAATCAACGCTTCAAAGATGTTGACAGGATTTAAATGGGAACAATCAGTGCATTTTGATTGCGTAATTGGTGTAATTAAAGAAATCATGTTGAGTGTTCAGTGGGATTGAGGAAATAGATTGAATAATCTATGGAATTGAAGAATAAATTTATTTGTTATGAAATAGATGAATCAATCAACCAATTAGATCGAGCAATTGGGGGACTGTAATTTTTTCAATCATGAAAGTGGTTGAGGATAATTAACTAATTGATTTAGTTAATTAATCTTTTTGAGTTGAACATGCATATCAAGTTGGACTTTTACAGACAAAGTTATATTTGTTTTATTTGATTTTTGAATGATGTTTTGAATATTTTATTCAATTATTCATGTTTAGGGGAAAGTGACTTAATTAAACTATTATAATTTAGTAATTTAATTGATTTTGGGGAATAAAGTGAATTAACGACATAATTAAATAATTGATGTTATTTAATTAATTAGGAGGAATAAAGTTAGATTAGGACTTTATTAAATAATTGAAATTCATTTAAATAGTCCAAAAATGATCAAAAAGTGAATTAATTAAATAATATCATTTTATCCAATTAATAGAGGAAATTAAGGTTTTTGATGTAATTGATGATTTAAAATGTAGTGATATTTAGATGAATTAATTAAATAATGTTAAATCACTTAATTAATAGACAAATATGAGAAATGATAATAATTAAATAATTGATATATATTTAATTAATCAGGAATGGAGGAATATTAGTATTATCATGCTAGTTCATAGGCTAGGACAATTTTAGGTGTTTACATTTTCCCCCTGTTTGATACAATGCATTTTTTATCATTGTGTCAAAGAAAATTCAAATATTCCTGCTCAAGAGTTGCCCTAGTATGCCCTAAACAAAATAGCATGGATGATGCCCCCTCGGGATATTTCGAGAAAATTTTGGATAATGAACCAATTTTTTTCGATAAGATAATGTGATGTGTTTAAGTGTAAGGACTAACAAAAGAAACTTGGGTGATCCCACAATAATGGGTTACACTTTTTGGCCAAACTTGACTTTGAAATCAATATTTTTCACCAGATCTTCACTTTCTTACACCTATAGAAGCTAAACCATTAAGAATTTGAAGTTGAAGCAAACCAGTGATTTGGGATATTTTGTGTGTAGATTCTAAATATATTTTTTGTAAAAATTTTAAAATAAATTGTGAATTATTTTATGTAATTTTTATTAACTTATTTTTTCTTCTAAACATCCTTTTATAAAAGTGATGTTTACTTTCAGCTGCATAACTTTTTTTTATAGAAAAGATACAATTCTAATTTTTTAAATGCAACTTTTTCACACCAATATCTAGTGGATAGATATTTTTTCATAATTTTTTGTTGCATATATATTTTGTAATTAATTTTCTAAGTTAGAGTCATTATAATTTGGATATATTATACTCTCAGCTACATAAATTTTTTTGTATGCATCTGAATTAACTTATTATTTTTTTATTAGAATAAGGACATAAATAGCTAGTGTACATGTATTTTTTAGGATTTTTTTTCTCTATTTTCCTATTTTTCTATATGTGTGAAACAAAGACCTCGGTGTTCATTGAAAAACCTACATTCACAAGAAATAAAAAATAAATATAATAATAAATTAAATATATTTAAAATTATACTTTTTGGGAAGCTTATAATAAGGGTTGCATGTTTACAAAAGATAAATTTTTAATGAATTATTTTGATCCCCTAAAAGGTAAATCAAAAGTGGTTTTTTATCAACATTTTGATAGGTGTAGAGGAGACTCCATTGTAGGTATGGTTTAAAACTAGTCGGTTTCTATCCAAGGGGGTTTGATGTAGGTGGGTTTGATCAAATCCTCTTCAATTAAAATCCTTTAAATGGAACCTTTTTAAGGCTTAAATGATTATATTTTCTAAAAATATGTGATTTCAGTAAAAATCAAGATGTCCCAAAAAGTGTATGATAAGAAGAAAATTTTAATAAGAAGCGATGAATAGCTGATGTTGTTTGTCATTGATGAATTTTTTATTTCTTTGTATAGAAGCTTTGTATCTTTGAAAATCCTTATTAATGTAGCAAATAGACACGATGCACTAGGGTATTAATAACCATGTGACATTGTATCCATTGTGTGGACTTTGACTCGACATTGAAAGAATATTCTTGCTCATACCAGACATACAAAAACCCTATTAGAGTATATGGGTGGGAGGGATTAGAAAATTTTGGACCAGCTAAAAAGAGAGGTATGGAGTACCTAACATGCAACTGCTACACGAATTTCCCCAAAATGACTTCCACACACAAAAAAAAGCAAGTATCTATTGTGGTAGTATCACAAAAATATCCAACAACAAAGTAAATAAAAATGATGCTCAATCGCTCCCATTCCTTCCTCTCTAAATCCTTATGGGCATCCTTGAGAGATCTTGAAAATGAGTCAATAATGTAAATGTAAAAGATAAGATCACAAAAAGATAAAAGAATGTTACTGTATCACTTTCCATATTTGTTTTGGGGTTATTATCTAGTGTTGATGATGTCTATTATAAAATGGATCCATTAAGGCATATCTTAGGATGTTGTTGGTCAATTGTCAATAGATAGGTAGTCAATACTTTGGCTTTGTTTTAGTCTGTTTGTGATCAAATCTTTGTGATTGTTTGCTTTGAAAGTTATAAATTTTGATGTTGCTTTGCTTGTTTGTCTATTTTGTCAAAGGGTGAGTGTGATGATTTTTTTTATTATGGATGATGTTTGATTTTGAATGGGTGATGACATAGATAGTATTTTTGAGCTTTCAAAATGTTTTTTTGTTCTTTTTGATGTTATCTAATGTTGTTTTTGGTGATTTCAAGATATTTAAATATTTTGGTTTTTGTCATTGTTGAGTAATAAATGCTTAAAAAAGAACTTTAGGCAAAAGTAGTAATTTCATGAAATTTATGCTATTGTGTAATTCTTGCCACTTTTGAAGTTTCTGATTGTGTTGCTCTTGAATTTGTTTGTCACCTTTGATTAAAATTTCCACCTTTGATATAGATGTTCTCTTTTGATTTTTTTTCTTGTCTAAGATGTTCACTATTGATCTTCTTTATATGAAATGGCCACCTTTGTGATATTTGTTAACTTTTGAGAAATGTTTTTGCTTTTTCTATTTTACTACTTTTGAGTTTCTTTATTTCTTTCAAAAAAAATAGGTCTGCTATTGAATTTATTTATTGCTTTTTTAAAAAATGTAATCGCTTTTTCTTGTTTTTGAAAGTTTGAGCTAGCTTGTTCATAATCTTATGCTCATTTTGTGTTTTTCGGTAGAAAATTCTTAACATCATGGGTTGAATGTTTGCAAGCAGTTCTCAAACTGCTTTACTTGAGAGAATGACAACCATGTTAGTTGTTCGACTTGATTATTGGTTTTCAAGAGCGTGAGTAGGATGTCCTGGATGTTGTTGGACTTTGACATATCTACTATATTATCTACACAAAATATCCTAGTTCGCTTGTTTTTTTTTTTTAATCTTTTATATATTTTTTTAATGCTTTAGGATTTTAAATATTTGATTAAGTTGAAAGAAATCATGATAGACACCTTAAGGGGACTGATCTATGACCTCGGGGGCTGATAAGCCTTGCCTACATTGTTCATGTAGAGACCACATAGTTTGTTTGGTGTTGACTCAAAGCATAACATGTTTTGGAATTTTGAAAAAATGTTGATAACTTGGATTGACATTCCACTTTCTTTTATAGAGGATATGTTGCAGAGAATCTACTTGAACTAGTCGCAAGGTTCAAGGAAATGTTGATATCTTAGAATTTTGAGTGAAGGAATAATCCAAAGTTGTAGTTTTGATTTTGTTGTTTTCTGGATGTTTTTGATTTTATTGTTTTTGAATATGATGGGATGCACAAGGATCTAATCGACTACTTGTTTTGAGAAGTTGACCCCAATTTGGGGTGAGACTAATTTTTCTAGGAGATGGATGTTGATGGTGCAGCAAGGTTCAGTACTCAATCAGTTACCAAGCCATGGTTGGACACATGTTTTACTATGGTACAAATGGGTGAATGCTTTAAATAATGCTAATAGATAATGACACAAGTATTATTCACACATAACAGCCATTTTCCAAGTTTTCACTATTGTACCTATTCTAGGAGTGCCACAAAGTGGTTTTCACTAAAAAAACATTTTATTTCTCTTTATTATTTTTTTCTTTATTTCTAATATTTTATTTTAATTTTACCCTTTTGCCTAGGGTATAAAATGTTTAAAACTTGGATTGATATTTCACTTTGTTTTTCTAGAGGATATGTTGTGGGAAATTTACTTGAACTAGCCTTGAGGTTCAATCAAATGTTGATAGCTTAGAATTTTGTGTGAAGGAACAATCCATGTTGTTGGTATCTTTGGAGGGTACCTTGGTAGTGAATTGGTGGTACACCTTCTTGTTGGGATGAATTGTTTTGGAGGTTGCCCTAGTGGTGTGTTGGCAAGATACCTTATTGTTGGGGTGAACTGTATTGAAGGTTACCCTGGTGGTGTGTTGGTGGGATACCTTATTGATGGGACAAATTGGGAAGGGTGCCATGTGGCACACCTTATTGTTTAGACAATGCATAGATCACAATGTGAGCTAGAATGACATAGATCAAGATTTATTCTGAAGCAAAATGTAAGTATTTTCCCCCCAGTGTCTAGCAATGTAGGTGATGGATTATCTTGTGACAGTATAACATGTTTGGAAAGAGTACGCACCTTTGGACAATACCTCATGGCTCAGATAATGTTGGACAGGATAGGATCAATGATAGTGACCCATGTCAAGATGTTTTCCATAAGCAAGTGTAAAGTGTGCACCAAACATGTCAAGTTCAAGGTAAGTTGGATTTGAATCAAAATGGATTATATTTATTATGGATTGTATGAGATGCTTCCACTTGAAATGGTGCATGTAGATGATTTATTCTACACATTACACCTATTTTTCAAGTTTTCATCATGTTAATTGTCCAAAGTGCCATCGTTAAGGTTTTCACTGGAGGATGATTTATTTTTCTTGACTGTTTTCTTGATATTTTTCTTTTTTTCTTGATATTTTTGATTTCACACAAGATGCCTATTTACTAGGTTTTGATCATGGTGACAATTTTTTGCTAATGTTGAACCACCTGGTGGTGCTGATGTAGATATTGTTGGTGCTAATATGGGTTTTTTTGTTTTCATGATGTGCCAATGATATCCCACTTTGAGGAGTTGTTTTTCTAGGATACAGGCACTTGAATGTAACGCCTAATAATTCTTATCTTCCTTGTTGATACTAGAGTCAACCTTACCTTGATATGCACATCATGATAGAGTGCCCTTATAATCCTTATGATAAAGAGTTATCGGAAACACATGGTTAATGCGAGATTTGGATATCCTAGATGGTGAAATGTGTTTAGCGATATGAGATTTAGATAGATTGGTTGACATTTTAAAAACTTTTATTTTCAAAACTTGGGATGATGAGCAATGATGGGTGGATATGAAGATTCGATTGGGACCAACATCTTGATATACCTTGTAGGTCTCTCTTGAAGGTTTATTTTGCATTTTTGGACATTTTTCATGGATGAACTTACCTTTTTATTTTTCCCCATAGTTTCTTTGACTAACGAGGTTTGATAGGGATGGTTTTCTTGCTTTTTCTTTTGTATCCATTTTTTGTTTTGCTGATTCTTTTGCTTCAATGACTTATTTCGTTCTTGGGTATAGATTTTTCTCTTGTTGTTAGTCCCAATTAGAGGGTTGAAATATACATGGATGGTGATTCATGAAATGGCTAGTTGTAGCATTCGTAGCGGTTTCATCATAAGGACTCTTCATTCTTTCTATGTTGATGTTTGTAATGATAAATTTTTCCCTAGTATTATAAAGGTATCATTGATATGTTTAGATTCTTTAATTGTTGAATAACCAAGACCTTGATGCCTAGGATTTTCAATAATCTGTACTGGTTCTAGGATACCCTATTCATGTTTTCCTATTCCTCTACCTTGATAATGCATCTATTGAACAATTTTATATGCAATAGGATATGATTTACCTTGGAAATAAGGTGCTGATCCTTATTTTCTTTGTTGTGGATCTTCAAAGGTGATATCTTATTCACTAGTAGGATACTCCATATGTGGGATAACTTCTTGATTTATATCTTTGGCTTGATTATGTGAAATATCAGATTTTGATGGCCCTTCAAAATATATTGGTGGTTCTTTGACTGTTGTATACCTAACGCTCTGTTGCTTAGGATTTTCCATTATCTTTGCTGATTTTAAGATATTGTGCTCAATATTTTCATACTCGATGTCTTCAATCTTCTCGAAGGATATTTCTGATTTTAATGCTTCTTCTTGATCAATTTTTGATATGTCTATAGATTCTTCTATACTTTGATCATATGTAAATATATTAAGAGTAGGTGACTCTTGTTACTTGGTAATTTCATCAAGATTATGAGACTCTTGTCTTGGATTAATATTATCTATATGTCCATTAGGAGTAAGCATCTCATGGGTAGATGTTCGTGTGTGTGGTATATAGATTTGTTCTTTTAAAAAAGCTTGGATGTCGTAGAAGATATCTACCAAGTCATTGTATTATTTTGATGGTAAGGTTTCTTGATCTTGAATTTATGTGGTATTATCCTTGATAGGATTTGGTTCATGCTCTTGACATGGATCAATTTCAAAGAAGGTATTTCTTGTAAAGGATCATTGGATTTCCTCAAGATGTGGAAATATGGGTAAAACTCTTAGCATAAGATTTTTGGACTGGGTATAAGTGTTGGATTAAGAGTCTCTTGATCATCAATATTTACTATGATGATATTAGATAATGTCAATATATCTTGGACTAGATCATTGCTAGACTTAAGTGATTGAGTTTGACCATGCCTAGAATTAAATTCTTGATGTATTTCTTCTTGCTCATTGGATGATGTAGAGTCATTTCCGATGTGATCAGTGGTAGATGGCTCTTTAATTTCTTCTTCAATAGTTATTTATCCTTAATCAATAAGGTCTTGGATGAGATTTTTTCAAGTGTAATTTACAATTTGATGTGTCATGACCTTTTACTCCATGGTATTTTCACTAGACCTTGTCATTGTACCATGGGAATTTGATGCTAGGTTCACCACTTCGTGGCAATTTTGGAAGTGTAATAATTTTAGCATTGAATAATTTGTTTAACACCCCCTCAATTGGCTCCCCTGAAGGAGTGTATTTGCATTCAGTAGTGCAGTTGGATTGTAAGGCTAGTTGTGGTGGAGAGATTTTGAGATGGAATTTCTTGTTGGTCTTGAGATTGATGATCTCGATGATGTTGTAGTTGATGATTTTGATGTGGATATTTCTGATCTAGGGGTTGATATTGTTTATGGATTTGATTTTGATGTTGGGTGATATGATTTTGACTTTGTAACCATTGACTTGGTGCTAATTTATGTTGGTGATTCACTTGATTTTTTTGAAATAGACTTTGTTGCTGATATGCATCAATGTTTTAATGATGTGGGAAGGGTTGTTGATGGGGATATTGAGGTGTTTATGGAATGATGCTCATTTTTTGTTGATATGAAATGTCTTGACATTGAACATGTTGTTGGCGATACGTCATATTTTGATTCTATTAAAGTTACTCAATCTTTTTCTCAAGTCTATTTAATGAAATTTGATGTTCTAGACTTAGTCCTTGATGTTGACTTTGAAACCCTTGATAAGAGTGATTTTGATATGGATGGGGGTTTTGATTGAAATTGGCCATTTGACAAGGCACTCCAAAACCTTGATTAGGGGAATCCATAGTTAATATATCATTGAAATTTGTGGCATATGATGTCCCCATGGGTGTATAGAGTGGAACTAGATTTGGATAATAGATTGACATCTTTTTTGGATGTTGTGGTTGTGTGTTAAGGATGTTTTGATACACAATACCCTATCATAAGGTCACTTGGTTTGTATCCCCATGGGTCACTTCCATTGTTTGTGGTGTTTATTGGGGGTATACTAGAGCTAATTTTGTTGCCCTCCTTGTTTTCTCTATATTGTGATCCCATGATTGTCATAAAAGAGTGCCAAGATTTTGTGAATGTTTAGTGATTTCTAACTATGAAATGAACTAATGCTTTGTCTTTTGGATTTTTTATTTTAAGGAAATGAAACTGCATTTTTTTTTTAGATTTTATGTTTTAAGGAAATGAAATTGCATTTGTTTTTGGGATTTTCTATTTTTGAAAAGATGGTATCTATTATCACATAGGAGGTAGTAATATGGGCCTTCTAGCCGCAAGATCGACTTTTCACTCTTGTCTGTCTAGTTATTGTGTTTCTCCACTGGGTTGGTGTTTCCTTTGTCTCGAATATGAAGCTTCTCAAACTACTGATAATATATATTTATTCACCTTCAATTTTATTGAATTTTGGTTGAATGATAGGTGTTGTAAGGTTTGGTTGTTGAACTAGAGAAATCAAATGCCAAATTTTCATAAGAAGAAATGATAAAAGTGTGGGTATTTTAATATGTTTTTTGTGATTCTCAAGACCCTAAGGTTTGAGTGATGTTTCAAGATGACACTATTTTTGGGACTCAAAATGTTGAAAGGTTTGGATCAATATTTCACTTCTTTTTCTAGAGGATATGTTGCAAGAAATTTAATTGAACTAGCCTTGAGGTTCATGCAAATGTTGATATCTAAGAAGGGTGAGTGAAGAAAGATCCAAGTTTTTTGTTTTGATTTTGAATTCTAAAACTAGGATGAGGTGTCAAATTTTGCAAATGGATGATGTAGTGATGTAAATTATGATGTGTTTTGGGAGTCTAACTATTTTTTTCTTTAGTGGATCTATAACCAACGTTGGATTGGTTATCGATTTTCACCAGAGAGTAGAGAAAAATCAACAAGTTTGGATCAAAAGAAGCTGAAAATTCAACTACGGTTAAATTATGGTCAAGTGTGATAGAATCAAAAAAGAAAATGTGGTAGGAACTTTCAAGTGTGGTATCTATGTCAAGTTTTCTATTTGATGAACAATGAATGCAAATGGAAGATTCTTGGTCAAAAGCAGCCAATATAAAGTCAACTGCAGCCAAAAATATATGTCAAATGTAGCAAGTCTAGGAGAAACTGCAATAGTTTTAGAGAAAGTGCGTTCAATATTTTCAAAAGTGCTAAGTTTTCTTCACTAACTGGCATAAGACAGAGAGAAAAAGCACTAGGTTTTTTGCAAGTGCAACTAGTTTAAAGTCAATTGCAACAAAAACAACAACAATAGTGGTATTCTGTATAGATTTGTTTTCTAGTTTATGTCTTGGCAGAAACTTGGATAAATTCATAGTTTTGAGTGACTTTGTTTGATCTAATTTGAGATTTGGCAAGTGATATCATGCATTACAACAATTTAAAACTTGTGTTGATCCTAAAATTTCTACAACTTTAGGCACATTTATTTCTACAAAATCTCAATGTTTGTGGAAGTCGAACTGCTAAAGTCATAGTTTCCAATGTTTACTTCATATTTAATGCGACTTGAAATGTGAACCTAAATATCCGAAAACCTTCAAAGATACTCATTTAAGATATATTTTAGGGAGTGCAAACATAGGGCTCTTTTCAAAGTATTCATTCTAAATTCAAAGGGTTTGATGTTTGAGAACCATATTGAATGCTTGTTTTGATGTGATCATTTTAATTCAAGCACAATGTTTGATGTTTCAAAGTAATTGAATAGATTTGGAAATTTTGTGAAGATAATTTACACCCTATGCATAGACACTTCCTTTTAGGTGGGCTTACCTCATTCCCTGAAGGGATCAATTTACATGCAATGAATGGAGAGTTTTTTTATGCTCAACCATAAGTCAAACTTGGTAAGTAACTTCTCAAAATGAAATTTTTGATGCACCACTTCAAAGAATGTTTTTGGATGAAAAGGTGGCCTCTAATACATTGGTTCTTAGTCAAAAAATGTGAAAAAAAAATCCAACACTCACACACTAGCAACTTAAGGCTCTTTAACCATTCTCATTCCACTTAAGTTCCCTTGCTAAGGTAAAATTGAAATACAAAAAGTGAAAATTTCAAAAAAAAATTGTCACCCAAGATAGCCAAAAAGACATAAGGGGAGAGGATAGACAATTCAATTTTCCATGCATGGAAGACACAATATACAATTCATTGTAATTTTATTCTTAAGCCTCTTGAGCAACACTATCCAAAAATAAAAGTGTGTACAAGATAGTAATTTTTTCTTTTTTCATGCACCAAATTGAAGTATTATGGATTTCAGACAAAGAGATAGCAATGTGCAAGAAAAAAATTGATTTGTTCATTTTAAGCATTGGAACCAAAGTTGTTTTCTAAAGCCTTGTCTTAATGGTCAACAAAATAAAATCATGCATTCATAAAAAAAAAAGATCTTTTGGTCATTCGTTTTAATAAGCACCAAAATTGAAGTGTGCTCCTAAACTATGAAAGCTTTGAAAGAGTTCCTTTTTAGAGCACCAAATTGAAATATTTCTAAGCTAGAAACATTCAAAAAATTCATTTTAGAGCACCAATTTGAAATATTCATTTGTGAGGTTCTTCAATGCACCAATTGAATTTTTCTAACTATGAAAGCTCTAAAATACTAACCGAAAATCTTTGATTGTTCACCTTCTCTACAATAAAAATTTTAGTTCTTCTTGGATAAACACATGCCATACTTCTACATATCCTACATAAATGGTAGTAGCACCTATCAAACATCAAAACCAAATGACCATTAATTTTAGAAATAAAAAACATGACTTGCAGATCTAGGATAAAAACTAACAGAGAAAAATATTTTCTTTTTAGCAAAAGCGGCCTTGTCAAAGGCAAGTGCAGTTGAAAAAGTCAAGTGTGGACTCTATGTTTTTGGAAAAAGTGAATGAAAATTTCAAGTGCATACTTTTTTATTTTTGCAAAAGTGCAAAAATCATCAAAAGCGGCTAGAAAATAGTCAAGTGCGCCAAAAACGTCAAAGTCTCCACAAAAAATTCATGTAGCTTGTGTGTGAAATTTTTTCCAATTCGCTTCTAAAACCTGTAATTTCAAAAATTTCTCATAAAAAGATTACGCTAAGGACCAAGGTCCCACCGAGCATGCCAAAATGTGTAAGGGGGAAATCGATTGAATGCAATAAGATAATTGAATGAATTAAAACTAATCTAATCAAACAAAAATCAAGATTCATGCCCATTACTCCTGAAATGAAACTATGAAAATAAGGAATTCAAGTATGAAATTGAAATCAAATAATGACAATGAAATCAAACAATATAGGTTTACCATCCTATGTCAGAATGTGTTCGCGAAGATGTTGGGTTGTTCATATTAAGGTTGTGAATGCTTCACCTAGACTTGCTTAAACATGAACAAACAAACAATCATTAGTCCATAAAAAAGTCTAAACCAAACATTCCCTATGAAATTATTTGAACATATGAATAATGGAAACAAAGAAAAATATCAAATAAATAAAAAATGAAACACAATTCTAATGCTCAAACCAGCATCCCATAGGTTGATTGGTGCTCCTTGGATGTGGAAAGAATCCCTTTCCCAATCCCTTGATAAGCTTTGGATGGATGTGTGATGAACAAAATTTCAATAACCTAGCTATGATTGAGATATTATATGCATATGCCTATAGTGCTCTTGCTCTAGCTTGTGGATGATATTGTTGATAATGAATTTGCATGAGACTATGGGTCCTCAATCAATAGAGAAGGCCTCTATTTAAAAGGATGAAGGGTTGAAGAGTGAAGAATGAGGAGAATGTGGGAATAAAAATTGGACCAATGGCATTGTGCCACTTGTCAACATGCTAATGAATCTTAGAGAATATGTGCTCACACATGTGTGAGCACATCTTGGGAGATGGGATGTGTAAGAGGAATGAATGTCAAGAGGTGGCTTGTGTAAGATCCTTCAATGCAAAGGTGGCTCAAAAAAGAGGACATGTAAGAGCCTTTAATGCAAAGGTGGCTCAAAAAAGAGAACAAAAGTCTTTTGGGAAGGAAAAGTCAAGTGGGTGGAATATTCTAAGAATATGCCATTTTGAATGAAAATAGAGTAATTAGTAAATCAAATTAATTGAATTACATGTGCAACGTGGTTAGTTGACCAAGGTTGACTTACCCTAGGGTGGATTTAAAAGCTAGAGAAATGAGGTATTAGTGTTAGGAGTTAATTAGTTTAGGATTAATTAACTTAGGTGAAATTAGTGGATTTATGACATTTGATTTAAATGTTTGGATTTATTTAAATCAAATGAGAGGATGTTAGAAATTTAGGATTTTAATTAAATAAACTAATTTATTTAATTAAAGGAAGAACATTAGGAATTAAATTAAATTAAATTGATTTATTTAATTAAAGGAAGTGTAGAAGTTGAGAAACCCAACTTCACAAACCCCAAGAATCACCTGCTTGCAATAACCTATCACATACAAAATATATTTAGAACCAAAGAAGATTTTCTACAAGCCTCAAAAGTAAAAATGCACTAAGAGAATCAAATAATTACAATCAGATCAATCCTTATGAAGGAGATCAAGAAACCCTAAAGTGAAACCTAAAAGGAAAACCCTAGTGTGCACACTTAATAATTAATAATTAATTAATTATTAATGTGTCTATGTTTAGCTTGAGTAACTAAAGTGATAAGTGACTTAATTAATTAAGCAATATGATTAAATTATTTAAGTGAAATAAATTATTACTCTAACACCCCCCTTAAGATGAATCTTGAGAGTAGCTAAAACACTATGAAATAGATGCATGAAAGAAAAGATGGATCCCAAAAACAAAGGCCTGATTGGGTACCCATGTACAAATGCAATGCAAACTAAAGCAAACGGGGTAAAGGAGAAAGCCCAATGGGAACAAAACTCCTCCCCAAAATAGAATGCAGAAAACAACTAAGTGATGAAAGATGGAAGACTCAATAAGACCCCCCAAGGACACTATCCATCACAAAGCTAAATGAATGAACCCCCCCAGAAGAGAGGAATAAATAGACCACATAGCCCCCCCATAATGGAGTAGCTCCAAAAAGACTGAAGAAACTGCATCTTCTGAAAGAAGTGAGAGGGAAGGGGCTTGAAGAATGAAATCTTTGAAGGTGAAGCAGGTGTGACTTCAACCAATGAAGAAGTTAGAGTAGGTGAATACTAAAGAGATACCTCCAAAGATGAATGATCAATGAGGTCCTGCTACACTAAAACGAAAGAAATCACATCTATAGTCATAGAAGTATCAACAACTGCAACAAAAAGTGGAGGATATGAAATGGATGGATCAAGAACTAGATCCAAAGTGAGAAAAGAAATGTTCAAGAAGCCAAATGTCTCCTCTAAATGATGATTCACACTATAAATGTGATGAATAGTTATAGGAATAGAAGCACCATCAGTAGAAAAATATGCAAAGGAATACTATAGAAGTTGTCAAAACCAACTTCAGACTCCAAGATCACCTGCATGCAAATGGATACCTGTCACAAGGAAGAGAATGGATGGAGAAAACAAACAAGGGTTTGAAGAAATATTCAACCACAAAGAAAGTATTGATTGATTGATAGATGGATAATTACAAAGAGTGCATATGCCTAATTATATAGGCAAGTGTTAAACCTATAATGCAAAGGATGTTGTCAAGTGTTCAAATCACATTTCATGTAACAACAAGAAACCCTAACCAACTACCTAGGGAATGATAACAAGATGGAGATAAGGTCTAGAAAATACAACTCATCTTCTAGAAGGGAATATTATCTCAACAACTTTATTAAATGATTAAATGCAACTTAGGACTAATATGATTAATTAAAACCTAAGTTAACTTATGCTAGTGTAATAATTAGTTAATTACAATAACACCCCCCCATAAGTGCAACTTAGGGAGACTAGATAAGCATGCACCTAAAACTAAGATGAATGCAAGAAAGCATGAATGGGTCCCGACAACAAGGCCTGATCAGGTACCCATATACAAATGCAATAATGAGGTAGAGAAGGGAAACCCAATGGGACAACCCCCCCTACAATGATATGACTGCAGCAAAGAAGCACTGGAAGAACACTATGGAGTAACACTGGAACTGTAATCTAACAAGCAAGGAAAGATACTTTTGTCTACAAGAAACATATCGAAATCATAATAATGCAACAATAGACCCAATGCCATGGAACACTCGAAAACACCAAACTGGAACAACCCTAGAATCCATAAAACAACAGTAGATGAAAAGATGATGACATAATCTGGAAGCCATGAATCTCGATGCCGATGTCAAACTGAGACTAAATGTTTTTCATGAGAACAAGTACCATAAAGACTTAGGAACATTAACCACAAATTTAGTGGCCCTCAAATTGAGATGGATCCGATGTGAATCTGATGTGTCAAACTAAGACAAAATATGGCCAAAAGAAACTAAGAAACTAGATTACAACCCATGCGAGTTGTCATCAAAACACAATGAAGATCAAAGTGCATGCACACTCTAATCAGATTATTATGCAAGAACCCCCCCCGATAGAACTTTATATCAGCTCATTTATTACAATACCCTATGATTGCAAAAGGAGAGAATGCCTAAATATGCATAAACATAAAATTAAAAAGAGTGCATGCACAAACCAATGTTCACATTTGTCTCCATGATGAAAAATAACCTCAAATTTGTGTAGATGACCAAATCTGAAAAAATGGCCTTCAACACTATGAAGTGCTCAAAACAAGCTTTCCATCAATATCTCATTTGCCAAAAATGGACACCGTGGCCAAAAGTTATGAATTTTTCAAAAAATTGAATTTAGCTTGCAGGAAACGAATTTTCTAGCAAAAAAGGTTTATTTCTAACTTGATTTCTGGAAAATCTACTCACTATTTGTAGACAAAAATAAAAACCAAGAAATATTTTGATGATAGAAACAAAACCCATAAATCATTTTTTGATCCAACAAGCAGAAGATGAAAAAAAGATTTTTTTTAACCTTCAGCCAGGAGAAAAGTGACACCCGACACTTTTTAAACTGCGATTTTCTCCATATCTGTGTAAGATATGCAAAATCTAAAAGATACCCAGTTCATATTTTGATGCTGGCTACAAAACCTAGAAATTGTTTTTCCTACAAATAAGCGAAAACTAGATTTTTGAAGCAATATGATGACGACTTCAATAAAAAATGGCATGCAACAAACCCTTGTAGCTCCAAATAGCTCCAAACTCTTTAAACAAGAATAGGCATGTAGCAGGAAAACTTTGATACCATGTAGAAGTTGTCAAAACCAACTTTAGACTCCAAGATCGCCTGCATACAAATGGATACCTATCACAAGGACGAAAATGGATGGAGAAAACAAACAAGGGTTTGAAGAAATATTCAACCACAAAGAAAGTATTGATTAATTGATAGATGGATAATTACAAAGAGTACATATGCCTAATTATATAGGCAAGTGTTAAACGTAGAATGCAAAAGATGTTGCCAAGTGTTCAAATCACACTTCATGTGACAGCAAGAAACCCTAACCAACTACCTAGGGAATGATAACAAGATGGAGATAAGTTCTAGAAAAGATAACTCATCTTCTAGAAGGGAATCTTATCTCAACAACTTTATTAAATGATTAAATGCAACTTAGGACTAATATGATTAATTAAAACCTAATTTAACTTATGTTAGTGTAATAATTAGTTAATTACACTAACAAATACAACCAAGATGAGTGATCCACCACCTCAGTAGCAATAACTGCTCTACTCTCCAAGTCTCTGATGATAACTAAATCAGGTGTGAACTCCACAGATCTCCCATTGCCTCCATGTGTGATCTAATATATGGAAAGAAGGTTGTTCATCAAATAAAGAACACACAAGACATCCTAAAAAGTTTTATCCCCAAAACTATTAAACCCCTTCCCTGTAACACTCATGTATGTATTGTTTCCCATAAAAATAGGAGACATAGTGTGAGACTCAAAGGAAGTGAACATAGACTGTGAATATGCCATATGATGAGATGCTCCTGAATCTAGAATCCATCTCCCTGATCCAAAACTTGAAGAAGGACAAAGAGCATGCCCCTTCATATTTGATGAAGTATGTAAAATTGCTGTGCCCTTGTCATGTTGCTCTAAAGAAGAAGAATGAGGGGAAGGAGATGAAGAAGACATCATAGATGGTAAGTCAATCTAATGTTTCTGAAGAAGATGCTTCAGCTCATCAATGTCCTTATAGAAACTATGTTCTCCATGTCCTTCCCTCTTGTAATATGCACATGTAACCTTATCCTTCTTACGTGATTTCCCCTTAGAAGAGGAGGATGAATGTGAGGAATCCTTTTGCTGTTCATAAGATTTGGAATCATTTTCTTTTTGTTTATTTCCCTTTCCACTAGAATCCGTCTTATTTTTGGGCCCTTGATATGCAATGAGTGTCTGTGATGAAGAGGGCTTCAAATTTCCCATGTTAGCCAAATTATCCTGCTCTTGAGTGAGAGAAGATGCAAAATCATCAAAAGAAGGCATAGTAAATCTAGTACCAATTGCATCCCTAGTGGCAGAAAAGGTAGATACAAAAATTGAATAATCTAGTCCAAGCTTAGAAAGAATGGACAATATCAACTAAGAGCCTTCCTTCTGAACACCACACTATGAAAGCTACAATCTAAGAGACTTAAGATTTTTGAAGAACTCTTGGATGCTATCAAAATCCCTAGGATTTAAGCCAATAAGCTCATTCTCTAACTGAAACCCTCTCATAATATCCTAATTCCCAAACAAAGACTCCAAAGTAGTCCATATCTGATTGGGTGTAGTGCAAGACTCTATATGGAAGAGGAGATCTAAAGAAATAGACAAGCATAATGTCCCAAAAGCCTCATCACACTTATTAAACCATTTTCTCTTCTCAACAACACCTGTAGGTTCAACCTTTGTACCCATAGTCACCTTGTATAACCCTGTGTGCTTCAAATGGATCTCCTTTTTTTTTTCCAACCAAAGTAGTTGAATGAAGTAAGGGGTGAAGTATTATGTGAATCCATTTGTATAAAACAGTATATAATATCAAATAAAAAAGGACAACTTTTTGATCTAAAAAAAATGGCCTAAATGCACGATTTTAAGAAAATAACCAAGAAAAGAAAATTTGAGATCAAATAAAAATATCAAATACCTTGAAAATATTCTTGAAAATCAGGTTGAATATCTATGTAGAGCACTAAACCATCTTTCTGATGCCTATTTTTTAAGGAAAAATGGAGTCTATATGCAAAAGTTATACCTCCCAGAGTGAAAACAACAACTTTGGACTTCAGAGGCCAAAAAAAGCATCAAAAATTTAAAACCAAAAAATCACACCTACACCACTAGATAGAGCATCAAACCATATTTCTAATGATATCTTGTTTGCAAAAAATGGACACTGTATGCAAAAGATATATACGATTTCAAAAAATGCTCAAAAACTGCCAATATGGCCTCCAGGATCCCTCAAGGGCTAAAAAAAATAGAGCCCTTGGTCACATGCAAGACTAGGGGGCTATGGCAGAGCCCTTGTTTACCAATATGACCATTGGCCAGGAGCTGGGCGCAGAGCACCTGGTCACTAATGTGACCTATGGCCGAAGCAAGAGGTGCCCTCAAGGGCTGGCACACGGTGGTGGGTTGAGTGGCGCAACGATGAAGTGGAGGCCATCGGGTGGCCGCCTAGTGACTACCGGGTGGCTACTCAATAGAAAAAATTTTAGAATTGGAAGCACATAAAGATATGGGCATTTTTATTTTTATTTTTTTAAAATCACATTTTTCGAGAAATTTAGCCTCAAGAAGCTAGCTTGGGAGGTTGTACAGCCTCTCTGGCTAATTTTTTTTGCCTTTTTTTTCAGTTTTCTCATAAATCAACGAAATGATAGATGTTTCTAGGGTTTTTGGTTGCTTTGAATGTTATGGCGACATCTATTTTTCCCAAAAATGCACAGAAAAATTGCCTATCCCCAGATCCACAAAAAAAATGTCTGGTTTCAAACCCTTGCATAGAAAAAACCATTGTGAGGAAATATCTTCAAAATACTAACATGCAACTATAGGTCTAAAGCTTTGATATGATGTAGAATTTGAAAAAACCAACTTCAAAAATCCCAAGAATCACTTGCATGCAATAACCAATCATGTGCAAAAGATATTCAGAACCAAAGAAGATGTTTTGCATGCCTCAAAGTAAAAATGCATTAAGAGAATCAAATAATTACAATGAGATCAATCCTTATGAAGGAGATCAAGAAAACTTAAAGTGAAACCGAAAAGGAAAACCCTTGTGTGAACACTAAATAATTAACAAATAATTAATTATTAATGTGCCTAAGTTTAGCTTAAGTAACTAAAGTGATAAGTGACTTAATTAATTAACCAATATGATTAAATTAATTTAGTGAAATAACTTATTACTCTAACAGGAAGAACATTAGGATGTGAGATGATGAAATAATCTGATAAGGTGTATTATTTGATTTTAGGTGGAAATTTAATGAATTGAATTAATTAAATAAAGATTATTCAATTAATTGGGTAGTGTGGAAATGATTAAGGAAGAATCGGTGTTAGTTAATCAAACCCAAGTGCACGATATCAATCGGGATATTTTGAGTTTCTACATTTTGCTCCTTTGAAGTGAGGTACCTGCTGTGTTTGATCAAATAATAACACTAGCGAGATCAAAATTCAATTTTTATTGTATTTTTCGGATGCCCCAGTGGAAACAAGTACACTGGTACACTGCCCCCTCGAGAGATCGGGCAATTTTTTTGATTTGAGGGTCGATCTCGTGACAAAGCAGTTCAAGATGGATGTATGGATGGTTAGAGTAACAGATTTATATGATAATGATGATGCAAATGAGATGAGTTAAGATGTTGAGAATAAAAAAATTATATTATCCTAAACATCTTAAATGACGATGCAATGCATTTGAGATGGATGATGTTACCTATTATGATGATTTGTATGAATATGTAGAATGTAGACGATTTTTGGATGACATGATATCATGTTAGCGTGAAAGAGGATAGAAGAAATAAGATTATGAAAAAGGATCCAACCATTCTATGATTCGTCAAGACTTTATTAGAGATGACAATGAATGATGATGATGTTTCGCTTATCAGAGATTTGGGATGTAAAGAGATTACTTTTCTTATGTTTGATAGCACACATAGATACGATGCATCAAGTTATAGATGACCAAGATGGCATTGTATCTAGTGAGATGGACTTTGACTCAAAAAATAGATAGGAGTATCCTTGTTCACACCCGACATACGAAAACCTTACTAGGATGTACTTTAGAAGTTTCGAACATCTCAGACCAAGACACATAAAGGCATAACAACCCAATGTAATAGTGAACAAGATATCCAAAACACATTCCATACACACCTAATAAAGAAAGTATTAATTGAGGTTATATTACAAGAACATCCAACAAGCACAAGAAATGAAAGATAATGATCAATGCCCCATTCATTTCTCTCTAACTCATTTGATTAGATATCATCGAGAGGTCATTGGAATGAGCACAATAAGATAAATCAAAATTAAAGATCAAGTAGAAAAACAAGCTAATGTTCTTCATACCTCTAGCCAAGACTAAACTACTGTGATGCCTCATGTTCATGTCCATTGTAGGAAGGATGCATCCTAGGACATGATGTTATCAAATGATTTTGGAACTAACTCAATGATAGACTATTGATTTGAAGCATTGACCAAATTATTAACCTACTAACCTAGACTTGAGATCTTGATGCTTCAGTTCACACTTTTAATTGTTATACCTATTTTTTATTGTTTTGCCAAAGGTTGGAGATGACAATCGATTTATTGTGAGTGGAAGTTTATTACAAATGAAAGCAAAATGAGATGGATGATTTTGGGTTTTTTGAATGTTTTTGTATTTTTGAAATTTTTTGAGGTTGTTTTGAGATTTTTGAGTTATTTAAATGTTTTTTTGTTTTTAGTGTTTTCAAATGTTTTTTTATTTTCAAAATTTCCAATGTTTTTGTGTATTTGTGTGATTTATGAATGTTTTTTTCATTTTGTGTCTCAGGGGCTAATCAAAGATTAGCTTTGCCTACGTTTAAGCTTAGAGACGAGGCAGTTTATATGCCATGTTTTTTGACGATTTTATGACTTTTTGACCTATTTTGGGATTTTGATATGTTTTGGATTTTCGCATGATTTCGACGATTAGGATATGGATATGTGCGATGATAGTAGTGATCTATTTGGGATCTTGTTGAAAACCAAGCCAGGAATGATTCATCATATTGATGGATTTGTGATGATAACATTGTTGAGGATACACAACAATGCAAGGATTGTGTTAAGCAACATGATGATTGGGAAGGATATCCCAAGATGATGATGGGTTGATTGGATTTGATTGATCAATATTTTGAAGCTTGATTTGAAAAAAAATTGTTTTAAATGATTTGATGTGATTTTGAAGTACACATTATATGCAACTGATATTGATTGCTTGGATCGATGTTCAATTAAAGATAAATCTTGATAAGGAACATCTTCTTGTCAAAATATGCCATGGGCTAATGATTTGGATTTTTTTCTCACAAATGCTTTGACCAATTTGATTTCATGTTTACCAATATTCAGATCACCATATAAGTTGGAAGATATAGATAAATATTTATTCTCAAAGTAAGATGTAAATATTTTCCCTCGGTGTCTAGCAATGTATGAAATTCCATGGGTGGATTGTATGGATGGATGTGGATTATCTTGTGATAAGATAAGGTGTTCAAGCATAGGATGCTCTTTTGGATAATGTTCCATGCCTCAGATAATTTTGGGTAGGGTAGGATCAATGAAAATGACCCATGTAAAGATGTTCACCATAAGCAAGTGTATAGTGTACGTAAGACTTTTATCGAGATCAAGATAATTTGGAAGATGGATGCAGATATATGAAAATGGATTGAATAAATGGTTCATGGATGAATGTATTTATTATGGATAAGATGGATGGAATGTTGGATTTATTATGGATGTGATAGATGATTTCTCCTGAAATGGCACATGAAGATGCTCGATTCTACACATGACACATTTTTACCAAGTTTTCATCATGGTACTTTCCCAAAGCGTTGCCCATGCAATTTTCATTGGAGGATGATTTTTTTATCTTTACTATTTTTGTGATTTTTTTTTTATAAAATTTTTGTGAAATATTTCAAGCTCATCCTGAACCACCTGGTGATGTCAATGTAGATTCTTTTTTCATAACGTGTCATTGATATCCTACTTGAAGAAGTATCTTTGCTAAGATATGTGCACTTGAGTGTAAATTTTGAGATTCTTGGTATGTTTTTTTGATACTGGAGTTAACTTTGTCTTTGTGTGCACATCACAGTAGAATGCCTTATGAATCCTTATGATGAAGGTTTGCTACCAATACATGGTCATTTTGAGAATTGGATATCATGCATGGAGGAGTGGATGGTGGAGTATGTTTAGGAATATCAGATGGATTGGTTGATAGTTTGGAACCTTTGAATCTCCAAACTTGGGAAGATGAGTAATGATGGATGGATATAAAATTATGCATGGAATTAGTACCAACTACTTGATATACTTTGTATATTTCTTGAGAAGTCTTATTTTTAATTTGTGGACATGTTTGATGGATACATTTCCCTTTTAGTTTTTTCTGCATAGTTTCTTTGACTAATGGAGTTTGATAGGGATAATATTTCTTTGTATTTAGTATCCACTTGTATTTGGTTTGTCCTTCATGCTTCACTACTTCTTTTTCTTTGATAACATTCTTTGTGCTTTGATTCAAATTTTTCTTTTGATGTTGGTCCCAATTCATGAATGGGGTGATGTGTGGATGATGATTCATGACATGGTTGGTTGTAGTATTGGCATTGGTTTCATCATAAGGACTCTTCATGCTCCCTATGTTGGTGTTTTTTTGAGATGAATTTTCCCCTAGTATTTTAGACATATAACTAATATGTTTAGATCCCTTAATTGTCGCATAACCAAGACCTTGATACTTAGTATTGCCAATAATTTGCACTAGTTCTAGGATACCTTGTTCTTGTAGGCCTAATCCTCTGCCTTGATAATTCATCTGTTGAAATTTTTTATTTTCAATAGGATATGATTTACCTTGGAAACAAGATGCTAATCCTTCTCTACTTTTTCATGGATCTTCAAAGGTGATAAATTTTTCATTGATAAGATAGCTTGCTCTAAAAAAGGTAAGTGGTCCAAGTTTATAAGTGATAGGATCCTCCATATGTGGGATTACTTCCCGATTGATATATTTGGCTTGATCTTGTGAAGTATTATATTTTAATGCTTCTTCAATAGGTGTTGATGATTCACTATCCACATAAAAGTATCTCTCATGATTCATTTTTGATTCCTTCACAGGATGTTTTTGATTCAACACTTTTGTAGGAGCCTTCTTCATGACCCATTTATGATATGTCTCTAGATTTTTCTATATCTTGATCATGTGTACAAATGTTAAGAGTGGGAGACTCTTGTTCCTTGGTAATGATATTAAGAGTATGATACTCTTGTTTTGAATGAATATCATCTATGTGTTCATCCAAAGAAAGCATCTTATGGGTAGGTGGAGGAGTATGTGCTATATAGATATGATCATCATTTGTGATATCTTGTATAGATAAGAGAGTGTCCATTAGATCATTGTAGTATATCAGAGATACAAATTCTATATCTTGAATGATTTCATAATTTCTTTTGACATTCTTTGGATCAAGTTCTTGACATGAGTCAATTTCAAAGGATGGATTGCTTACAAAGGGTTCTTGGACATTGTTATTAGCCATGGGAAGTGGATCAATATCCTCTTGAGTTTTGAGTGGATTTGAATTAAGTGTGGAGTAGAGGATTCCTTCAATATTTGCAACCATGAGGTCAAAAGATGTCAATATGTCTTGAAAAGGACCATTGCTAGACTTTGTTGAAAGATGTTGATCACGCTTTGGAATAATTCTTGAGATATGTCCTCTAGCTAATTAGGTGATGTAGAGATATTTTCAACATGATCATTTGTGGATGGATCTTGGATTATGTCAATAGGATCAAATAATTCTAACACTCCTTTAAATAGATCATTGTTTGAGGGATTTTGATCATGATTAAAAAGTGACTCTTTATGTATTAATTTTATCTTTGGATGGGGTAAAAAAAAATTCAAGGAGCTCATTGATGGATAGATCTTGATCATTGTCCTCAACAATAGTGGTGGAGGGTTTTTCAATTTTTTCAGTAGTGGTTGAATCTTGATCATTGTCCTTGTCATTTATTATTTTTTGATCAATAAGGTCTTGGATGATATTTTTGAGTTGAATACAGTTTTATATTTTATGAAGATTTTTTCTATGATACTCGCAATAAGATCCACCCCTATTCCAAGGGAATTTTAGGACAGATTTGAAAGTACTTACTTTTCGAAGAGTGATGATATTTTCATTAACTATCTTTCTTAGCACTTATTCGATTGGATCTCCAAAAGGAGTGTATTCATGTTTGTGTTTTTGTGAGATTTGTTCTTGTTGAGGTGATTCTTGTTATGAATGATCTTGGAGATGTGGTTATTGATATTCAAGATGTCATGATTGGGTTTTTTGTTGATGTTGTTGATCTTGATATCCGGCCTCTTGAAATTGCGGATATTCTTCTTGATGTGGTTGTGGAGACAACTCAATGTTTTGATGAGATAATCCTTCTACAATGTGTAGATTTTGGGGTGGAGATGTTTCTTGGTGATATGAATCAATGAGTTTCCTAAGTGTAGAAATTTTATTTCACAAAATTTGATTCTGATTTTGATCTTGACACCCTTGATATGGTTGATTTGGTTGTTGAGAAAGCATACTTGGCATATGCATACTTGTGGTGTTTGCATGGGATAATGGAAAAATTGATTTTGGACAATGTTCTAATTTGGTATGATGTTTATATTTCGCATTATAGGTTGACATTGAACATTTTTGTGGTTGGGAATCATATTGCTTTGATATGGGTAACTTTGATTTTGCATGAGGTTACATTGAATTGGATCAATACATTGAGTTGTCAATATATTGCTTGGATTTTGAACAATATTGGTTTGATTTACAAACACATTTATCTCATAGTTCACCACGTGTGGATTTGATATGTTGATGTTTGGTAAGCTTGTAATTGGTATATTCATATTTGACATGTATTGATTTGGTGGGATAATTTTGTTTTGTTGAGGACTCCTGTATTGATCATTTGGTTCATAGATTTGTAATTTTTGACTTCAATTTAAATCTACCATCAAGAAAGGTGGTCCAAAATTTAGATTGGGAAAACTCACATTTGTTGTATCATTGAGGTTTTTAGGAGGTAATAATTCTATGTATGGATTGTATAAATGTGAGTTTTGATAATCTATTAGTATTGTAAGGCCTTGATATTTTGGTTGACATGGATTACTCATGATGTATGAATCAAGTTTATAGTCCATGTTTTTCTTATGTTTTGACCCTTTTGCAAAGGTGGACATCTAAGATGTTTGGGACCAATGATGAGATGAAAGATGAAAGGGTGAATGATATGGGTGATGAGCCTTTAGGAACTTTGGAGTACTAGACTTTAGGATTTAGGATTTTGATTTTGATTTGGACGATGGACTTGTAAATCCAAAGATGTTGGATGTTATCTTGGGATAACCTTGTCCAAAAGGATGCAAATTTTAGTAAATGTGTAGGGAAGGATTCATCAACATACACCTAACTAAACAAATGATTTTTATTTGGTTTAAGGATGTACCCAATTCAAGATAATGATGTTCTCCAAAGCTCTAAAATTTGTTTTTGGGATGAAGATGATAGATGTTTTGGGATGGATGGAAGGTTTGATTTGATCCTAACCGAACATAAGAGGGACCTTATCTACAAGACCAAGATAATGAAGAACATGCTTTTCCCTAAGAGTAATTTAGACCAAGAGACCAATGTTTGCTCGAAAGACCATAAGACAAAAGATAAACAAGCATATGTGTTGGGTTCAATTGATTTGATATTGATTAATTAATTGCTTTTACCACATCCAATGTCTTTTCTAAGTTTCAAACTGAATTTCTATATCATAACTCCTTTTCATTCCACAAGGTTCATTATGTGGAAATCAAGATAATCAAGGAAATAGTTCCCTAATGTTAACTTTAGAGAGAGAAAATTGAGATATAGCCCCAAATCCTTAGAAGCCTCTAAGGATAGAATCCATAGGGACAAGCAATAATATATGGGATTTTCAAACTTATTTTCTCTTTCCAAAGGGTTTGAATTTTGATGACCTTGTTGAATGTTTGTTTCCACATTTTAAGATTTCAAGAGAAGTGTTTTGATTCCAAAACAATTCACAATCCTAGGATAGAAAGGAAAATATTTGTTGGATTCCCACTTGGATTTCTCTAGTTGCACTTATTTAGAGTGGATGATTAGAAGCTTGACCACACTAGCTCCCATCCATGACACTCACTTATATGGGTCATCCAAGCTTTGATTTCTCATGAATCTCCCATGAAAAACTCTTCATATATACTAAGAACCACAAGTATGTGGGATGGCTTTAGAGGTCCGACCTCCTGATACTAACAAATAGTTAGGGATTTTAGATTCTACACAACCTGGTTCATAATCAAGGCACTCGTTCAAAAGGCCACATGAGAGGAAAGATCAAATTCTATAAGGATAATCAGCTTCTTTTCCGTAGGAGCTCCTGTAATGTTGATATTTCCTAAACATTCAAATTTATATACTGATTGGGAGTAGCTCGACTTTTAGCTTGTCACCGATTCGAGTCATTCCCTTGGGTTGAGTACTTTTTCCCACCAAGGTCGGCCCTCTAAAGATAAACAATAGTGAAGAAGTACATTTTTAGTTCGACCGCCTAGATTGCATAAAGAACTAGGAGGGAACACACATAATGCCTTTTCTTCACCCTCACATGATTGTTCAATTTTAACCCCAAACTTGAAGTGTGTAGGTAAATTTTTAGGCAATACATGTCACTAGGATGCTTTTGATTCTCAAGATCACCGTGAAGCATGAGAGAAGTGCATATACATTCGAATGACACTAATTGTAAAAAATATTACAAATAAAAGAAAATACAAGCTTGTTTTAAATCCTTAAAGGTAATGATGAGTTCTTTTTAAAGCACCAAAAAACCAGGTGTGAAGTTGTTTGTTCAATTTTAACCAAAAAATAAATGTCTAGTGAGTTTCTAAGTTCAATTTCAATCAAACTTTGAAAAATCTTGTGTAGATATTTAATTTGAAGCCAAATTAATGCTAGTTGGTACTAAATTATGAATTAAAAATAACTTATAATAGGTTATTTTCCCATGAGTGTTTGAAAAAACTATTCCAACATATACAAATTATTTTTCTTTCAATTCAATGCTCCATGTTCCTCTTAAAACCTGCAATCAATTCTCAAAATGTTATATGAGATCAAGAAACAAGAAGATATGAGGGTTAAATGAATGATTAAGCATAAAACCCTAAAACTTAGACCAAGTTACAATGTGATTTGACTTTAGGTGTAAAATTGAAAATATTAACTCTAAAAAAATTGAGAAACACCTACACCATTGCATAGATTATGAAATTCTACCCCATTTAAAAAAATAAAGCTTCGAAAAAGACCTCTATATGACCAAGATATGGCCATTTTAAGATTGAATATAAAAGTTAAAAACAACAATAGCATCACCATTTGAACAGGATCAGGGTATGTGCAGGATCATGATGGACCAAAAAGTGGTGATATGTAAGTGATATGATGGTCTATGTGGTTGATGACTTTTTCTTTACCCAAAATTGATGAAATGAAAAGGGTTTTTAAAGGATATTCTCAAATTTACACCAATATAAATTATGGTTTACTTTGAATTTAATAAATAATTATTATTCATTTTCTATTTGAATTACTACTAAAGTCCTAATTGATAGGTTGATTGAAAAAAATCTATAAATTGCAAATGGTATCACATTTTTTGAATTCGAAATATGCATCACATTCTATGCTTTGTATACTATAGGATTAAAAAAAATAAAGTTGAATTTCATGAAGTTTTGACCAAGTTAAGGTGGTCAGACATATGAGTTTTTATATTTTTTAAGTTGTAATTAAAAATTCATAATTAATTATTTACTTGGAAAAAAATCATAAAAAAATATGCATCACATCAGAACATGATTCCTCTACTTATACCTAAAATATTATTAAAAATTATTATCATTTTATTGTGGTGAGGGTGGTCAGATAGACACCTACTTCTTATTTTTTCCATAAAATTTAAGTACTACTGCATTGAAATTTCAAATTTTCACCAAATAGATCTTATATTTTTTTAAATAAACCTAGTATTTTAGAAAAATATATTCAATTTTATACAAAGTTTATTCTTATATATTTTTGAAATAATATTGATAACTTATTCAAAATTTTATGTCAAGTTTCCTAGCTCTGATTTTTCTGAATTTTATTGCCACTTAAGGGCCTGTTTTTTCCATGATGATCCTACACATACCCATCAACATCGCTATTTAAGAATTTAAACATTGATATTTAAGACTTTCAGTGTCACTTTCCACAATTGTGTCACTATTTGAGACTTTTAGTGTTGCTCTACTAAAACCAATGTTGCTCTGTCCTAGAAAGACAAAAAAGGGAAAAAAATGATGGAAATGGAGAAAAAAATGTGTTAATTTCAAGATTTGTGCCCTCCTTCTAGCGCCAAAATGTGAATTCTTTACCTATACCTTATTAAACATGAACAAAAAAACAATCATTAGTCCATAAAAAAGTGTAAACCAAGTATTCCCTAAGAAATTATTTGAACATATGAATAATGGAAACAAAGAAAAATATCAAATAAATCACAAATGAAACACAATTCTAATGCTCAAACCAACATCCCATAGGGGGAATGGTGCTCCTTTGATGTTTAAAGAATCCCTTTCCTAATCCTTTGATAATATTTGAATGGATATGTGATGAATAAAATTTCAATAACCTAGCTATGATTGAGAAATTCTATGCATATGCCTATAGTTCTCTTGCTCTAACTTGTGGATGATATTGTGGATAATGATTTTGCATGAGATTGTGTATCCTCAATCAATAGAGAACGTATCCATTGATAAAGATGAAGGATTGAAGAGTGAAGAGTGAAGAATGAGGAAAATGTGGGATAAAAAATTGGACCAATGGAATTGTGCCACTTGTCAACATGCTAATGAATCTTAGAGGAGAACATGTGCTCACACATGTGTGAGCACATCTTGGGAGATGGGATGTGTAAGAGGAATTAATACCAAGAGGTGGCTTGTGTTTAAGAGGAGGTGTAAGAGACTTCAATGCAAAGGTGGCTCAAAAAAGAGGACAAAAGTCTTTTGGGAGGCAAAAGTCAAGCGGGTGGAATATTCCAAGAATATTCCAATTTGAATGAAAATAGAGTAATTAGTAAATCAAATAAATTGATTTACATGTGCAGCTTGGTTAGTTGACCAAGGTTGACTTACCCTAGGGTGGAGTTAAAATCTAGTGAAATGAGGGATTAGTGTTAAGGGTTAATCAATTTAGGATTAATTAACTTAGGTGAAATTAGTTGATTTATGACGTTTGATTTAAATGTTTGGGTTTATTTAAATCAAATGAGAGGATGTTAGAACTTCAAGATTTTAATTAAATAAACTAATTTATTTAATTAAATGAAGAACATTAGGATGGGGGATGATCAAATAATATGATAAAGTGTATTATCTGATTTTAGGAGGAAATTTAATGAATTTGATTAATTAAATAAAGATTATTCAATTAATTGGCTAGTGTGGAAATGATTAAGGAAGAACTGGTGTTAGCTAATCAGACTCAATTGCATGATATCAATTAGTATATTTTTAGTGTCTACAAATATGAAGCCTCCATTGTGCATGCAAAAGCTTGAAGAACGTGTGTGTGAAGCTGTGTTAAAATGTTGATTAAGATTTCTGAAATACTTCATTGTGCAAATGATATTGATTCTCCCATCATTTTTAAGAAGAAATGAGGTTGAACATTATATAGAATTTTCGTTTCAAAATGAATGCTCAAGATCACATAGTAGAATATCCTGATCAATGGTTCAAAACTGTTGACAAGATTTAGATGGGAATAATCAGTGCATTTTGATTATGTAATCGGTTTAATTGAAGAAATCATCTTGATTTTTCAATGGGATTGAGGAAATAGATTGAATAATATTTGGAATTGAAGAATAGATTGATCTGTTAGGAAATAGATGAATCGATCAACCAATTAGATTGAGCATCAGGGGATCATAATTTTCTCAATCATGAAAGTGGGTGAGAATAGTTAATTAAATGATTTAATTAATTAATCTTTTTGTGTTGAACATACAAATCAAGTTTGAATTTTACAAACAAAGTTGTATTTATTTTATTTGATTTTTGAATGATGTTTTCAATAATTTATTCAATTATTCATGTTTAGGGGAAAGTGATTTAATTAAACTATTACGTTTTAATAATTTAATTGATTTTGGGGAATATAGTGAATTAGCGACGTAATTAAATAATCATCATCATCCACTTCCATTGTTCCACGCTTTATTTGGTCCCACTATACCATTGTCATCAGCCTACAATCCCACGGGGCTAGAATGGGACCCACCACACATGTCGTGGGCTAGTGTGGAGGCCATTTGATCTTACAAGATTGATAATTTCTATTGATCAAGCTATGAGAAAATATTTAGTGTCTGAATTAGGAAGTATTAAATTCATTGAATATTTTCCAAACCAGTAAAGGGGCCAATTGCATTAACAACTCCAATGACTCAAGTGACAACTTAAGCAGCCTACAATCTCCTATATATAGTCAACATTGAATTGTAAGCTCTATTCATTGCCATGACTAGAAGACCTAGGGTTTATCTTCCAAACCCTAATTATTTCTGAGAGTAAAAATAAAATAATTTTGAGCTCAACCTTTATCCTCTAAATGTACAAATCACACCTTTGAGAGGCATTCAATAAACCCACATCAAATATGTAGTTTTTTTTCTTTTTTGATATTTGAAAGTCGCCTCTACAAATTTATGATAGCAATGCATGAAAACTTTACAACTTTAGAGAAATCATTGCAAAAATTTGCAAAAACATGCTCTTCTCTCAATCATTCCAAGAGACTCCCTTATCGAGATATCCCATTTTGAAATTGTGACCAATGACATAGTATAGGTTAACTACAACCAATCCATATGAATTTGAGGCATATTTAACCCACTAAGCATCAATCCCAATAAGATCATTCACTGTAAACAAGGACAAATAAACCATTAAAACTAATATTATAAATCATGAAAGCTTGACAAACCTCTAATCTAAGACATTGAAACTTATCCTATTGGGGGAGTGGTGTCTCATTGATGTGGAATGGCAACCCTTTCCCAATCCCTTGGATAATGAGCTTGTTTCAATCAATTTTATTGAAGAAATTTGATGAAACCATTGATAAATGTGTATGAAAACATGATATAAAGCTATATGAACATGATGAAAACTATTTTAACATGATTTATGCTAAGATGATCGATATGGGTGTATGCAAATCTACTCTAAATTTATGCAAGCTTCAAATGATTAAAATCCTAAGTAACAAATAAGCTAATTGTATGCATTTATATTACCATGGAAGCCATTAATGGAACCTAAGCTAATATGCAAGTAAATAAAGCTAAAATGATGTTAAATGTGAGTGTAAGTGTAAATGATTTTAACAACATAAGTTTTTTGTTAAAATATGGATCCATTTGTCTCCAAATAATGACTTATTTATAGGAAAGCAAATGAAAAATCAAGGGCTAAGATTGAAAAATCTAATCAATGGTCAAAAAGGAAAGAATATGGAGGCATGGATCATGGATTCTCATCAAGAGATGTGAATCAATGATGAGATTTAATCAAAGGTTCTCATTCCCTCAAACAAACATACTTTTCACTTGTACAAGAGGTCACAAGTTAACTTGTACAAGAAGTTTTGAGTTAGCTTACACATGAGCTTTTGAGTTAACTTGCACATGAAGTTTTGTAAGAATATTCCGTTTTTCAAATGAGAGGAGAAAGAATATTCTTTGGAATATTTTCATGTGTGAGGAAATACATATTTTGCAAATTAAAAAAAAAGTTTAATTGTGCAAAAGGAGAAGGAATATTCCCCTTTTGGAGGAATGTGCAAAGGAGGAATATTCCCTTACAAGTGGGGGGGATTATATTAATTAGTAATTGATAATTAAACAAAGGTTTAATTATGTAATTAAGGGAATTTCATGATATTCGTTAAACAAATGATTTAATGAAAAGGGGGATAGTGATATGATATTTAATTAAATAAGAGGACTTAGGGATTTAAATTAAATAATTAGATTTATTTAGTTTATTAGGACAAAGTGTTAGCATGAAAGGGGATGCATTAACCTAATTATGTCAATTAGATGAATAAATGAAAATGAGGCATTTAATGAAATAATTAGGCTTATTTAATTAAATAAGCAAAAAGAGGATGGGTTTGAGGACAAAATGATGTTAGTTAGCCAATGTGATCCATCAAGACATTTTTAGGTGTCTACATTTTGCCCCTCTCTGAAGCAATGTACTCATTGCATTGGTTCAAAGACTGATGCTAATATCGATGTTGATGATGATGCAAAAATGAATATTGATGATCTGTTTGAGATGTCGATAGCCAAGCTAAATTTGATTGATCTAATTGATTGATTGATAACATTGTTGATGATTCAAAATAATGCAAGAATTGTGTTGAATAACGTGAGGATTGGTAGGGAAAGATATATCCCGATAATGATTGATTTGATAATTTGATAATTTGATCAAGATTTTCTAGCAAGGCTAGGAACAAAGTCCATTAGATGATTTGATATTGATATGATCAAAAGATGGTTGATTGTCCCCTCAACAGATCGATCGGAGAATAAAGTGTTCCAATTAGACTCACAATAGGTAAAAATAAGAATTATGCTTGAGATGCTTTGGATTTCAGGTTGCTTTTGAATCAAAGAGATGCAAATTTTTAGATTGTTGAGCTAAAGATAGTATAAATGCCCCACTATGCCCTAGTGGAAGAGGGATTGTTGGCATGCTATCTCAGATATTGATGTAGACATATTTTAGGATGTATACAAAGTCATCAACTATGGGAATCCTCATGTATATTTTATAAGAAGAATAAGATGAACGGATTGACCATTAATTTTGAGATTGATTAAAAAAGTCCAACAAGTCCATGATCCATTGAGACTTTATTAGATATGGTGATGAGAGATGCATGATGATGATGATGATTTTATAATATCTTGGGATTGGTATTTTCTATCATTCCTTATTTTTGATATAACACATAGACATGATGCATCAAGGTAATGATAACCAAGATGGCGTTGTATCTAGTGTAATGGACATTGACTCTGCAAATAGATAGGATAGTTCTTGTTCACACCTTAGCATACAAAAATCTCATTAGATTTTAAGTTAGAAGCTTTATAATATATTGGACCAAAGCATACACAATAGTCAACAATGTACTCCAAACAAATTTCTTACACACAACTAAGCAATTATGCACCAAGATTATTTTACAAGAATACCCACAAGCAGAGAAAATGAAAGATAATGATTGATGCATCATTCATTTCTCTCTAAATAATTTTGATAGACATCATCGAGAGGTCCTCAAAATAGGTCAATAAGATAAATCATAAGAAAATATCAAAGAAAAATAGTTAATATTATCTATATCTCTTGCCATTTTAACATAGCTAAGCTAATTTTTGATACTGATTCCCATCACAAGAAGGATGCATCCTAGGACATGTTGATAAGGGGTTTTGATTTATGATGAGGTGTGTGATACATTGTTGATACAAACTCCACTAACACATTTACCTATGATCTAGAATTTAGATTTTGACACTTAGGTTCTCACTTTACATCTTGCTATACTTGTTTTCTACTTGTTTTGCCAAAGGTTGAAGGTGATGATTGATTTATTATGGATGGAGGGCTTATTGTGAAAGTGAAATGGGATGGATGGTTTTGGCTTTTTTGGAATATATCAATGTTTTGAGGCTATTTTTGGTCTTTTTGAAATTTTATGTGAATGTTTTGGTTTTTGACTATTTTGAGGTTGTTTTTTTGTTTTATGAGATTTTCCAAATGTTTTGGGATTTTTTTTAATTTGAATGTTTAGGGGTTTTCTAAGGTTTTTTACCAAGAGCCTAACCTAAAATTCCTATCCTAGGGGCCTCAGGGGCTGATCAAAGATTGGCCTTGCCTACATTACACACGCAAAGACTAGGTAGTTCGACTAACTTGACTTATTTAACAATGAGATGTTAATAATTAACAAAATGCTAGTTTATTATGATAGACTCCTAAAGGACTGACCTAGGGTGTCTTGGGGGTACATCAATGATGCCCTTACCTACGTTCAAGCTCAAAGACTCATAGTTTGACAAGGAAACATTTTTGGATTTTTGATGTTTTGACCTTTTTAGGGATTTTGATATGTTTTAGATGTTTTCGATTTTGAATTTACAATTTTGCAAATGTTTTTGGATTTTAGCTGTATAGGATTTTGCAATTTTTTTTGGATTTTTCACGCAATCTTGATGAGTGTATTGATATGTGATGATTTTAGTGATCTATTTTTGTTTTTTTAAAATACAAGCTAGGATTGATTGATTTGATTGATGGATTGATGATGATAACATTGTTAAGGATACACAACAATGCAAGGATAATGTTAAACAACATGAGGATTAGGAAGGATATCACAAGATTATGATGGGTTGCTTGGATAAGATTGATGAAGATTTTGAAGCTTGGTTTGGAACAAAGTCTGTTGGAATGAGTTGATGTGACGTTGAAGTGCAAGGTAGATTCAACTAATATGGATCATTTTCATTGATGTTTGATAAAATATAAATCTTGATAAGGAACATATTCTCATCAAAATGTCTCATGGGCTAGTGGTTTTGGATTTATATAAGATTTAATGAAAGTTTTTGGGTTTTTCAATAAGATTTTGAGGTAAACGATGCCTAGATCACAATTTCGATGTCACGTTATGAGGTATAAGACATGGATCAAGAGTTATTTGAAAATAAGAGTGTAATAACTTGCCCCTAGTGTCTAGCAATTCTTTATAATGCAATGGATAAATAAGATAGATAATGTATATGCGAAGATTTTGACAAAGTTTTATCATGCTAGATATGGGCTATGAGACTTCATGAGACAAAATGGTAAAGATCCTATCAAAAAAATTTCCATGAGTAGAGTTGAAGTATACACTGAATCTTTGTCAAGATCAAGATAAACATGAATATCTAGATAAATTGGATTGGATGGATGTAGGGAACATTAGACTTATCATCACAGGGATGAGATGCTTCTAGCTGAGAAGGATCATATAGATGCTTGATTCTACTCATGATTATTGTTTTCTAGGATTTCGTCATGGTACTTTCCCAAAGTGAAACCACAATGGTTTTCACTAAAGGATAATTTTTAGTTTTACTATTTTCTTGATTTTTTTGATAGTTTTATCATTTATTTATTTTATTTTATTTTTGGAATTTTTACCCTCATGTTGAACCACCTATTGGAACTAATGTAGAGGCCATTGTCATAATGTGCCAGCAATATCTTTCTTGAAGATTGTTTTGTGCTAGGATACGAGCACTAGGATGCAACCTTGAAGAACTCTAATCTACCTTGTGGATACTAGAATTAACCTTGTCTACGTACGCACATCATCATAAAGTGCCTTTAGAGTCCTTATGATGAAGGTTAGCTACCAACACATGGTCAATGTGAGAACTGGATATTGTGAATGGAGTGTACGATGTCATGTATGAAGAAATATGAGATGGATTGGTTGATAGTTTGGAACTTTTGTCTCTCCAAACTTGGGAAGATGAGCAATGATGGATGGGGATGGAGGTTTTTAGGGAATTAGGACCAACCATTGATACACTTTGTTCCTTGCTTGAGAATCCTAGTTTTGTATTTGAGGATGCTTATGATGGATACATTTCCATTTTTTATTTTTCCCCTAGTTTCTTTGACTAATGGAGTTTTAGAGGGATTATTTTCTTTATTTTTCTTTGGTATCCATTTGTACTTGACATGTCCCTTTTTATTTAATACTTCATTTTATTTCATAATATTATCCTTCCTTTGATAAGAATTCTTCTTTTTACGTTGGTCCCAATTTGCATATGAGATGATGGGTGAATGCCAACTCATGATACAACTAGTTGTAGCATTGACTACATTTTCATCATAAGGATATTTCATGCCCTATATGTTGATGTTTTTTTTAGACAATATTGCTCCTGGAATTGTGAAGGTATTATCAATACCTAATCATTTTCCTTATAATGTATCCTTTGATCCATAGCCACTAAATATGACTTGTCATAAATACATAATATTTCATGGGTTCCTATTTTTCAATAATATGAACTATTTTCTCTTGTTATATGACATTGTTATTTGTTGATACTACTTCAAAAGATATTGATGATAACTCAAAATAGGTCGAAGATGCACAATTATGGCAAGAATCAAGAATCTTGACCGTTGCTTTCTCTTGTGTAGGAATACCAAGAGTGCAAGACTCTTGTTTTGGATGAAGAATGACTATATTTCCATTAGAAAGAAACATATGAGGGGTGATATCGAGGACATCTTTGGAGTTTAAAATGGTTTGGAATATGTCCCTTAGCTCTTGGTGAAACTATGGGGATAGGGGTTCTTGATCTTGAATAGATTCAGAGTGTCTTTTGTTATCCTCAAGAGCCTCCTCTTGACATGATCCTTGGGTGGATGATATATCATTGGTAAAAGACTCCTCACAACATTTTGTGAGTATAGGTTCAACAAAGTATTTTTTTTTCCCATTTGGAACTTCTAAAACATGCCCAATCATTGATTCATATGTGAGAGATATCACAATTTGATATCCAATTGATGTCATTATGATATAAAATATTGATAAAGATTGTTGATGGGTTTGGACTTTGTTTTAAAATAGTATCTTGATACGTACATTTGATTCTTCATGTTGTGATAAATAAATATGTCCCAATGTGGTATCATGAGCATTGTTTACATTTTTTGAGGTTGATGCCTTTCCTGAATCTTTTTCTTTGGTATGGTTAGGTATAGGGTTTGTGTAAATTTTCATATTTTCATTCCCAAATTTTTGATCAACATGAATGTCTCCTTATTCAATAAGATCTTCTATTAGATGCTTGAGTCTAAAATATATATATATTTTTTATGACCTTTGTATCGGAGAAATTCACAGAAATGATCATCTTTATAGCTATGAGGTTTGACTTGTGGCTCTTGATAGTTTGAGAAATCTAAGAGTGTGAGAAGACTAGACTGTATCAACCTTTTCATCACATCCTCCATTAATTATCGCTTAGGAGTACTATTTGTTCTTTGTTGTCCATGTTTAGTGTTTGAAGCATTGCTTGTTGGTTGATTGTTTGGGGGTTACGTGTATAGTTGTTGTGTGCTCATGGGCTGGGTTTTTTCTTGTCTAGGAGCAGTTAAGACCACCTTTGCATCAACAACACCATCACTAGTAACATTCTTGTTCTTGGCCCAATAGTGGGGCTTGTCTTTAAAACTAGTGGATGGGTGGTTGTCTCTATATACTTTTTTGTTTCCCTATGAGATTAGGGCTCACTTGATTTTAAGGGCTCTAGAGACAAGCTCTTCATAAGAGGTAGTATATTGGATTTTCAAGTGGAAGGGTAGATATAGATCTAGATTTTTTATAATAATTCCTACTTTTTATTCATCTAGAAGTGGCCACTTTCTCTTACTATCTCTTTACCTCCATCATTGCAATAAATTGGTGAAAGATTCTCCTTTATTTGTTTGAGAGTATACAACTCTTCTAAGCTTATGTCCATGTCAAGATTGGAGGAGAAGTGATATATGAATTTTTCAATGATTTCTTGGAAAGTTTTGATGCCTAGAGGCAATTGAGAAAATCAATCCATAGTAGGACCTATTAAACTTTGTGGGAAAATGTGCATCAAATAGAACTCATTATAGGTGACATCCATACACATGGTGTTAAACTCTTTGATATGGTTCACATGAATTCATCTCCCTTTGTATTTATCAAATTTTGGGATTTCAAAATCTAGAGGGAATGGTATTATTGCGATTCTTTGATCGAATGGATATGGACATAAGTTATGCATATGGGGATTCTTTTTCTTTCCCATCCGAAGATCCTACATTTATTTTGATAACGCCTTGAGTTTTGATGCCATATCGTGTTGTGCACTTGGTGGAGGAACATATGTTGTGTATTGTGGTATTCTGATGTGATAAGGTGTTGTATGGTATGTATGATGGTGTAGGATTTTGTGAAGGTCATTGTGTTATTGATGTATATGTTCCCAACATATTTGGATTGATGATGTTTTGTTGAGTATTATAGTGTAAACCATGTTGTTGTTGTTGTGTGAGAATTTATTGTTGTTGGGATTGTTGTTATTGAGATTTTTGTTGCAAGGAAAAGGTGACTTGCTAGAATTGTTTTTGTTGTTGTTGTGCTAATAAGGCGGCTTTTTGGACTTCTTGTTGTTGTATTTGTATTGCTAAGGTAGCTTGTTGAGCTTGTTGTTGTTGTTGATATTGTTGTTGTGTTGCTAAGGCTACTTGATGTTGTTGTTATGCTACTAAGGCTGCTTGATGTTGTTGTTGTGCTACTAAGGTTGTTTTTTGTTGTTTGTTGTTGTTGCACGACTTACTAATAAGCTTGTTATGCTTGTTGCAAAGCTAAGGCGTGTGCTTGAAATGTAGGATCAGTTGGTTGTTGGGACATTTGTGATGGGTTTTTGGGTGTTTATGTTTTGAGTGGGTCACAGGTTGTTGATGAGATGTTAGTGATTCCCTTGTTTTAGCATTCCTTGTAAGATGGTGGATTGATATGGAGGAATGTAGTTTGAGGTCCCATTTTATTTTGCATGGAATGGTGGACCAAGGGGAAAAATTATGATGGTTCCATTAGATATTACTATGCTAAGGTCACATTAGGACCTTGAGTCCATTGATTGAAAGGATTCCATTGATCAATGCTTTGGGGATTTCCTTATGCTTGGGATGTGGTCAAGGTATTTCCTTGGTTGATGGGGTTCGTAACCAATGTGTTATTTTGATTTGGGTTGATGATAGAGGGGTTTGATGTTGGATGGTGGATTCACTTGATTAACTTGGGTAACCACTTGTTTCGATGGGGCTGTTGGAACCACTTGTGAAGGGTTTCCCTTGTATGAGGGTGTTATCTTTCCCTTGTTGTTCTACTTTAGGCTCTTGGTTCACATTACCTTGTGTAACATTAGGAACACTTGGGGTATTTGTGGTGATGGATGAAGTTGGTTGCACTAAAAATTTTGAGGTTGTTGTGGCATCATGGAATGTAAGTGTTTTTCCAAATGTTGGTGTCCAACTTGTGTTTTGGGGAAGGTTGGTGGTTAATGGAATGGTTGTGTTGTGAATACCCATAGTTGTGTTTGTTCCTAGACATGAAGTGATACCAAGGTTTGTTTCTAGCCTAGTTGCAAGACTATATGTTAAGGGTTGACTTGGCACAAGGGATGGGGTCGGTTGAATCTTATATTGTGTTACCCCTAGTGCCCAATTTTGTGCAATAAAAGTTGGATGATTTTGTTCATAATCAAGGAGTTTATCTTTAGTAAGTTGAAGTGGATTGTTTGTGACATCTTCTACCTCATATGGTTCTACCAAATCTTGGATTTGTTATGTGGTGGTAGAATAGATCCTTGGATCAAATTTTTGTGGATTTGAATCACTTGTGGTGCATGTGACTTTTTTTTTCTCCATGATTCTCTTGTGTTGTGATATTTTTGTTACCATAAATGGTGGGTCGCCTATGGGAGAGTTGTGTTGAGATTTGTAATGTTTGAACTCTCTAGTTGACTCAAATCTAGGTAAAAGGGATTATCTAAGTCTTTTGGGATAAATGATGATAATGGGGGATGAAAAGGGTGGATGATATGGAAAGTGATCTTTGCAAAAACTTTGGGACATTAATTTTGACTTTAGTTTGATTTTTTGATGTTTGGATAAAAGGATATTTGTGAACTTGTGTATCTTTAGGGTAGACTCGTGACCTACAAGATAAAATAGTTCAAATATGATAACTAACTCAACCAAATTCATGGAAAAGTATTCATTTCACACACAAAGTGACTAATTTATGGATTGGTTTGATGGATGTCTAAGTCCAAAAGTGTTGGTGTATTCAATTTTTTTGCAAAGTTTGGTGAAGTGAATGATGAAATTTGATGGAGGGGTGAGTGAAATGTTTGACCCAATGTTGACCTAGAGTGAACATTTGTTTGATAAGACCAAGGTAGTGAGAAAAATGCTATACCTCTATAGTGATAATACTCCAAGAACTCAAATATTTTGGAAATAGGACCCAATGATTTTGGTAATAGAATTTGGACTCAATATTTTGTAATGTTTTCCTTGTATGATAACATGTGTAATTTTAGGTTGTTCAATCAGAGAAATCGGATCCCAAATGGTCACGTAGGGTTCAATTTTTCAATTTATCTTTCTTAAATGAGTTTCTTTTTACCACAAAAACTTTTCTTGATTAAGTTCAAACTAAATGTCTATGTCAAAAACATCATAAATTTCACAATGTCCATTTTGTGAAAATTATGAGGTTGAAACCATAGTTTCTTATGTTGAATTTTGGAAGTATGGGTTGAGATATAAGTTAAGATTTTAATAAATCTCTAAGGATAAAAATCCTTAGTACAAGAATTAATATAAATGCTCTTTCAAAAGGTGTCCATACTTAGACCAAAGGGTTTGAAATTTTGAAAAGACTTTGTTAATGTTTGTTTGCAATGTTTTGGAACCAAGGAAAGTATTAAACTAACTCACAAGAATTTACCATCCTAGGTTTACAAGATACTATTTGTTGAATCCCCACTTGGATTTCTCCAAACATTAAGACAATGTGAATAGCTAGAGATTTGGTGACACTAGCTCCCCTCCATGATACACACTTCTCGGGGCCACTAAATCTCAAAATAATGAAGATTCAAAGATCCTAAGGAATTTTTTGTTTAAAAAATGAATAGTACAAATGTGGGGCAGCTTCAGAATGATTGTTCTTGCACCAACAAGCATTAATTATTTTTGGTAGCTAAAAAATTTGGTTCTTAGTAGCAAATCAAGAACACCTAGTTGTATACACACCTGCTTTGCCACTTAAGGCTCTTGCTACCATTATTATTCCACTTAAGGCATGGTACTAGGTGAAATATGTTATATAGTCTAGGATAGAAGGTACTTTCTCATGATTTCCCAACCTTTAATATAGCCTACCAGTAAACATGCTTGCAATAACTTTCCTATGACTTTCCCATTGTGGGGTATGTCTCATAGTAATTCATTTCTTAAGGGTGACATGAAGCATAAAGGTGTACTTAATTATTTATCTTTACCCAAGATCACACAAAGCGCAAGGGGATTGGATACGTACTATAAGTGCACACAAACAACAAAGTACACTTGGAGTGTTTCTCTTCACCCAAGATCACACGAAGCACAAGGGGATTGGATACACACCACAAGTGTGTCACAACAAAGAAAACACTCATTCATTTTAATCTCTAAAGCTAAGATGAATTCATTTTATGCACCAAATGAAATGTTAAGTTGTCTTGTTCAATTTAAGAACCCAAAAGATAATGATGAGATAAGGGTTCAATTTTACTCCTGTTTGAGTGTTCTTTTTAAACCCAACAAAAATTAGTGAGGTCCTAAAGCATAAAATGAGAATAATATAAAATTAGGTTATAATTGCCCTAAAGCATCAAACGCTTGTTACAATCATAATATTTTAAGATGTGAATGCTTCTTCACTTTTCCTTGTATCGTCTAACCTGCAAAACCCAATTAGTCTAAAAACCAAAACAAGAAGTTAGAGACATGTTAGAAATTAGATGATATCAAAAATTTAAAGCACATGTCAAAATTTAAAGAAAATTGAGGTTGTTCAGTTAAATTATATCCAACTTTGAAAGCTAATTCATTTTATCCTTTCAAGTGTTTGAGAAACATTTTTAGAAAATTATGTTATAATAGCAATTGGAGATAATGACTACTTTCTCAAATCTTGATCAATTTTGAAATCATAAAATGTTTTGGAAAGCTAAACATGAGATCTTCAAAACCAAGCAACCTTTCTGCAAGATTAGCCATATAGAATTCATTAAAAATTAAGGAAAATCATGCACTTTAGAGATTAAACCTAGAATTTAAAAAAATAGCAAAATTAATGATGGACAACAACTTGAGATAATGACAACTTCCTCAAATTTTTATCAATTTTGAAATCGTAAAATATTTTAGAAAGCTAAACATGAGATCTTCAAAAACCAACAACCTTTTTGCAAGATTAGTCATATAGAATTCATTAAGAATTAAGGAAAATCATGCATTTAAGAGATTAAACCCATAATTTAAAATAAAAATAAAAATTAATGATGGAAAACAACTTCAAATAATGAAAAATTCCTCAAATTTTGATCAATTTTAAAATCATAATTTTTTTTGGAAAGCTAAACATGAGATCTTTAAAACCCAACAACCTTTCTGCAAGATTAGTCATATAGAATTCATTAAAAATTAAGGAAAATCATGCATTTAAGAGATTAAACCTAGAAATTTTTTAAAAATATAGAAAAATTAATGATGGATAGCAACTTGAGATAATGACAACTTCCTCAACTCTTAATCAATTTGGAAATCATAATTTCTTTTGGAAAGTTAAACATGAGATCTTCAAAACCCAACAACCTTTTTGCAAGATTAGTCATATAGAATTCATTAAAAATTAAGGAAAATCATGCATTTAAGAGATTAAACCTAGAAATTTTTTAAAAATATAGAAAAATTAATGATGGATAGCAACTTGAGATAATGACAACTTCCTCAACTCTTAATCAATTAAAATCATAATTTCTTTTGGAAAGTTAAACATGAGATCTTCAAAACCCAACAACCTTTTTGCAAGATTAGTCATATAGAATTCATTAAAAATTAAGGAAAATCATGCATTTAAGAGATTAAACCTAGAAATTTTTTAAAAATATAGAAAAATTAATGATGGATAGCAACTTGAGATAATGACAACTTCCTCAAATCTTAATCAATTTGGAAATCATAATTTTTTTTGGAAAGTTAAACATGAGATCTTCAAAACCCAACAACCTTTCTGCAAGATTAGTCATATAGAATTCATTAAAAATTAAGGAAAATCATGCATTTAAGAGATTAATCCCAAAATTTCTCCAAAGAACACAACATTAAAATTCACCCTCCTTCTAGCACCAAAATTTGACCAATGACATTGTATAAGTTAACTACACCCGATCTATACAAATTCAAGGCATATTTAACCCACTAAGCATCAATCCCAATAAGATCATGCATTATAAACAAAGACATAGAAGCCACTAAAACTAACATTCTAAATCATGAAATATTGACAAACCTCTAATCTAATACATTGAAACTTATCCTATTGGGAGAGTGTTGTCGCATTGATGTGGAATGATGATCATTTCCCAATCCCTTAGATAATGAGCTTGTTTCAATCAATTTTATTGAAAAAACTTGATGAAACCATTGATAGTCGATGTGTATGAAAATATTATTTAAAGCTAAATGAACATGATGCAAGATATTATAGCATGATTTATGCTAAGATGATCGATATGGGTGTATGCAAATCTACTCTAAATGTATGCAAGCTTCAAAAGATTAAAATCCTAATTAACAAATAAGCTAAATGTATGCATCTATGTTATCATGGAAGCCATTAATGAAAGCTAAGATAATATGAAATTAAATAAAGCTAAAATTATGTTAAATGTGAGTGCAAGTGAAAATTATTTTAACAACATAATTTTGTTGTTAAAATATGGATCCATTTGTCTCCAAATAGTGACCTATTTATAGGAAAGCAGATGGAAAATGAAGGGCTAAGATTGAAAAAGCTAATAAATGGTAAAAAAGAAAGAAGATGGAGGTATGGATCATGAAATCTCATCAAGAGATGAGAATAAATGATGAGATTTAATCAAGGGTTTTGATTCCTTCAAACAAACACACTTTTAACCTATACAAGAGGTCACAAGTTAACTTGCACAAGAAGTTTTGAGTTAACTTACACATGAAGTTTTGAGTTAACTTGCACATGAAATTTTCTAAGAATATTCCGTTTTTTACATGAGTGAGGAGAAAGAACATTCTTTGGAATATTCTCATGGGTGAGGAAATAGATATTTTTCAAATTAAAACAAAGTTTAATTGTGCAAAAGGGTAAGGAATATTCCATGGGAATATTCAACGGGAATATTCCATATTCCCCTTTTCAAGGAATTTACAGAGGAATATTCCCTTACAAGTGGGGGGGATTAGATTAATTAGTAATTGATAATTAAAAAAGGGTTTAATTATGCAATTAGGGGAATTTCATGATATTCATTAAATAAATGATTTAATAAAAATGGGGATAGTGATATGATATTTAATCAAATAACTTAGTGTTATTTAATTAGTAAGAGGACTTAGGGATTTAAATTAAATAATTAGATTTATTTAATTTAATAGGACGAAGTGTTAGCATGAAAGGAGATGAATTAACCCAATTAGGTCAATTAGATTAATAGATGAAAATGAGGCATTTAATTAAATAATTAGGCTTATTTAATTAAACAAGAGACAAGAGGATGAGTTTGAAGATGAAATGATGTTATTTAGGTAATGTGATGAATCAAGACATTTTTAGGTGTCTATGGACATCATTGAAAATAATATGTCAACAATATCCCTCTTTGTCATTGATGGCATTTAAATGAATGCTCAAACAACTTAAAACCAATCAAAATAAATTTTATTATCATGATTTCTCATACACAAAATCTCCCCGTGAGATGTAAATTTCTCTATTAGAGCCCTTGAATTTTACCCCCTTTCTCAATTGCATGAGAATTTTCTTGCACACATTCTCCCCCTTTAAAATCAATTAAAATGGGTCCTTACTTTCTCCTTTGACTGATATTAGTGTGTTCAATTACTACATTCTCCCCCTTTGACAAACCATTCAAAGAGAAAGAAAAGATGCATGGATCTGCAACCATTAAGTTGGCAAAAATTTGTAAAACCAAGTTTACCTAACTCGATTTATTTTCATATCTAGGGATGAATATAATGAAAATGAAGCTCCCCCTACACAAATTCCCTATTACTAAGGTTTAGTGATATGATGTGGGAAAAATTACTCCCAATTTTTGCCTCAAATATTCAAATTGTTCCTTGGAAAGAGCCTTTGTGAATATTTCAACAACTTGTTCTTTGGTGGGAACATATTCCATTTTTACTTCATTGTCTACAACCTTCTCTCTAATGAAGTGATGATTGATATGTTATTTTTCCTAGAGTTCATCATTTGATTCTTTTAAATTTTTATTTCACTTGAATCATCACAAAGAATAGAGATAGGTTTATTGTACTCAACCTTGATGTCTTTGAGTGTTTGTTTCATCCACAATACTTGAGTACAACACGTTGTTGTTGCTACATACCCTAATTTTGTTGTAGACAAGGTAACTGATTCTTACTTTTTGCTCATCCAAGACATAAGTTTTTTTCCCAAGAAAAATACACCACCACTTATGCTTCTCCTATCATCTTCACTTCCATCTTAGTCAAAAGTTGTACATGTAATTAAAATGAAATACTTTCTCTTTAGATACCACAATCCATAGTCAACAGTGCTTTTGATATATCTAAAAATTATTCTTACTATGTTGAAATGAGACTCTTTGGGAGCAGCTTGAAATATTTCTAGCATACATACTGCTTACATGATGTTTGGTCTTGATCTAGTTAAGTACAACAAGCTTCCAATCATTGAAATATATATTGTCTAATTAGCATCTGGGGATTCATTTGATTTTTTCAACTTACAACCAGTTATCATGGGGGTACTAGCTGGTTTTCTATCCTCCATTCAAAACTTCTTAATAATTTCCTTAGCATACTTAGTTTGAGATATAAATATCCCATTATCAGTTTGTACAATTTATAAACCAAGGAAAATTGACAATTCTCCTAACATTGACATCTCAAATTCATATTGCATTTGTGCAGCAAATACTTTACATATCTTATCATTTCTACCACCAAATATGATGTCGTCCACATAAACTACAACAATAATCATGTGCTCACCTTTAGAATTGAAGTACAAATTGTTGTATGCACATCCTTTCTTGAATCCTTGCTATTGTAGATACTAGTCTAGTCTTGAATACCATTCTCTAGGTGCTTGTTTTATACCATACAATGCTTTCCTCAATCTACAAACATAATCATCTTCTTCTGATAGTTGAAACCCTTCTAGTTTTTCTTTGTATAATTCTTCTTACAATTTTCCATTCAAAAATTTAGATTTAACATCCATTTGATAGACTTTAAATATTTTAATACTGAAAATGCAAGAAAAATTAGTATGGCTTCTAATCTTGTAATAGGTACAAATATTTCTTCAAATTCTATGCCTTCAACTTGTGAATACCCCTTGCACACTAACCTTTCTTTGTTCCTTACTACAACTCCATCTTCATTCAAATTATTTCTAAACACCCATTTAGAACCTATCACATTTTTTCTTGGGGGTCTAGGAACCAGTTCCCATGTCTTGTTCTTCTCAATCTGGTTTAGCTCTTCTTCCATAGAATTAATCCAGATCTCATCCTTGTAGGCCTCCATGTAACTCGTAGGTTCAATTTGTGACAAAAGAGAAAATTGTACTTTTTCTTTGTTCTTTGCAAGTCTTCTCCTTGTTTGAACACCATCATTTTTATCACCAATAATCTGATTTGTAGGGTGATCCTTTTGCATATATTTTCCCAATGGTCTTTCAAATTCTCCTTCAAGATCTTCTTCATTAACAAAATATTCTTCGTAGTCTAATTCTTCTTCAAATTTATTCTTATTAGACTTGATATGCTTTATATCCTCATCAATCTTGACATTAATGCTTTCCATGATCTTGTGCAACTCTATATTGTAGAAATTGTAAGCTTTGCTTTAAGTGGAGTATCCTAGAAATATTCCTTCATCACATATAGAGTCAAAGCTTCCCAATTTATCTTCTTCATGCTTGATGTAGCATTTTATTCCAAACACTTTGTAGTACTTGACACCTATTTGTTTCTCATAGCATAGTTCATAGGGTGTCTTGTCATTGTTTGCTCTTATTTGAGATTTATTTAAAATATATATAGTTGTATAAAATACCTCTCTCCAAACCATGTCTACTAACTTGGCCACATTGAACATTTTTTTTCCATATATTTAACTACCCTATTATTTCTCTCAACTAATCCATTCTATTGTGGGATTTTTGGTGAAGAATATTGTCTTTTAATTCTATGGTTTTCACAATATTTAATGAATTCACCTGATGTGAATACTCCTCCTCTATCTAATCTTAATCACTTGATTCTTCTTCCCGTCTCCTCAACCATCTTCCTAAATATCTTGAATCTTTCAAATGATTGAGACTTATCCTAAACTAGAAAATTTCCCATGTCATTCTAGAGTAGTCATCAATTAGCAACATGAAGTATCTTTCACCTTGTTGGTTCTCAAAAATGCAAGTTTTAACCAGAAGAGTTTTCCAAGCTCTTACTACACTTTTGTCCAATGTGCAAGGCCAATGGATGCAATTGTACCTTCTGCTCTTTAGGTTCTGCTAGACCACGGTGGGTGTACCTAAATGAACAATGTAGATTGAAATATGTTTCTTGGTTGATCAATCTATCCACAATGGAAAAGGGTAGTGGATAGATAAAATTACTACACCTACTCCTACTCCTACTGCACAAATGAAAGGTATTTGAATAAATTGTTTATAATTAATTCCATCCTCTGGGACATGATAGATCGGTGCCTTCTATCTATTGGGCAACATAGTCAAAAATAGAAAATGAGATGTGTTTTCCTTCCCTAGTTTAATTTCAAGTTGTTAGGCAATTTATAAAATAAAATCTTATGTTTGGCATATAATTTCATTTATTTATGGATTGCATAAATTATGTTGGAATGTTTCCTAACTTGGTTCTACTTAAATCACCCAAAAGAAATCTCTCAAACACTATGACTTACTTGAAGGGTTTTAATTCTGACTTGAGACACCAGCAAATAAAATCACACAAAGTGAAAATGTGACCTTGATGAATCAAAATTTATGCTTGATACATTAACTCAAATGATCAAAAAACTTTGTATTGGAGAGAACCAGGAAAAAATTAATACAAATCATAGAATCTCAACAAATGAACTTAGAAAGGAAAACCATCAATTAAAAACAATTATCTCCATTGATTTTGTTTTAGGAAGGTCTGTTACATTATTTTTAATTCCCAGTTCCTTCTCGAGAAAATCTCATTCCTCCAGTCTAATTACTGCCCCTCCTCCCCCTGCTGTCTGATTTTTACAACAGATTTATACAACAACATTCAAAGAGTCACAACCATTTAGTTTTCTATTATATCCGTTCACATTCCCTGACAATAGTTAAAATATTTAATTGTGTTGCCTTGTCGGAAAATTAAATATTTTTTACATAGTTATGCATTCGATCTTGTTTTAATACTTTACCAACCTTCAATATTTCATTTTAAACCTTACGGATCTTCATACTTTATTCCTTGTGGCCCTTATCATTTTACCACCTTGACTTTGACTGGTCCCACCACAATATCTACCCACCATGATGGTTATCTCGATGTCTACCACGCTACCGCGGTCACTGGCCTGACTGCCAGCGATACCATGGTAGCCACCAACTATTATCTCCGTCGCTTCTTAACTGTCTTCCTTATGTTACCGCATTATAGTGGTCTGATTGATGCTTGCTCACAGTACGACAGGGTAACTGTTACCTGTTCGCCACTGTCAACTCGCTAACTACTTATAATTTACCATGCTACCACAGTGTATGAAATGATGACCGGTGGAAACGCGGTATAGTTTCATGACTGTTGCTTCATCAATCGCTAACGATTTACCACGTGCGGTAGCACGATAAACACTTCATGCTCGCTCCTTTAGCCACTACCGCCATACTGCGAGCCCATTGTGGGAGGTCACAGTAAAGCAATATGATATAAAAAGATAAATATTAAGGCAATGGTATAAGGTTTGGACGGGGAATATGAATGTTTTAATAAAAAGATAGGAAAATAATGGGATTAAAATGGAGAAAAACTTAGGTTTTTCATGGAATTTTTTGGGTTCTAACAGTGGCTCCTGTTGGGGATGAGTGATTTTGCAAATCACTGCAAGAATCCAGAATATCTTTGGTAGAGCAGACCGAGTAAATGATATTAAAAATGAAAAAGTGAAGGATATGAAAATGGAACAAATGGAGAAGTGGAAAACCCTAAACTACTGTGCATGGAAGATAATTTTTTAAAGAGGCATTGATAAGAATTGTCCATGCACTGGAAATCCTTAATCCTTTATACTTTCTTTGGTTTAAAAAATTAAACCATAAGGGATGGCCCCATGCCACCTCAAAAATAAAAACCCGCACTTTCCTTTGTCATAAACTTTGTTTGGAATAGAGCTCATCAAATTTCTTTTGAAAATATCCATTCCACCTACCCTGCAACATGCACTATTATTGAAAACCTTCAGGAAATCATTGTATTCAATATGATTTATATTCATCACATCAGTTTCCATTTCATTATTTTTACTATCGTAGGAAAAATCTTTGTCATCTTCTGCATACAAAGTATACCCAAATTCAACAAAACATTCATAGGCATGATCATTGTCATATGTTGTTGAATGTGCCTGCAACTGCACTAGGACCTAAAAATCTGAATACTTCACATGGGAATCTACAAATTCAATCTCATCAATATCTTATAAAATAATCAAATCACAATTACCTCCCATTTCTTTTCTATCACCAATTGGAATTGACACACACCTCTGATCCATACAATCATCCTCATACATACTTGAATCAACAAATGATGGACACTCATCATCAATAACATGCAAACCAGTATCTCTATCTTGCAAGAAAAAATCATTCAAGTCACATACCTCTTCTTGGACACAAATAGATCTTTGATCATCTTCAAAGAACTCCTCATCACTGTGAGAGATGCACATGGGGTCATATGAATTTTCACACACATTATCTTCACTATCAAAGCAGATAGAAGTTGGAGCCAAAACTCTGGAATCATATTTATGTGCATATCTCTGGTATTCAAGAATTAAAAAATCTAAAACTTGCTCATTGTTGAGTAAACAATTCTTTGCTTCCCTATCATCTACCATGTCTCCAACTTCTTCTTAATCTTCATAAGGATTGCAAAAATCATCCTATTGTAAATTCACAAGTTCATCCTCACAATCTGGATCACAATCTGTTATGCCAGAGATACTTTCCATATCTTCACTATTGGACAACATGATATATTCTTCTATTTTAGATTCTAAAACATTATTAGTAGTATGCACATACCTTGTCCCAAGAATGGAGTCAATAAATTTATTCACCACATCAAAGACTTGTTGTTTTAATGACTCTGACCAGTAAATTGATTCAGGCTCTGATGCTCTTAGAAGTTGTGCAACAAATGTGGGTCCTATTGGCCTAAAATGAGGAGGTAATTGCATAAAAATTTCTACCATCCTATTGTACAGAGACTTTAAATCTTCTTCGTTATATCTCCTTATATCAAAAAAGGAATCCACAAGATTTTTGTCTCTCTTCAATTTGAATATACTCATAAAAAATATTTTGTTATGAATAGAGTATATTACTTTTATTATCAAAATCCCCAGTTGCATCTTGGGGCACTTGTGGTGTCCAAGATCTCTTGGAACTTGTGTCTTCACTCTCACTGTATGATGGCCTATTTGGTGATGTATTTTGAGCACCTTTGACTCCTAATTGCAGCAATTGTTGGTTCACTTGTAGCATCTATTGGTCCAATTGCAGCCTTTGTTGCCTCAATTCCTTCAACTCTCTTATTTACTATTGTCTTCTTTATGCTTCTACCATCCTGATAAAATGTTACTGGTTCACAACACCCATGAATTATTTATCAGATAAAATAGAGTCGCCACCTACTTTTCCAAAAGTAGGAAAATGAAAAGATTGTTTTGGTTTGCCCCAGCGGAATCTCCAAAAATGTAAAACTTTGCTAACTCAATAGATGGATAGGCTGAAAAATTTATAGAATGTGTCCCCAACAAAGTTGCCAAACTGTGGGTTCTCAAAAATGTAGGTTTTAACCAGAAGAGTTTGCCAAGCTCTTACTACACTTTTGGCCAACATACAAGGCCAATTGATGCAATTGTACCTTTTGCTCTTTAGGTTTTAATAGACCAAGGCGGGTGTACCTAAATGAAAAATAAAAATTGAAATATGTTTCCTAGTTAATCAATCTATCCACAATGGCAAAGGGTAGTGGACAAATAAAATTACTACACCTACTCCTACTCCTACTACACAAATGAAAAATATTTGAATAAATTGTTTATAATGAATTCTATCCTCTGGGACATGGTAAATCAGTGCCTTCTATCTATTGGGAAATAGAGTCAAAAATAGAAAATGACATGTGTTTTCCTTCTCTGGTTTAATTTCAAGTTGTTAGGCAATTTATAAAATAAAATCTTCTGACTGGCATATAATTTCATTTATTTATGGCTTGCATAAATTATGCTAGAATGTTTCCTAACTTGGTTCTACTTAAATCACCCAAATGAAATCTCTCAAACACTATGACTTACTTGAAGGGTTTTAATTCGGACTTGAGACACCAGCAAATAAAATCACACAAAGTGAAAACGTGCACCTTGACATGAATCAAATTTATGCTTGATACATTACCTCAAATGATCAAAAAACTTTGTATTAAAGAGAACCAAGATAAAATTGATACAAATCATAGCATCTCAACAACTGAACTCAGAAAGGAAAACCATCAATTAAAAAAAATTATCTCCATTGATCCTGTTTCAAGAAGGTTTGTTACGTTATTTTCATTCCCAGTCCCTTCTTGGGAAAATCTCATTCCTCTAGTCTAATTACTGCCCCTCCTCCCCCTGATGTCTGATTTTTACAACAGATTTATACAACAACATTCGAAGAGTCACAACCCTTCAGTTTTCTATTATATCCATTCACATTACTTGACAAGAGTTAAAATATTTAATTATATTGCCTTATTGGTAAATTAAATATTTTTTACATAGTTATGCATTCGATCTTGTTTTAATGCTTTATCGGCCTTCAACATTTCATTTTAAACCTTACAATTCTTTTTAATTTATTCCCCATGGCCCTTATGAATTTACCACCTTGACTTTGACTGGTCCCACAACAATCTCTGCCCATTGCGACGGTTATCTCCATTTCTACCATGCTACCATGGTCACTAACCTGACTGCCAGCAGTACCGTGGTAGCCACCAGCTGTTATCTTCACCACTTCTTAATTGTCTACCTTATGTTATCGCATTACCATGGTCTGATAGATTCTTGCTCACGATACCACAGGGTAACCATTACCCGTTCACCACTGTTAGCCCGCTAACCACTTATGGTTTACCGCACTACCACGGTGTATGAAATGATGGTCGATGGTAACGCAGTATAATTTCCTAACTGTTGCTTTGCCAGTTGCTAACAGTTTACCACGCACATTAGTGCGGTAAACACTTCATGATCACTCCTTTAGCCACTACCACCATACTGCGAGGCCATTGTTGGAGGCTGCGGTAAAGCAGTATGATTTAAAAAGATAAATATTAAGGTAGTGGTATAAGGTTTGGACGGGTAATATGATTTTTTTTATAAAAAGATAGGAAAATAATGGGATTAAAATGGAGAAAAACTTAGGGTTTTCATGGAATTTTTTGGGTTCTAACACACCTTTCAGTCCTCTTGTCCTTGTAGGACCACATAAATCAGTATGAACAAGTTGTAAGGGTTTTGTGGTTGAACATTCTTTTGTTTGAAATTTAACCCTTGTTTGCTTTCCCTAATGACATTCTTTAAAAATGATATTTACAAGCTTAGTTATCTTAGGCATATGTATTTCCTACCAGACCTCTTGTACTTTCTTTCACCAAATTATCAAAATTAACAATGTCCCATTCTCATATGCCACAACCAACTCTCATCATCTTGGTCTATTAGACAACTCTGACCTTTTACCTCACAAAGATTATAAAGGTTGGAATCAGTTCTTACTCCTTGTGTAATTATCTTTCTATGTTTTCTTATCTTACATCCTTTTGAATTAAATGTGACTTTGTAACCACTCTCACACATTTGACCTATACTCATTAGGTTGTGATTCAATCCTTCAACATAAAGGAAATTCATAGTAGGATTTTTACCATCTAAGCTCAATATTCCTTTCCCACAAATTTTATTGTAGTGTTGTCACCCAAAATAATTGAACCTCATTTGCACTTCTTAAGTTGGATGAATTTTCTCTTATCACCAGTCATATGTCTGGAGCAACCACAATCTATTACCCATATTTTTTTATTTTTGGCATGAAGCGTTGTTTGTGAAATCATTGATTGTGTGGGATTCAACTCTTTTTATTTCAATACCTTCTTAGGTTTCTTTTCCAATTTATCTTCCTTCTTCCCAAGAGCATTACACTCTTTATTTACTCTAGGTGGTGTATTTTTATTTTTCTCACTCTACACATTTGGTCTTATGAACTTTGTTTTGTAATTCCTTGCTATATGAACAAATTTGTTACAATTGTAACATGTCACATTCATTCCATCTAAAGGAGAAAATGGATTATTGCTTACAAAATTAGTATTCCTTTTAGGAACAACTCTACATTCTCTAGCCCTATGACCAAATTGATTGCATGTATAAAATTTCCTATAAAAGTATGAAGAGTACCTAGTCATAGCCTTTCCTTGAGTATGATGAGGGGGTCTTATTTGCATTGGTTTCTTCATATTTCTTACCCATGTGAAACCATCAACATGAGTTCTTCTTATATTCTACCTTTTCTTTCGATGACCAGGAGTTGATTGGTTGTTCTTCTTGTTTGTAGTAGACATATTTTCTTCAACTTTCTTTATCTCAGTAGTCTTCTTTTCCTCTTTAGAGATGTTCTCCTTGCAAGGTTTCTCACCATTTGTGCCAGAATTTTCTTCTGCTCTAAATCTCTCATATAGTTTTGTAGAAGCACTTGTATAGGTAGTTTTTCCTTTCTCAAGACCTAAACCATATTTTTATTTGTTAGATGGATTTTGTGTACTTAACAATACATCAAGAATATTTGAGCCTCCCTTTAGTTTTAGGCCTTTCTCTATTTTTTCTTTATCCTTTTCCAAGTCCTTTATTAATGCAACCATTTCGACCTCTATTTGCATGCATTTATCCACTTCGGACTGCAGCTTGGATTTGACTACTTCTTCAATCCTTTTGGCTTCCTCTACTTGAAGCTTCATGCTCACCGCTAACTAGTTGGATTCATCAATATTTTTTATTAGTTTGTCAATCTCCTTTTGGGAAAATATATTTTGATGCTTATTCTCCTTTTTCAAATTTTAACCTCCTCTCTTAGGTCATCAATCTCATCTAGCGCACAAATGAGTTCTTCTAGATCAACTTCTCCTTCCTCTTCACATTCTTCACCAAGGTTTTCAACCTTTCCATATTTTTTTCCTTCAGATTCTTTTTACATGAAAAGGAGTTTATTTTCTATCACAAAGGAATAATCTAGTTCATCCTCTAGATTGTCATTGAAATCAAATACATCACTATCCTCTTGAATGTGAAATTTTTTCTTCTTCTTCTAAAAATTCCTCCTCTTAGGGAAGTAGGGTTTCTTCATTTTTTGATCTACTTATTTTTTAGAGTTATCCTTCTTATTGTAAGATAGTTTGGAGGAAAAATTATCTACTTTACCATAATCAAAACACTTGAAGGGTAACTTACCTCTATATTTGTTGGAGCCTCTTCTTAATCTCTTGATGAAGTTTTCTTCTTCCTCATCAATCTCTTCACTAGAAAAAGGGGTTGATTGCACCGATGACTCCAATGGCTCACATGACAACTTAAGAAACATGAAACCACATATACATAGTCAACATCAAATTACAAGATCTATTCATCACCATGGCTGCAAGACCTAGGGTTTATCTACCAAACCCTAATTATGTCTGAGAGAAAAAATAAAATAATTTTGAGCTGAATCCTTATCCTTGAAATCTATAAATCACATATTTGAGAGGCATTCAAGAAACCAACATAAAATATGTAGCTTGTTTTCTCTTTTGACATATGAAAGTGACCTCTAAAAAATTGTGACAGTTCAATATATGACAACTTTGTAACTTTTGAGCAATAATTTGCAAAACAATGCTCTTCTCTCCATCATTCTTCATCAACTCTTCTAGACCTTTGAGTATCATGCCAATAATCTCCCTTATCTAGATATCCCCTTTTGACACAAATAGCAATAATATGCAAACAATATCTAGAGAATTATTAACAATATCACTGAAGGTGATGTTTTGTATTACCATATACTCAATGATGGCCTTCTCAATTATCTTTTTTCTTTTGAAGAGACATCTAGTTGTAGCTTCATCATGTCATTTAATAAATTATATTCAATAATTGCATTAATAATTTTTCCAAAATTCAAAGGACCATGAGAGACTAGAGGGTCCATTTTAGTCTTTTCAACAACAATTCCCTTTCCTTTCTTTTTTTGTGAAGAGTTTTCTTCTTCTTCTCCTTGACTTGTTCCTTTTTCCTCTTTTATTAGAAACAAAATATTTCACTTCTTCCTCATCAAACCATCCAGCACATCATTAGTATCAATATTTTCTCTTTTTTCCTTTTGTTTAGGTCTAGTGACCTTTTCCTTTAGAAGTGAAAAGAGGAAAATGGTGACCTCCCTCTTTGGCTTCTAGGGTTTTTGACCTAAAAGGAGAGAGATCAATTTTCGAGCTCCTTTCACTCACAAACAAACCCTTGAGATTTCAATGAAAAGGAGATTAAAATATAGTAAAATGAATTTTCTATGGATTGAATGATATTTAAATGAGGGGTTCAACAGCAAGTATAAACTGGGAAAAGAAGATGTTTGAAAACACATTGTGATATGCAAAATGACATACAAAGATAAGTAAAATGCAATAAGAAGCTATGCGACTAGAATGTGTGCACCTAGGAGACTAAAGAAGATAGAATCAAGATCTAGATCACTAAAAAATCTACTATTTATGTTGACTGGGACTCATTCATCAAGTTGGTTGAATCAGTCTAGTTTTTGAGAAAATGTGCAGAAACAGGTTTCAACCAAAAGGGTGTTCAAATCTGAAAAGATCATATTCAAGCTTGTATAGGGGGACTCATTGTCCAATCATTTTATAATAGTTATGAATCATTCCAATTGTGATTTTTCTAGAAATTTTGAAGTGGTTTTTGTGCCTCTTGGTCTGCTCTACTCTTTTTGATAGGTTTTTAGACCCGAATCTACAAAATACCACTTGTAGGTCTTCTCCAAGCTTCTCCGAGTTTATATGACAACTTTGAAAACTTTAGAGACTTGAATTTTTTTCTCCAAATTTACTCCTTGACCAATTTGCAACCTAGACTTGTAATTCACACACAAGAAGGAAAAAATGTGATGGGATTAGAGAATAGGGATTTGCCTTGGTCAAACCCCTTGTTGGTAATTAAACCTTGAAATGAAAGTAAATGTAAAGAAATAACAATGAATGAACAAAATATAATGTTACAACTCACCAATCCTTGGAAATAAGGTGTTATAATTATGCTTGAAATGGTTGCAATCGATGTGGTCCTTCATTCTTGCTTGATGTTGATAGATCTTGAATGCAATGCTTTCTTTAATCATGAACACTGCCTCACAATTGTTAGCACAATAACATTGAACATGAAGAATGTAATATTGGACATGATGATAGATGCTTGAAGAATGATCTTGAATGCTTAATAATTTTCCCTTGAATGCGTTGAATGCTCTTGTGAACTCAATTTTCTATCAGGATGAGTACTTGAATTCTTGGGGTGTTAGGATGAAAATGAGTGAAAGAACCTTGTATTTATACTCAACTATGCAATAATTCTTGAAATTACAACACTACAAGATGACATTAGATCTAGGAGAATAAAATCCCACTAGAATTTTGATTTAAATTTGAATTTTAGTCACATGAGACTCATTCACCCAAGGTGGAAAATGAGTCCCATCATACAATGTATGGGACCAAAAATCAAAAGTGTCTAGAAATGTGTGAAACTTGCATCGGGGCCAAAAAGACCTAGGTGGGTCTCATTCACCCAAGGTGGAAAATGAGTACCAAACACTAAATTTGGGCCATATGAGCTAGGAATACCTGAATTATGATTTGTTATTGATTAGTGGCCAGATTATCCTCAAACAAATGCAATAAATGAGGCTTGTGGATGAAAAATAGGGCCAATTAAAGCATAAGAAAGACCAATTATTAATGACAAGTCTAGAGGAATGTGAAAGTGTGTTACAACACTTTACAACACTCCAAATAAGGAAAGATTAATGTTAATTATGATTAAAATTATGTTTATTATGCTTAGTTAATTGATAAAACCCTAGAAAAGTGTGAAAGTGTGCTACAACACATTACAACACCTTTGCAAGGTACCATTAAAATACATTAGGTCACAAGGGCCCAAGACCTAATGTGAATGTGTTATCCACATTACAACACTAAATCAAGGTAACATTAAGACAAAATCCACAAGGAGGACCCAAACGAGTGTGAAAATGTCAAAGGGCCCTTTTTTTAACACTACATTTAGTCCCCACTTTAGTGAGAGGATGAACCTGCTTCAAACTCACACTAAAGTAGAAAAAAACGCATCAAGGGGGGGTTCCAACCAATGCTAGCAAGATGAGACTAAATGATCAAGAGGGATGATCAAGCCCCCAGGATCAGGATTCCATGGCAAACCAATATAAGTGCAAAGGAACACACATGAAAAAGATGTAAAGAAAAATGATAAGGCTAACCATACACTACTAAAGATGATAAAGAGAAAATAAATAAAAGAGAATTAGATCAAGATTTGACCATTTTCCATCGCGATGTGGATTAGATCTAGGTTGTTTGTCTAAAAAAAATGCATACTCACTCTAAGGCGACGAAGCTCATGGTTGTTCGTTGGGTGAGAAGTCCTGAAAGGTGAGAAACATACACTCATGGCTGATATGTATACACATGCTAGTGGCTATGGAGTAAGTCATGGCTCGAATTAGGCTTCCCTCTCAACCATACCAAATTTATACCTCCAGATAAATTTAATAAGGTGCCACACAAGAATGATTTTTGAGCTTAATGAGACAAGAAAAAATTTGTATCCTTGGAGCTCATGAAAAAATAGGATGGCTCCATAGGCATGTAAGCTGTATTATGTAAGGTGGCCATATCAAAAAAATGCAATACAAAAAATATGAATTATTCAAAGGAGTATTGCTTAGTTCATGTGAGGTATTAACTTAGGGAGCATTGTGCCTAATGTCTCCAAGAGAGAACCAATCAAAGAATAGAAAATTCAAAACTTAGGGGATGTAGTGCATCACATCAAGCAACTAAGAGGAATTTAATATGCTAAGAGAGATCACACTCATGAAGGACATCACACCCAATGTCATCCAGAAAGAAACACACATCGTATGAAGCAAGAAGGTTGCACTAGGAACCATAAAAAGGAAAAATGTAAGAGAATAATGCTAATGTATGCCCCCACTTTAAAGGAATTTCTAAACACCATGTTGTGAGAAATTAATTTGAAGTAGAGAATGCAAAATACAAACACGAAGAAAGACATGAGATCCAAGTTGGAAAACCCTATGCCAAGTCATATGTTTCTGAGTAAGGTTGTGTCATTTGAGAGAAAAAGAGAAGAGAGGGGTTGCCTCCAAAATAAAACACCAAACACATAAGGGATCTATGGATTTAGGGTCAGTATGTTCTTTTGGCAATATTTTTAAGGAGCTTAGAACTATCATCATCCACCAGATACACATAGAATTGGAAGAATGACACAAAGAGAGAAAAAACAAAGAAAAACATTTTGGTTCAACATGGAAGAGACATAGGGTGTCTTGACACCTTGCATCATCCCTAGAAGGATAACATAAGAAAAAGAATATAGATGAAATGAAAAAGAAAGCCTTTTGGGTCAACATGAAGGAGACATGAATATCTTTATGCCTTGCGTCATCCCCAAAAGGAAAACACAAGAAAGAGAATAAAGATGAAATGAAAATAAAATAGAAAAATAAATTATTTTGGGTCAACATGAAGGAGACACGAATGTCTTGACGACTTGCATCATCCCCAAAAGGAAAACACAAGAAAAATAATAAAGACGAAATAAAAAGGAAAGAGAAAAATAAATCCTTTTGGGTCAACATGAAGGAGACATGAATGTCTTGATGCCTTATATCATCCCCAAAAGGAAAACACAAGAAAAAGAATAAAGATGAAAAGCGAAAGAGATGCACAACATAGAGAAGAATGAAGGTACAAATAGAGTGATGTAACAAAGAGAGAGAGAGCATCAAACCAAATTTCATGGGGGATCACATCATGCACATGCAATCAAACAAAAGAAAATGAAAAAAAAGAAATGATACAAAAGACTAGTAAGGAAAATGTGAGTTAACCTATGAGAAAGTCATCTGCCTCCTAATCTTAGTCTATATAAGCAGAAGGTGAATGATGCACTTAAGGGAAAATACCAAGTGTATTACTAGGACAAGGCTAACAACTTCTTTCCCCCACTGAGTGCGAAGCAAGAATGAGTTGAGGTATGTTATGGGAAGGGTCATGTAATAGTGATACTAACATGTTCTACAACTATTACATGACAAGGGGGGAACAAGGTTAGGAAATCACTTGATGTCATTCATTACCATGAAAGTGAAATTTCTTTAATATTAGTTGTAATGCATGACACTCATTGATACTATGTCCAATAATTCAATGATATGCACAATGTGAGACCTTTGCATCCTTAGGATAGAGTACAAATATATTCATAGGTGGAAATGTTATTAGTTATTTATTTAAAATCAATTGTAACTTTCATTCAATTTCAGGTGGTGGGTGAGGAGGTTGTAGCTTTTGTAACTTGTAAGTTCTTTTGTGCTTTCTAGATTCACCAACTTCTCTAGTTGAAGGTTGAGGGAGAGGAACTAGGGAGATCTTCTCATCCTTTTCATTCTTATGAATCATTGTATTTTCTTTAGTAAGTAGAACATTCATATCAAGATGAAGATCTAAGATAACTGTACCATTTCTATGAAGCTTTAGATATTCTTTAGGAATATGTGTGCTGCAAGGGGGGTCTTGATATCATATCCCTTTGTACTTTCATCAGTTGGTATTTGTTCTAGGGGTTGATGAATTTCATGTTCACTTGTTGTGTCACATCCTTGTTTGCTCAATATTGTGAGTACTTTTCCATATTTTTCTTGAAGATTCATGGTAGTTTTTGTGACCTTTTTATCATAAAAGGGTTGAGTGTTTACTTTCTTAGAGGAACTAGGTTCACCTGTTGTAGGGAACTTAGGTTCAACTTTTGTTTCAGGATGCAAATAATCAAACATATCAAGAGGTGGTATGGTAGGAGGTTTTTTTTGGTTCATGGATGGATAAAAGGATGTGTTAGCCTAAAGGTTATTAATACAATCATTTAAGAACCTATTCATGTTGTCATCATCTTCTCCAATGATGTCAACATCACGAGGAGGAAATGCATCAGGAGTTAAGTGAGCATGAGGGAGTTCAATGTCATTAGGTTCATTTCCAAAGGTACAACTTGACACATCCACTAAGGATTTTAATGACATCCAAAGTTTGCTAAAGCACATATCCATGATGCAAATTTTAGATTCTAAACTATGCAACAATGTTGTGAATGCAATTTTTATTTGTAAGCAATGTACAAGAGGTAGAAATGTAAGCTAAATGCAAACAAATAAAAAATATAGAAAATGAAATAGAAAGGAAATAACAACAAACAAAAACCCAGAATCTAAACTGTAAATGCCAAAAAATACATTTCAAAATATGCAAAGGGACTAATTTGCCCAAGGTGGCAAATGAGTCTAGGTACTATTTTTTTTGAAAATTTCAGAATTTTTGAATTGAATTTTATGCTTTTTATGCTTTTTGATAAAAATATGAGATGCAAATGCATAATTTTACTGATTTTCAATGAAATTAAATGCAATAATCCAAGCTAAATGAGCTTTTCACTAATGCAATAATTAAAACCCTAGAATGCAAATTAACTAAGGGTATGTGTACGATCATGATGGGCCAAAAATTGGCAATATGTAAGTGATATGATGGCCCATGTGGTTGACAAATTTGTTTTAGCCAAAATTGATGAAACAAAAAAGGTTTTTAGGGAAGATTCTCAACTTTCCACCAATAAAAATTATTCTTTACTTTGAATTTAATAAATAATTATTATTTATTTTCTATTTTAATTACGACTAAAGTCTTGATTGATAGGATGATTGAAAAACATCTATATCTTTCAAACGGTATCAAATTTCTTGAATCTGAAACATGCATCATATTCTATGCTTCACATACTATACAATAAAAATAAATAAAAAATTGAATTACATGAATTTTTGACCAAGTTAAGATGGTTAGACGTACGATTTTTTATATTTTATAAAACTTGTAATAAAAAAGTCATAATTATATATTTACTTGGAAAACAATTACAAAAACATATGCATCACATCAAGACATGAGTCCTCTACTTATATCTAAAATCTTATAAAAAAATATTATCATTTTACTATATTTAGGGTTGTCAGACAGACACCTACTTCTTATTTTTTCCCTACAATTTAAGTACTACTGCATTGAAATTTCAAATTTTCACCAAATAGATTTATTTAGAAAAAAATATACACCTAGTAGTTTAGAAACTACATTCAATTTTTGACAAATTCTATTCTTACATAGTCTTGAAATAATATAGATAACTTATTCAAATTTTTACTTCAAGTTTCCTAACTCTGATTTTTTGAATTTTCATTGCCACTTAAGGGCATGTTTTTTCCATGATGATCCTGCACATACCCCTAATGTAAAATCTAATGTAATGCTAATGTAAACTAAATATAGCATGTAAATGCACTCCAAATCAGAATTAAAATGCTCTAAACGTAGGCTCACCAAAATGAAAAGAGGAAAATGGTGACCTCCCTCTTTGGCTTTCTGGGTTTTGGACCTAAAAGGAGAGATATCAATTTTCGTTCTCTTTTCACTAAGGAGAAAAAACCCTTGAGATTTCAATGCAAATGAGATTTAAATATGCCAAAGGGAATGTTCTGGGGATTGAATGTTGTTTGAATGAGTGTTTAACCACCAAGTGTAAACTTGGAAAAAAACATTTTTGAAAACATAGGGTGATATGCAAAATGGCATAGAAATATAAGTAAAATGCAGTAAGAAGGTATGAGACTAGAATGTATGCACCTAGGAGACTGAAGAAGGTAGAATGGAGATTTGGATCACTAAAAAATATGTTTTTTATGTTGACTGGGACTCATTCACCAAGTTGGGTGAACAAGTCCAGTTTCTGGAAAAATGTGTAGAAACAGGTTTCAATCAAAAGGGTGTCCAAATTTGCAAAGATCTTATTCATGCTTATACAGTGGAACTCATTCACAAATAGTGGTGAATTATTCCACTTCTTCTTTTCTAAAAATTTTGAAGTGGATTTTGTGCCTCTCGATCTGCTCTTCTCTTTTTGATGGGTTTTTGGACTTGAATCTACAAAATACCACCTATAGGTCTTCTTCAAGCTTCTCCAAGGTTGGATGAAAACTTTGACAACTCTAGAGACTTGAAAAATTTTCTCCTTGACCAATCTACAACCTAGACCTACAAATCAAACACAAGAAGAGGGAGAAAATGTTGTGGGGTTAGAGAATAGGGGTTTGCCTTGGTCAAACCCCTTGTTGGTAATTAAACCTTGAAATGAAAGAGAATGTAAAAGGAGAATGATAAATGAAAAATATATAATATTATAACTCACCAAACCCTAGAAATAAGGTGCTATAATTATGCTTGAAATGGTTGTGATGGATGTGGTCCTTGATTCTTGCTTGATGTTGATAGATCTTGAATGCAATGTGTGCTTTAATCATGAACTCTACCTCACATTTTTTAGCACAATAACAAAACTGAATAATGTAATCTTTGACATGATGATAGATGATCTTGAATGCTTAATAATATTCTCATAAATTCCTTGAATTCTCTTGCTCAAATTATCTTGTGAACTTAGTTTTATATCAAGATGAGTACTTGAATTCTTGGGGTGTTAAGATGAAAATGAGTGAAAGAACCTTGAATTTGTAATCAATTATGCAAGAGCTCCTAAAGTTACAACACTACAAGCCAACATTAGATCCAGGAGAATAAAATCCTACTAAAAATTTGATTTAAATTTGAATTTTGATCACACGAGACTCATTCGCCCAAGGTGATGAATGAGTCTGATCGCACATAATGTATGGGACCAAAAATCAAAAGTGTCAAAAAATGTGTGAATTCTCCATCGGGGCCAAAAAAACTAGGTGGGACTCATTCACCCAAGGTGGTGAATGAGTGCTAGACACTAAATTTGGGCCACACAAGCCACGAATACCTAAATTATGATTGGTTACTCATTGGTGTCAGGATTATCCTCAAATAGATGCAATAAATTAGGCTTGTAGATGAAAAATACGGCCAATTAAAGCATAATAAAGCCCAATTATTAATGACAAGGCTAGAGGAATGTGAAAGTGTGCTACAAAACTTGACAATAGTCCAAATAAGGCAAGATTAATGTTAATTATGATTAAAATTATGTTGATTATGCTTAGTTAATTGATAAAACCATAGAAAAGTGTGAAAGTGTGCTACAACACTTTACAACACCTTTTCAAAGTACCATTAAAATACATTAGTTCACAAGGTCCCAAGACCTAATGTGAATGTGTTATCCACATTACAATACTACATAAAGGCAAAATTAAGCTAAAATCCACAAGGAGGACCCAAACAAGTGTGGAAATTTTAAAGGACCCTTTTTTCGACACTACAAGAAGTATAATAAATGTATCTTTTCTAGATTACATTTTCTTGTTTGTGTGGACATAGATGGTTGTGGGAAAATATCTAGAGAGGCTCTACTAGATATTCTTGGACTTGGACTAGCTTCTAGAACCACCATAGGAGCATTGGGTATAGATTTTGGAGAGCCACCTAGTATCTTGCAAATCTCTTATTTTATCTTTATTGTAGAGTACCGAAATGCACCTATTTACTTAAGTAATTTTACAAATTTATTTTCTATGGCTTCCTCACTTTCCTTTTATATATTTCATCCATGATTTCTCTTTATGCTCCAAATATTTTTACTTTAGGATACCTAGGACTTGCCAACAAAATATTTATGTAGCTTTGTATAAAATCATCCTCAATCTCATAAGGTGGCTCATTTATCCATATAGTTTTACATTCCACAACCTCTATGAAGAAATGATCCTTGTCTACTATAAAATCTATTTCTTTTTCATATTTCTAGACCAAACTAGATGTTATCCTATATCTACCTTATATCTCATTTTGCCATTTTTAAAAAAATTCCCAATCAAAAGTCGTGTAACCTTGCTCAGTCTGAGGACTTTTCATATGTTATTTAATTTGTGTTCCTACCAGAGAGAATTTGTTCCATATTTTACCTTTAAACCTAGGTAACTCATTCATAAAGAAGAAAGTACGAAAAACTATTAAGGATCCAAACTTGAAGTTATACTTGGTTTCCTTTATCTTTTTCAAGTTCTCAATCAACTATTCCCTCAAGAGTTTGCATATATCAAATTTGGATTTTTTTTTCACCATCTAAATAGTAGTATGAATTGTAGTGGCAGTGGTAGATCATTCCTTATTTTCGAAGTAGATTTTGTATTCAATGCTCAATGATGTGTACCAAATACTAGAATCAATAATATATTTCACAGTTAAGGCCCTTTTGTCAAATTTAGCATATGTGAGCTCTATAACTATTTTTTTCTTTACATATTTTAACACATGCATAGGTCTGGAGTCACACAAACTAGTAATTTCCTTAATAGCATCCCTTTTGATTAAGTGGTTTTTCAAGCCAAATGAATTTTTCATAAATGTATCCTGAGATGATTCTTACCCATTCCTTATTCTTGTAAAAGTATAGAAAATATTTCTAGAGGTCTAACCCTTTCATAGAAATGTTTTCATACTCTAGCTTACATACTCCATTTTCATTCGATATCTCTTGTTGGATCTCTTCAAAGGATGAAGTGTGACCAATATTATTCAATTGTGTATGTATGTATATCCTTGTATCCTTGCAATGCACATGAAACCCATTGGAAGATTTAAATGTGCACCATCTTTGTCCACTTCTAGTGCTTTGAATTTATACTTTTTATATTTGGGACTAGCCTTTCAGTGACATCGACAAAAATAGGTGTAGCCATGATTTATGATACTAGGGTTTATAAATAAAGACAGACAAATACCTTTGAACACAATTGTTAGGGTGTGACACTTGTTGAATAGTTTCTCCACTTCCTTAGCTCTTATGCTCCGTTGAGCTAGTTTGAATGAAATCAATTTGAAAAAAATGAGCTAACTAGCTGACACTAACCCTAGTTGCTTCACAATAGATACATTTTTTTTTTTGGCATCTTTTATTGTTTGTGATATTGTTGTTATCTATAAGTCTTCAGGATACTTCCGTAGAAAATAAATTTTCTCTAGAAACATGAACAGTCAAGTTCATATCATAATTTTCCAATATGCTAAAGATTTTAGAATCTCATTTGTTTTAGGGGTATGATAAGTTATGCAATAGAAAATCCCATGAGTTATTATTCTCTCTTTAGTTACCAAAAAACCATTTGCACTAGGTTGAGGTACGTATTGAATCTTTACTTCACATTCATCCTTCTTCTGCCAAACTTTGTTCATCTCTTTCTTTTGTTGGCTAATGATAGGCCTCCTTTGAAGAGAAGAAGACCTTACATTCTTTCCCTTGTAGAATCTTGTAGTGTGTCATTGTCTATTGTAGTCATCTAAAATTATACTAGCTTGCATAGAATAATTTCTTCTTCTCACAACGGATCTGCACTCAACAAATTTATGAAGGAACTTGTTTAATTTGTAGTAATAACCATAGAAATATTGAGAGGTCACAACATGATTAGTCCTTATCACCTTACTTATGCATTCATTATTCTTGTTGCCAAATTTATTGCAAGTATAACACTAACTATTAAATGATTGAGAGTTCATACTATTGCAAGTATGGATGTGTTTGGTGGTCTTGTCATTAATGTTATCATTGATGTCAACATAGTTCAATTTTTTCACAAATGGTACTTTAATAGTTCAGATACTATAGAATTTCTTAGAGTACATAGAGCTATATTTATGAATTTGTTGTTGTGTTTTTTGCAAGTTCCTTTTTAGAAAATTTAAGAAATAATGAAGGCATTGTTGAGTGGGTGTTCTAAATGTGCTCTAGTATTGTGCTCTGCATTTCTTCTATGTTGATCTTCTGCCTATGTGGATCTATTTTTTTTTTTCATGAGATTCAATGAATAATATATCCCGATTTTTAGCTTCTAGATCGATGGAGAGTAGAAAATATGTTCATCAGTGTGTCAACTGGTTTGACAGAACTATTTGTCTATGGACTAGGAGAATTTTTTTGGCTCTATAGTCTTCTGGTATTTTTTTTATATCTTACATATCTAGGAGATGCTTCATATTGATGGTTTATCTGTTCTGACAAAAAAAATTTTGGTTTAGCGATTCAGAAGACCTCCTCTAGAGAACCTATGTGTTGTTGGTTAGTCTAGTTGGACTGATGAAGAATATTTTGTGAATGAAGAATGTTGTAGTTTCTGCGGATCTTCCTAAAGGTTTTGTAGAGATGGTAAAATGTCTGGTGAAGCATGTTGAGTGATCCATGTGTGATCGTCTTGCTGGAGATCCATGTACTTCAAAGATCATCAGTGTCTTCATTAGGTTTGGTTGACCTGGTGTTTACACGTTACATATAGATTTTGAATCAAATTTAGGAAGCATGTGATTGATCCAAGATGTTGTTTGGGTCCTAATTAAATGTGTGATTGGTCCTCTCTCATTTTTATCCACCACATGAATGTTGAGTAGATGACCTAATTTGAATTTATAAATTGAATAATTTTTATCCAACCTTGGAGAATGCTTCTAGGGTTGAAGATGATATAAAAGAAAATAAAGATGTTGTGAATTGTGTATGAATTAATTGATCAATCAATCAACCAAGTAAATTGTGTGAACAAGTGCAAAAATAAAGAGCATATCGGGAAGCAGTACTTTGATGTGTTAGATTACTAAAAGAAGTGAGTTGACGGTGTGAACAATCTTCTGATCAAGTTGTGAATGTGTGGAACTCTAGTGGTGGATCTTTATCTTTTATTTTTATGTAGGTAATTAGCGTCTTTTTAGACAGTAAGTCCCTCTATGGGCAATGAGCCTCTATATCTAGGTAGTGAGCCTTTGTATCCAATATTGCATTATTACTATATTGAGAGCTAATCCTCACCATGATTTTTCCCTCATTGGGTTTTCAACGTAAATCTAGTGTCTCTAGTTTTTTCCTTCTGTTATTTTCATTTCATGTTTATACTTGATAATATATTAATTTAAAGTGGAATTGATTAAGATTGGAAGTAAAGTAATTTGATACAAATGATTCACCCCCCTCTTAGTTACCTTGTGCATTTCAATAATTGGTATCAGAGATTTGGTTCCTCAATGAAAAGCTTAATCACTTGAGGTAGATCAAATGGTGCACAAGTTTTTGATCCCTATTTTTGATGGAGCTAATTACAATGACTGGAAAGAACATATGAGAGGTTATCTGGTTTCTCTTGGTTACAAGACCTAGAAAGATGTGGGGACAAAATATGTTGCACAATCCACTGGTCCTTCCTCTACAGATGAGAATGAAAAGAAAAGGTGTGCTATCTTTAGTGCTCTATCTAGAATTGAAATGACAAAAGTTATTTCTTTAGCCACTACTTATGAAGTATGGGAGAAATTGAAAGACATTTATGAAGGGAATGATAAAGTAAATTTTTCAAGGAAGATAACAACTAAGTGAAAATTTGAGAACCTAAGAATGGAAGAGGGTGAAGATATTCCAAGCTATTATCAGAGATTTGAACTTGTAGCAAATGAGATCAAGAATCAAGGTGGTACCATGTTAGATGAAGATATAATTAAGAAGATCTCGATGACTCTACTAGAGAGTTACAGTGAAAAAGTCTCTTCCATTGAAGAAACATATGATCCGAAGGTATTTACTAAGGAGAACCTATTTGGTATCTTGACTGCACATTCAAGATGAGAAATTTTGTAAGAGACAAGGAGAAAACTGAAATATCCTTTAAAGCAATGAAGATAGGAGATGACTCAGAGGATGATGATTTAGAGAATTTGGAAGAAAACTTCACAAGGAAATTGAAGAAAGGTACTGGTAAATACAAAGGTATGTTGTCCTTTAAGTGTTTCAGTTGTGGAAATATTGGTCATTATGCATCAAGATTTCCCAATAGATCTACACACAAGAAGAACAAGGATAATAATAATAATCATAGAGACACGAAGGATAGTAAGTTCAAGAAACTATAATATGTCAAAGAAGATGCTCAAATTTTTGATGATGAGTATGATTTTGAGGAGGATAAAGATGAATGCTTATTTCTAGCCCTGGAAAATAAATATGTATCTGCTAACCATGGAAGATGTGTAAAGGAATCTAGTCTGGAGAGCAAGAAGGATGAGATGGAAGGTACTCTGGTGACTTATTTTCATGCTAGATAGGATGAATACTACAAGGTAATTGATAGTATATGTTCAAATCATATGACTGGAGATAAGAGTAAGTTCACTAAACTTGAAAAATATGATGGAGGAATAGTTATGTTTGGAGATGATTCTGGTGCTAGGACTTTTGGTAAAGGAACAATTAGCTTTGATGGGAAACATAGTACTAACAATGTCTATTATGTTAAGGGTGTAAGTCATAATATATTAAGTGCTAGAAAAATGTGTAGAAAAGGTTTTAAGCTTGTGTTTCAGAATAATACCTATGAGATAAAAAAAGGATCTAAAAATGTGGTAGCAGCAGGAAGAATAACTCATCAAAATATCTATCAGCTTAAGAGTGGTGATGGTTAGTGCTTTATTTCACAAATTAATGAAAGTTGTATGTGGCACTGGAGGATGGGACATGTAAATTTAGACAATATAATGAGGATCAGTTCTAGGGAAGTTTTCAAAGATCTTCCTAGAATCACAAAGCCTTCAAATTCAATTTGCAGAAGTTGTCAAATGTGAAAACAAACAAGAAACAGTTTCAAAGTAAAGGAACAATCATCTATTGGAATGCTAGAATTAATTCATATAGACCTTTGTAGTCCTACAAGAATAGGAAGTGTTAATGGTGATAGGTACTTTATGCTCTTGATTGATGATTACTCTAGGATGGCATGGGTTACTTTTCTTAGAGAGAAAGCTTAGGATCTTGATAGATTCAAGGTATTCAAGGCAAGAGTAGAGAATGAGGTAAACCTGAGAATGAAATGTTTAAGGTCTGATAGAGGTGGAGAATTTACTTTTTGTGAGTTTAATGCATTCTATGAAGAACATGGCATAAAGAGACATTATTTTACTTCTAGAACCCCTCAACAGGATGGAGTTGTGGTAAGGAAGAACTAGACTATTCAAGAAGCTACCAAAACTATGATGAAAGAAGAAAATTTTCTTGATGTGTATTGGAGAGAAGAAATCCACACTAGTGTTTACATTCTTAATATAGTTTGGATAAGAGGTAACAACACTAATACTCCTTATGAGTTATGGACTGGTAAGATTCCTACTGTTAAATAATTTAAAGTGTTTGGAAGAAGATGCTACATTAAGAGAGATTATGAGAATATTGGAAAGTTTGATGCTAGATGTGATGAAGGAATATTTATTGGATATTCAATTAAAAATAAGGCATATATATGCTTTAATTAAAGACGGGGGAAATTAGTTGAAAGTGCTAATGTAAGAGTTAATGAAGCTATGTATAGACCAGTAGAAATAAATGAAGTTGAACTTGATGATCCTATCTATGGGAAAGTGCAATAAGAAGAAAATGAAGAAAAAGAACAAAGTGATAAAGAGGAGATTCAAAAACTTGCATCTAAGACTCCTAAATATGTATAGAGAAATCATCTGGAGGAACAAATAGTTGGAGACAAATGTGAAGGTGTAAGGACAAGAAGAAAATTAGTTGAGGTAAACTTGTGTTTACTTTCTAAGATAGAAACTAAGACTGTGAGTGAAGCATGTAATGATGAAAGTTGGGTTAGAGAAATGAAAGAAGATTTGCAACAGATAGAGAAGAATGAGACATGGGAACTAGTCTCTAGACCTACAAACAAGCATGTAATTGGTTCAAAATGGGTATTAAGGAATAAGTTGAATGAAGATGGTGAAGTGATAAGGAATAAAGAAAGACTTGTATGCAAAGGCTATTCACAGGTTGAAGGAATGGATTTTGAAGAAAATTTTGCACCTGCAGCAAGAATTGAGGGCATTCAGATGTTCTTGGAATTTTCAGCTCATAAAGGCTTCAAAGTGTATTATATGGATGTCAATTCTGTGTCTCTAAATGGATAATTGGAAGAAGTATATATGGAGCAGCCAAAAGTTTTTCAGCTGTCAGAAAAACCAGATATGGTCTATAGATTAAAAAAGGCACTAAATGGACTGAAACAGGCTCCCAAAGCTTGGTATGAAAGGTTGAATAGATACTTGACACCACAAGGATTCAACAAAGGGTTTGTAGATAGTAATCTTTACTTCAAAGTTGAGAAAAAAAAAATGCTCATAGTTGTGGTATATGTTGATGACATTTATTTTGGTGGAAATGAAGGAATGTGTAAGAAATTTACAGATGAGATGCATAAATAATTTGAAATGTCTATGAATGGTGAGTTGAATTTTTTCCTTGGACTTCAAGTAATTCAAATTGATAAGGGGGTATTCATTTCACAATATAATTATGTTAAGGAATTATTGAAGAATTTTGGAATGGATGACTCCAAACCAATTTGTACCCCTATGATAACTGGATGTTGTAAGGAAAAGCAACAATGTGAAAATGTTTTTCTAACACTAAAACCATAGAGGAGAAGTGAAAATACCAATTTTAAAACATTAAAACACTTAAGATGAACACATACAGGGTAAAAAGAGTAAAAAAAAAAAATTATTACAAAGATAACACCAAATTTACGTGGGAAAACCCTTTGGGGAAAAACCCACCACACTAAGAGAAAGACACTTTGTATTACAGTAAGCAAAAGATTACATACAAAGTTACAGTCCTCACTCTCAGATAGTTAGCTCACAATAGCACCTGATTTTTCATGCACTCACTATTACAATGATCTATCAACACACAGTGAATACAAACTCATCAACTCTCAACTCACAGTCTCTTGGTATTTTTTTTAGATTGTTCGACTTCAAGTCTAGACCGACTAATACAAGTCTCTATACAACAACCAATTAGGGTGCATTAATTTCAGTTCATCAACGACACACCAAAATGATCTTAGATTAGATCCACTTGCAATCCCACATCGAGTCACCCCCATAATTGATTCGCTGTAAAGAAATTACTAAATTCAGGCTTTGTCAACCACCAAAAAACTAATCTCATATGATTGCATAAAATATCACTTTTTACCAATCCATCTTCTAGCAATAAATGTTGTTTTGCAAAAATGGTACAAAAAAAAACAAAGAAAAATCACCACATGTGGCATTGCTATTCATTCAAATGCTTGACCGAGCAGTGATTGGTCAACTATCATCGGGCTCTGAAATCCCTTCACTATTGCTAACCATTTCATCATATTTCGAGCTGACAATAATCTGCTCTCACCAAAACAACAACTGCCATCTCTATCGAGTCCCACATGCCACCTATCCACCACTTAGGAGGTTTTGAAGCAACCAAGAGGGAATCTCCTAGTTTTCCATGATCCCAACCAGAATGAGCTTCTGAGGCTGCCACTTGTACACTACTTGTGCTCTCCACTTGGCTTATGTAGATGTCATTGGAGCTCCTTCGAGGAGTCTCTAACGGCATCTGTTAATTATTCAGGGAACTCTTGAGGTGCAGACAAGTTTCCACGTTCAGACAACCCTTTACATAAAATAAATAGGGGCCCACCTCCTCTTTGCTACACCCACTACTTTATCAAGCCGCCACACATCAAGTGCTCAAGAAATTACGCTCAACAAAAAGGTTTTCGATTATAGCTTCTTTAGGATACCACATAACACAACCAACATAGTCAGATGAAGCTGATTGTAGCCATTGATGCAAATCATTGGCACATCAGTGAGGCACAACATTGCCTCTCACCGATGAGCGACTGATCCGCCAATGAAATTGATACCAACCAACATTCCACCAACTCCATGCCCGCCAATCCATCACTGTGAGAACCTTTAGAGTCTCGTCGATTAGACTAAGTCTCAGTGACCAAAGGGTTAAGCTAACCAAATGAGAACACCACAGTAAAGTGATAAAGACGTAAATTCATCAAGCCTCTCTTAGAGGTCCAAGCCAGTAAATTGAGGAACATTTAACAACAAAGCTCCCACTTGACAGAGACTTAATGGATTCCTCCAGAATTTTAATTTATTTACTATCATAGACCCCAAGGCCCATCAAACTTGGACACCATCTGAACCTGTCTATGCTTACTATCTTTGATGAAGCATTAACCACATTCTTTAGTGTATCCATCTTCTCTAAAGAAACATTTCCATCCTTCACCATATCTCTCACGAAGTGATATTGCACATCAATATGTTTTGTCCTGGCATGGAAAGTTGGATTTTTTCGCCAAACAAGTGGCACTATGACTATCACAACAAATAGTAATCTTCGCTAAATCAAAACCAATATTAGAACATAAACGACTCAGCCAAACAAATTCTTTGTAGGCATGAGTTGCTGCCATGTATTATTCTTATGTAGTGGACATAGTGACTATAGCCTATTGCTTGCTCATCCAACTAATTGCACCACCATTTAACATGAAAGAATATCCACTGGTGGATCTTCTTTTGTTAATGTCCCTTTCCCAATCATAGTCCACATATCCACAAATGTTGAGAGTTCTATGTGATCCAACCAAATTTCCAAGGTAACACAGAGCACATTCTCAGGTACCTCTTAGATATCTAAACACTCTCTTTACAAAATCCCAATGCGTCCTTCCTGGATTTTCCATAAATTGGTTGAGTACTCCCACTGCTTGGGAAATTTTTGGCCTTGTATAGACCATCACATATATTAAACTACCAACAAAACTTGCATAAGGCACCCTAGTCATGTCCTCCATCTCAGTAGCAGATCTTGGACAATCTTCAACAAATAGTTTCGTTCCATCCATAACTAGAACAACTAGCTACTTGCAATCATTCATACCAAATATTTCCAAAATAGTGTTGGCATACTTGCTCTAGCTGACCTGAATATTTCTTCCCTTTTTGTCCCTAGATATCTCCAACCAAAGAATATACCTTGTTGCACCTAGATCTTTCATTTCGAACTTTGTAGACAACTGAGATTTAAGATCATAAATTATAAACTTACTATTTCCTATGAACAACATATCATCCATGTATAGGGTAATAATAAGCACATGTTCATTTTCAGATTTATAATACACACAATGATCATATTTTGATCTCACAAATCCCATAGACAACACAAAGGTATCAAACTTCTAGTACCGCATTCTAAGAGATTGCTTTAAACCATACTGAGATTTATTTAATTTGTAGACCAGGCTTTCTTTACCTTTTTCAATGAAGTGCTCAGGCTAGGACATGTACATTTCTTCTTCTAGCTCTCCATGGAGAAATGTTGTCTTCACATCCATTTTCTCGCTCTCTAAGTCATACGCAGTTGCAAGTGACAACAAAATTCTGATTAATGTTAGCTTAGCTATAGGGGAAAACATTTCTCCATAATCAATTCCCTCTACCTAGGAATACCCTTTTGCAACCAATCTTTCTTTATACTTCTCAACACTACCCTCAAGACCATTCTTCTTCTTGAATACCCATTTACAGCCAATAAAATTTCTTCCTTCAAGCAAAGCTACCAAATCCCAGGTTTCATTCTTTTTCAATGATTCCATTTCTTCATTCATGGCTTCCAACCAGGAATTTGCATTGGGCATATTAATTACCTCTTTAATAGTCATTAGCTCCTCAGTGCTAGTAATTAAAGCATATACATAGTTCAAATTTAACATAGATAAACCATACCTATCAAGTTGTTATTTTTCATGTGTAGACCTTCTCATTGGCTAAGGTTGTGGTTCTTCATCTTCAGAACTTTTAGAGTGGTTAGATCTCTCCTTTGTTTTAGGTGCACCATGTATTTCTCCCTTTTCTAGATATTGGGGAATATCGACTACATCATTCTTTTTTTCTCTTTGATCTATCTCTAGCTATGGACTAGTTGTTGAAGGTTTCATCTCATGAAATATTACAATTTTGTTGTATAGAACCTACTCAGTAACGGGGTTCCAAAGCCTGTATCCCTTCACACCAATGCCATAGCTCATGAAGATTCATTTAACAGCCTTGTTCTCTAGCTTATATTTTTTCTCATTTGGCACATATGCATATGCCTCATAGCCAAAGACACGAACATGTCTCAGAGAGGGCTTCTTTCTAGACTACTTTTCTAAAGGCGTCTTATCAACAAGTGTAGAGAAAGGAAAACTATTTAACAGGTAACATATCATAGCCATGACCTCAGCCCAAAAATTATGCTCTCGACCAAAACTTCTCAACATACTCCTTTGCTTTTCCATCAACGTCTTGTTTAACCTTTCAACAACTCCATTTTGCTGTGGAGTATAAGGTGTAGTTTTATGCCTTTTAATTCCATTTTCTTTATAGTATCTATCAAAATCTGCAGAAAAAAATGCACCACCATTATCTGTCCTCAAGCATTTGATTTTCCTTCCAGTCTGATTCTCAACCAAGTTTTTGAACTCTTTAAAAAAACTGAACACTTTTTATTTACTCTTAAGAAAGTATATAAATGCCCTTCTCAAATAGTCATCAATAAAAAAAATATAATATCTAGACTTCGATAATGCAGGAACATTCATTGGACCAAACACATCAGAATGAACATAGTCTAGTACACCCGAAGATTTATGAGAACTCGAGGAAAAATAAACATGTTGTTGCTTTCCATAAATGCAGTGTTCACAAAAATTGAACTCAAGATTACAATCTACAAGCCCTTCAACAATATATTTTTTTCAAGGTTTTTAAACCTTTCTCACCTATGTGACTGAGTCTATGATGCCACAGCATGGTCTTCTCTACTAGTATTTTCACCTCTATCGTATTTGAATCCAGAGAAGTGTCTTTCTCCTTCTCATCATGATCAATTTTTCTAGACTTCACAGAGGCATTACATTGAACATGACGTACATCCAACTTGTATAGAGTGCCTATATGAACACCCTTAGCCAACACCATAGCACCTCTAGCCATATTACATCATTTACTCGAGAAAGAAACTTCTACATCAACATCATTCAACTTACTGACATAAAGTAAGTTATGAGCCAAACTTGGTATGTGTAGTATGCCACCAATCCCTTTGATTCTACCGTCAAGGAACTGTATTTTGACTCTTCCATGACCAAAAATCTCCAATGTTGAGTCACTTTCCAGGTACACCTTTCCACCATCATACTTTTTGTACTTAGTGAACCACTCTCTATGAGATGTCATGTGAAATATGCACCTAAGTCAACCAACTAGAGATCATCTAATACTTGAGTTTCCAAGGCTACAATGAAGGCATCTACATCACTCTGAGAAGAGTCATTTTCTAAAGAGTTACACTTCTTCTTCTTCTCCTTACAATCATTTTGGATATGACCAGGTTTCCCATAATTCTAGCATTTCACCTTGGAATTTTTACCAGGAGACTTTGATCTCCCTACAGATTTAGATTTGGAGTTCATGTCCTTCTTGCCTTTCTCCTTTGATCTATCTTGAATAGCAAAGGCCTCTTTGTCCATATTTGAAGACTTCGTCTACATCTCTTCAGACAACAATGAAGCAACCATGTCTTCCATCTTGAAATTAGTAGTTGTACTTCTAATAGCCATCACCAGATGATGCCAAGTGTCAGGTAACAAACATAATAGGAGCATGCAATGATCCTCCTCCTCAATATTTACACCCACAAATTCCAACTAGGCAACACTCATATTAAACGAGTTTAGATGATTTGCACCAGATGCAACTTCTTCCATATTCAAAGAGTACAACTTCTTCCTTAGGAATAACTTATTTACCAGAGACTTTCCTTGATAAATATCAACAAGATTCTTTCATAACGAAGCTACAAACTTCTCCTCATGGATGTTCAGGAGTACAAAATTGGCCAAACAAAGTCTTATTAGACCTCTTGCTTTTCTATCTAAGAGATCCCAATCTTCTTGCTTCATACCTTATGCCATAGTTCGAAACACTACTACCCAGAGGTCTGTATCCACTAACAATTCTTCCACTTTGAGTTTCCACAACCCAAAGTTCTCGCCATTGAATTTTTCAATATCAACTCTTCTTGATGTACTCGCCATCTTACACAAAAGTAGGTTCTAACTTTGCAATAATCCCACTAGAACAATATTAGCACAAAAAACCAACCCTACTAACAAGGATACCACAACTAGCCAAGCTCCAATACCACTTGTAAGGAAAAGCAATAGCGTGGAAACTCTTTCCTAATGCTAAAACCACAGAGGAGATGTGCAAAGACCAGTTTTGAAACATTAAAACACTTAAGATGAAAAAATATAGGGAAACAAGAGTAACAAAAATAAAATGATTTTCAGAGATAACACCAAATTTATGTGGGAAAACCCTTTCTAGAAAAAACCCACCACACCAAGAGAAAGACACTTTGTATTACAGTAAGAAAAATATTACATACAAAGTTACTGTCCTCATTCTCAAATAGTTAGCTTAAAAAAACACTTGAGTTTTCATGCACTCATTGTTACAATGCTATTTCGGCATATAGTGAATAGAAACTCATCAACTCTCGACTCACAGTCTCTCAATATTTTTTTTTATTGTTCGACTTCAAGTCTAGACCAACTAATACAATTCTCTATACAATGACGAATTAGGGTGCATTAATTTCAATTCTTCATTGACATGCCAAAATGATCTCAGATTGGATCCACTTACAATCCTACATTGAGCCACCCCCACAATTAATTCATTGCAAAGAAACTACTAAATTCAGGCTCTATCAACCACCAAAAATTGATCTCATATGATTGCATAAAATATCACTTTTTACCAATGCAACTTCCGACAATAAATATTGTTTTGCAACAACGGTGCAAAAACAGCCAATGAAAAATTTCCACGCGTCACACTGCTATTCATTCTAATACTTGACCAAGCAGTGATTGGTCAACTATCATTGGGCTCCAAAATCCCTTCTCTATCGCTAACCATTTCATCACATTCTGGTTTGGCAATAATCCGTTATTGCCAAAACACCGATCGCCAGCTCTATCGGGTCCCACATGCCATGTGTCCACCACTTAGGAGGTTTTAGATCAACCAAGAGGGAATATCCTAGTTTCCCATGCCATGTGTCCACCGCTTGTGGTCTCTGCTTGGCTTACGTGGAAGTCGTTGGAGCTCCTTCGGGGAATCTCTAGTAGCATCCACTAGATTCTCCAAGGAACTCTCGAGGTGTAGACAAGTGTCCACGACTAGAAAACCCTTTGCATAAAGCAACTAGGGTCCCACCTCCTCTTCCCTGCACCCACCACTTTATCAAGCCACCATGCGTTGAGCACTAAAGAAATTCTACTCGACGAAAAGGTTTTCGGTTGTACTTGCTTTAGGATGCCACGGAACACAGCCAACACTATTGGATGAAGCCAGTTGCAACCATTGATGCAAATCATTGGCACATCGACAAGGCACAATATTTCCTCTCGCTGATTAGTGACCGATCCGCTGATGAAACTGATGCCAACCAACATTTTGCTAACTCCATGCCCATTGAACCATTGTTGTGGCAACCCTTGGAGTCCTTCCGATTAGACTAAGTCTCAGTGACCAAAGGGTCAAGCCAACCAAATGAGAACACCATGGTAAACCGATAAGGACATAAATTTGTCAAGCCTCTCTTAGAGTTCCAAGCCAATAAATTGAGGCACATTTTCCAATAGATGTAAGCTCAATAGGGATGATGAAAGCACTAAATTTGATCAAATCATGTACAAATTTATGATTGGTGGACTGTTGTATCTTACTAGTACTAGACCAGATATCATGCATGTAGTATGTTTAGTGGTAATATTTCAAGTAGAAGCTAACGAAGAACATGTTACAGTTGTGAAGAGGATATTCAAATATCTTAAGGGAAGTATGTTGGATGGTATGGTTGCATTGTTGATATGTGGTTGTCATTGATTTCAACACTATTAGAATTAATGATTCTTAAGGTTATATATGTCGAGGATATTGAGAAAATTGTAAAAATAATATTGTTGGTAGTCAGTGATGTTGAGGAGGTTAGAATGTTGGAAATTTTTGTACGTTGAAGATCTAAAGGTGCGCTTCAAAGGGTTTGGTGTTGAAGCTTTCTAGTATGTTGTCTAGAATTTTAAGAGGTTCACATCAATATTTGTGGAAGTTATGAAGATCTGTGTCCCTACAATTATTCAGTTTTTGTAGATGGTGTTTCTAGATCAAGAGGATGAAATTTTGGTAATTTCATGTGTTGTGCATGTACTTCTGACATTTATTTCTGATTCTAGATCATACTATATCCTTGTTGTATGCCTACATTGATCAGAGTGTTCATGATCAGAGAATTTTCTAATGTGTGCTTGAGTTTCCATGTTCTTGGCCAACATGATATTGTGAGCATGTTGTGGATCCATGAGGATTAATATTTTATTGTTTGGCATGTTTGAAGGTGTTTTTTTGGGTCCTCACTATGTTGTGACCGACTTGTGTTGGTGCGAATTGAAATTTATTCATGTATTGAGGTTGACAGTTGTAATTTATTCTTTATTTAAGGTCGACTGAATAGTGGATGTAAATACGTGTAACAAATATATATAAGTGTTTGTTTTACTCATTTAGAGGAAATTCTCAATGTTTGAAAGAGGTGTACATATGTGAATAAAGGTCAAATCATTCAAGAGCAGAGCAGAGTGTGAATTATTTTGAGCAGAGTGTGGAAGAGTGTGTAGACGTTTTTGTGCGCCTAACCAGAACTGTAATCAGGCTTTTGTAGAAGCTATTTTTTCAATTCAACTTCATTAGATGGACTTAATTTGATTATTGTATGTAAGGTAGTGAACCTTCCTTTTGATCAGTATGCTCTAGGTAGTGCACCTGAATGCAACTGCATTCCCTTTCCATTCTTCATTATAATTCTAACAAGGTATAATCTTGTGGACTAACATCCACCGTGGTTTTTCCCCTAATAGGGTTTCCACATATAAAATCTTGGTGTTCATGTGTCTTTGATGTGTTGTTGATTTATGCTTGCATTATTAATTATCAAATTTGAGTTATAAGGTTGATTAATGTTGTATAAGTTTGATTTTGGAAACAACTGATTCACCCCACCCTCTTAGTTGTGTATCCTTGTTTTTACAACAATTTGTATTATAGCTAGTTCCTTTGAAGAAGCCTAACAACTTGAGGAGATCCGAGATGGCATCATACAAGAAGGATAGTCCTAGATTCGATGGTACAAACTACTCTTTATAGAAATTCAAAATGGAGTGTCATTTGAAGTGCATTGGAGAACCTTTCTAGAAGATTACACAAAGTGCATATACTATTCCTTAGAATGGTCCATCCTCTGAAGATGAGATCAAGCAAGAAGAAGCCAATACCAAGGCTATTGAATCTTTTTTTGACTACTTTGACAAATGACAAATGTGTTAGGATTGAAGACTGCATACTAGATCTGGAAAAAGTTGGAAACATTGTATGAAGGAGATGCACTAGTGAAAAGTTTTAAGCTACAAATTTTAAAAGGAAAGTGGGAAGACATGAAGATGAGTGAAGATGAGAACATCCTCTCTTTTATCAAAAGATAAAGGAACTGGTGATGAGCATTAGATGTGTCGGTGGAACCTTGTTTGAAGAAGAAATTGTGGCTAAGATATTTGTGTTTGTGCCTCCCTCCTACAAAACAAGAGCTCATGCTATTGATGAACTCAGGACAGTAACAAATATTACAAGAGACATGCTAATTGAAAAACTTGTTTCCTTTGAGTTAAGTGAATTTGGTGAATTTTCTCCTAAGACTGAATCTGCATTCAAAGCTACAATATCTAGAAAATGCCAACAAAGATACAATCTAGGTGAGAGTTCCAAAAGGACATTCAAATATGAAGATGAGATAAAAATGATTGAAGATGAAGAAAGAGAATTAGAAGAATTGGAAGCATTGACTATGAAAAGGGAAGCCAGAGGTCATGGTAAGTACAAAGGAAAGTTACCTATTAAATGTTTTTCTTGCAGTAAAATAGGTCATTTTGCATCTAGATGTCCTGAAAGAGTTTCTAAGCACAAACCTAAGAAGACTAGATTTCAAAGGAAATGCTATTATGATGAAGAAGGTGTAATTGATGAAGAATCTGATAAAGAAATTGGAAATTAAGATGAATGGGTATTTATTGAGATCAAAGAAAATGGTCAAGTGTCCACTGAATCTACTACTAATGTGAATGTTGAGAAAGCTCTTGCAGCAAAAAATGAAGAAAAGGATGAGTGGGTAATTGACAGCAGATGCTCACTATAGACATGGAAAAATGTACAAATTCATTTTGACACACCTGATCCCGATTTACTAATAGCATTTCCACCTAAATCACATTCTCAGCATTTCATTACATTTTATCCCTTAACTTGATAAATCATTATTTATTGGATTAAGTCTTCTCCTTTCAATGATTAAATTAATCAATTTAATTTAATTAACCTTACATATCTATTTAATTAAGTAAATCATTTTATTTAATTAAATTCTCTAAAGTCCTATTAAATTAAATAAATTAAACCTTATTTGATTTAATCTAACATATTCCTCCTTGATTAAATAAATCAAATCATTTATTTGATAAATCATTTCCTCTCAATTATTGACTTAAATTAATTCACAAACCTAAGTATAAATTGTCACATCATCTAATTCTTCATTAAGCTAATCAAATCCTTGACTAAATTAATATCAATCCCTAAATTCCTCTAGAGAATGCAAGTTGCACAATAAATCAAATACTTTGATTTATTAAATTCTTCTATTTTCCCTCACAAAGCATCAAAAGGGAATATTCCCTCATTTGAATTCAAAAAGGCCAAGTGGACTTGGTCCTTCCAACAAGGCATTCAATTCCTCTTACATGTTATTGACCTTGTGCCAAGTGGTATTAACTTCATCCCTTTTCCCTCTACAACATGTCATTTCTCAAATTTGAAATGCCACCTAATGGCATTTATTGACACATTGGCCAAAACTTGCACATTCCTCATCCAATCACATTTGGACAAGTGGCATAATGCCATTGGACTATCTTTTGTCCCACATTGCTTATTTCCACTATCTCTTCCAAGATTTGAATCTATAAATTGGAGACTCTTCTCCTCAATCTTCATCCACAATTTACATGAAAAGTTACTCTCTTCAATTGAGAACTAGTTTTTCTCATTGCTTCCAATCATCCATCATTTTTCATAGATTATAACAAGACTATGCTCAAATATCTTTGAAGATTTGACCATTGATTCAATAAAATCACATTGCAACATAGGAATTGGGAAAGCGCCAATTGCAACATATCATTGGCACCAATTCCCCCATAAGATCATCATACTATTGACTACATTAGGATTTAGTTTCTTTTATATTTGATTTTTTGTTCTTCATTTCCTAACACTAGTTTAAATAGGTGGATTTTATGGGGAATCCTTCACTCTTTGCATGCATTTAGATCTAACACTAACAATGTTTGTCATCTTTGTGCAATTGTAGGTTTAGGGGTTCACATTTACACGCTAGAAGGAGGGCCTTGAGTCAAAAAATTCAATCACGTTTTTAAATTTCGCAGTTTTTTTTTAATTTATAGGACACAGGAAAACTAGCCCGCGCGATGCTATATCGCGCCACTTTCAGCTCCATGGCACAATACTTCACTGTGTCCAGCTTCGCGGCCCCATTTTGACCCGCTATTGAATCGTCCAAACTCTGCCTTGGATTCCTGCCTGTCATTTTTTTTAAATTTCCTAAGCCCACCACGCAGGTCCAAACTCTACTGCTTCCATCACCATGGCTCTATATTTTGCCACACCTTCTCCAAACTCCACCGCGACACCTTTCTCTCCCATAAAATTTGAATTTTTAAAGCAGGTCGCTTCCAAACTACACCGTGGGCCTCTGTCGCGCCACTTTTGCACTCTCTGCCTTTGCAGAGTGCCACCCAAAGTCACCCATGTGGTGCTATATAGCGCCACTTTTATTCCAAACTTTGTCGCTTCTCCAAACTCCACTGCTTTTCCAAACTTCACTGCGGGAAGACAATAAATTTTAAATTGACATGTGCTTTTATAAATTTAAGATTTTTTAACCTTTAAATCTGATTTCTTGTCTTCATTTCTCTTTGTTTTTCTGTCATTTTACAGGTTAGAGCAAAGGAAGAAAGCATTATGATATCATGTTCACAAAACCAAAGTGTTTTTAAACACTAAAAGTGTTCTTTAACACTTCTTAAGAAAGTTTGTTAAATATCTTTGATCTTAGGACACTAAATTTTCTTTGGGCTTTAAAAAGAACAATCAAAATTTTACATGATACCATGTTTATTTTGTACAAAGTGTTTTTAAACACTTAAGTGTTCTTTAACACTTCTTAAGAAAGTTTGTTAAATATCTTTGATCTTATGACACTAAATTTTCTTTGGGCTCTAAAAAGAACAATCAAATTTTGTTTTCTAAAAAGTTTCCAAGGGGCTAAAAAGAACTTTAGGCAAACACACTAGATTTGGTTTAAAAGGTAACAATTGAACAAAGCAAACCAACACTTCATTTTGGTAATTAAAAAGAAGTCATCATTGCTTTGGGGTTTAAAATGAACCAATGTTTTCCATGGTTTACAATCTTTTTTACAACTTAATATTATCTAAAATGTGTATGCGCTTCTCTCGCGCTTCATTGCGATCTTGAGAATCAAAAACATTTTGGTAATATTAGGTTGTTAAAAGGATTGCCTCCACATTTCAATTTGGGCACTTGAAAATGAACAAAACATGTGAGTGTGAATAAACTTATTGTGAGTGTTCTCCTTTTGTTTTTAAACAAAATTCGATCGAACTACAAATAATATTTGTTCGCTATTATTTATCTTAGAGGGCCTGCCTTGTGGCAAAAAGTAATCACCCAAGGGAACGACCCAATCGGGAACACGCTAAAGCCAAGTGACTTCCACCTAGGATATAAGTGTGGATATTGGAACAAAGACCAATATCACGAGGATTATTCTGATGAGATGGACAGCAATGGACTCTCGCCGATGTTGGATAATCCCCCATGAACGGAATGCCCGAATTAGAACCCCTTGTCTAGAAAAAGGCCAAAACCTTGTCTATCTTGTTGGTGCAAAAGGTCATGTCCTTTGAAGCCACCTCGTGTTATACATGCGATCTTGTTGTGGAAATGGAAAGTATGCCATGGGAGATTCATGGGTACTAATGCTTGGCTGACCCGAATAAGTGAGTGTCATGGAGGGGAACCAGTGTGGTCAAGCATTTAGCCATTCGCACAAGATATGCGCAGCTAGATTTATCCAAGTGGGAACCCAACAAAATATTGCCTCATCAACCTAGAAGTGTAAAAGTGCTTGAAAGAAATACATTGCTTGAATCTTGAAAAAATTTGAAAAACAAACATCCACAAAAGACCTTTAAATTTCAAACCCCTTGTGAGAAGCAAATACCTTTGATGAATTTGGACACTCTTGCTTTCCCTAGTAATCATATTCCTAGAGGTTTCTAAGTGCACGAATTCTACCATCATTTGTTTTCAACAAGGTAAACATAAGGAAACTTTTGCCCTATTTTCCTTGATTTCCACACAATGGACCTTGTGGGATGAGAAAGAAAGTAGACACTAGACATATAGTTTGAAACCTAAGCAAGCAAGTGTCTTGGATAAAAAGAACCTCATTAAACCAAGATAAAGAGACAAATTGAATCACATATGTGTTGTTTCCAATGATTTCCCACAAGATCAAAATCCCAAAGCCAAATTTCAAGAAGCTTAGTCTAAAAGCTCGTGAGGAGCGCCTTGAGAGACTTTTTGAATTTAGAGAAAGACTTGCATACAACTTTTATAGAAAAGCTTCAAGGAATAATCCCACATTATATGCATTTTATTGTCAACAAAATCCCAAACTTTTTGAAAGGTTTTCTTTTCTCCCATAGGAAGTCTAGCATGTTCTTCAATACCGAGGTTTTGTAAAGAGAGTCGTGTCTAGGATAAGGTTCAAGATCAAAGTTGTCATTCTCATTCATTCCTCCATCAACCAAATCCCATTTCATCATCAAAACCTTTTGTGAACTCTAGAAATCAATCATCACACTAAACTTAAGGGGGCTAAATCAACATCACCATATCTTGGCTTAACACACCTAGCCAACATAGTCTCAACTATTGGACAAATTTTCTTTAGGATAACACAACCTCTTAAAGACTATTAGTTGACAAATACATTGGCTTAACACATATAGCCAATTCATCCATTTGTGCAAGTTCCCCTAAGATAACACAACTTCCTAGGGAATAAAACTTCACAACAATCCTGTTTGACTTAACACATCTAGTCAAATTATCACAAATCAATCAATTCAAAAAGCCCTTGCAAAGTTTAGCCTGTGCCTTCAAAAGTTCCTCAAAAAAAAAGGTTTTCTCTCACTCATCCCATCCATTTAACCCATCGCCATTACCACCATCTTTGATCTTTTAGCTTCCCTAGTTCTTCTCTTTTGGGCCTAAAAGGTTAGGATCAAACAAATCCCTATTTTTTATGGTCCAAACAAGATCTCAATACAAGAAGAACATGGAGAATATCATGGAAATACCAACTTCTGTGGAAATGATTCAGTCAAACCCCGAAGTAAACCTAGTGGGATCAAGCAATCCCCCAAGCAACTCTCCCTTATCATCACAAAATCCTCAAGAGGAGAGTCATCAAGAGGAAATCACAAACAAAGACATGGGGATGACATAAACTAAAATCATAGAGGTGGTTCAAAATCCAGAGAACCACAAAATTGTCACTACTATGTTCAAATACCTAAAAATGATAGCATGGGGAGGGGTCCTGCCCCCTCCTAACCTTGACACAAGCACTAGTACAGATGTGCCTATTCCAAGTGCATCCCCAATATCAAATGTCAATCAAGAAGTACTTTGCACCATGTCTCCCTCGTCGAACGTGAACAAGGGGAGTGCCATGTTCCAAGAATTACAAAGGCATCACCTTGTGGCTAATAAAGAAGCAATCATCACCACCACGCCAGTCACATAGGTTCCAAAAACACATCCCACTCATATGTCCCACTCACCTTCCACAAGCACGAGGGCTCATCTTCATTTCGTGCAACACCAGCTTGCCAAACAAATGTAGAAACTTCGCTACCGCTTGAAGAACGAAACTTGTTTGAGACAACTGACGTTGTAAATCCTTTTTTTCAAGGTAACCTTCCACCTCTTCCCCCATTTTCATTCACCACCACTTCACCTCTTGGATTGGGTTTCCCTCCTCTCAACATCAATGGTTTCTCAGAACCTAGCAATTTAAGCATCATGCCCAATTCCCTCTTCTCGCCCACATCACAACAAAAAGTGGCAACCATTCAAGCCACCACCATAATTGGTCCTCAAATATCACAAACCATGCCATCACAAGGACCAATCATCTCGACCACCCCTCCAGCAACTCAAATCCCAATCACCACCACAATTCCTCCACCCATCACAATAGTTGGCATGATTCCTGTTCCACCACCAATTCCACCAAAAGCCAATATGACAAACTCATTCATCACGATAATCGAAACCCTTCAAAAGGCCAACCAACAGAGAGTACTTTAGAAAAAGCAATAAGCACAAGCCCAAGCTCAAGCCCAAGGGCAAGCTCAAGCCCAAGCCCAAGCACAAGCACAAGCCCAAGCGCAAGCGCAAGCTCAAGCACAACCACAGTACCAAGCGCAATTGCAAGCGATTCATCTACAAGCCTACCAACAAGCTAAACAACAAGCTTTGTTGGCACAACAACAACTTGACCAACAACAAGCATTGTTGGCGCAACAACAGCTAGACCAACAACAAGCGTTACTAGCTCAACATAGATTGACCAACAGTAGGCTTCATGGGAACGACAACAAATGGACCAACAACAATCATTGTTGGAACAACAAAAACAAGATCAACAACAAGCGTTGTTGATGCAAATGCAAGCATACCATTGGGCTTTGAATGCACAATTGAGCTCACAGAAAATGCTGACTAGTACTCTCCCCATCCATCAAACACCTCCAACACCTCACCACTCATTCATCCAACCTCCTGATCCAAGCAAGGATGTCACAACATAGATCAAATTGCTCTCGCAACAAGTGTTGGACTTACAAGCAGAAAAAACCACAAGGATACCAGGGAATTTGTGCCCTTATCCATTTGATAGGAGTCTCACCATGGTACCATTCCAGAAGGGATTTGAGATCCCCAAATTTGACAAGTATAATGGAACGGGCAACCCTGAAAACCACGTCAGGGAATTTCAAGTGCACTGCATGGAGGTCACATATGATGACACATACCTAATGCAACTCTTCCCCTGAAGCCTAACTATTCCAGCTATGGAATGGTTTTCTCGCCTACCCATGGGCATTAAAACATTCGAGGAAATTTTGGAGGCTTTCCTTAAGAATTATGCTTTCAATATGGGTGCGGATGTTAGTTTGGAAGAATTATCTGCACTAAAACAAGGAAAAGGAGAGTTGTTTGCATCCTTCTTACAAAGATGGCGATCCAAGGCAAATCAGAGCAAGTGGACCATGCCAAAGGAGCAACAAGATTGCACCATCATAGCCAATCTAGATCAAAACTTGGCGTTCTACCTAAAAATGTCGTGCATCACATCTTACAATCAACTGATTCCAAAGGCACTCAACATCAAAATAGCCCTTATTGTGCAGGGAGGTGCACCAACATTCACTCCACCACAAGATAGCTGCCCATCTAACAACTACAATGATAAACCTCAAACATGGTCGAGGAATAAAAATATCACAAACGATGGCATGGTCGACGATAAGGTGGTCATCAGTGACCCTAAGCAAAATACTCAAAACTATCATCAACCGCAAAATCAAAATCACAATAATGTGCAGACTAATGCGGTAGTAGCACAGCCACAACCACCTTCCACCAATCAAGTCTACAATTTGGGTAATCAAGGAGGACCACCTCCCCCCAACAAGTTTCCCCCCAAGAGGAAATTCATAGCTCTTGGAGAATCGATTGAGTCCATAATGAAGAAGCTGGTCAAAGAGAATCTAATCAAAATATCTAACTCTAAGTAGTACATAGAACCTATGACCAAGCCACTATGGTATAATGAGAACCTCCTTTATGACTTTCAAAAAGTCAAAGGACATACCACCTCCAATTGCATGAGACTCAAAAACATCATCCAAGACCTCAGTGAGGATAAAATTATCAACATTGAGCAGCCATCCGGAAACCAAGACCTGAAAATATACACAAATCCCATGCCGAATCATAACCAAGGAAATAATAAGGGCAAGCAAAAGTATGCTAGTGCTAATCAAGTATACGAGGAGATAGTCGGATGTGTCGATGAAATGGTCACTGTCATAAATATAAAGGGAGCCAACAATGACTGTGGAGTCACCACAGGAGGTGCAAAGGTTACCATTGTTGGGGCACCTAATAAGACCCCCATTTCCAATACAAAGGCCATCCCCTATGATTACAACATCATAGACCAGCTGAAAATAACACCCGCCCAAATCTCCATCATGGAACTACTAAAAATCTTCGCTGCTCATAGGAAGATCCTTGATGAAGCACTAGTTGCGTCTACCGTTGCTGCCACCCTTGACACAGAAAAATTTCAGGCTATGGTGGGTAACATCGTTACCCCAGATCTCATCACATTTTTGGATCAAGACTTCCCTCCACAACCATCTCATAACCTTGCACTCCACCTCCAAGTCCTAATCCACAAAAAGAAAGTCAAACGAGTCCTGGTAGATGGAGGTGTAGGCCTTAATACTTGTTCTCTAAAAATCATAAAGAAATTGGGATTTGCTGAGGATTCAATCAATAAGAAAAAAAGCATCACAATAAGGGCTTATGATGACCAAGAAAGAGTGTCTCAAGGCACTATCAAAATCCCCATTCAAGTGGGGCCGACAACTATGGAAACCACCTGTCAGGTTCTTGACCTCGACTTACCATACAACTTCCTCTTGGGATGCCCATGGATACATGGAATGAAGGCAGTGGCCTCGACTTACCACCAATCCATCAAGTTCTCACATCAGAATGAGGAAGTCACCACATATGGGGATCTGAAACCTTTTACCTACTGCAAAAACTTGGAAGCCAAGTTTTATAAGATCCCTCAAGTACCCAAAAAATGATGAAGGACCGTCTACTTCATACATAGACCCAGCCAATCTCGCCTCCACTTCTATGATAGAGACACCCGCCATCCCAAATATATCTAAAATCAAAATCATGATCGAAGACAATGGATGCAATGAATACAGAATGAAAAGAAATGCATTTGTTTTAGGAGAGTTACCACAATCTCCTAGGTCGCATCGACAACCCTAGTCGGCTCAGACACCTGTCTGAACCATTAGAGAAGAACCCTCTGGATTCCACCATTGGGGGGATCTCAGTAGGGAAAATGTGGACAAAGATGACATCATGAACACACTTTACCAAGATTAAAGACCCACTCCCACCTTACCCATGGAGGAAACTAACAGAGGGTTACAAATGATGTTTGGTATGGGCTATAATAGGAATGAGAGCTTAGGAAGAAAAAGTGATGGACGATTAGAGCCCATCATTGTAGAAAGAAGAATGCAAAATATTGGCCTTGGGTATACTTCTCTGAGTATAACTGTATGTGGCAAAAGTACTCCCAAAAGAACAATCCGGTCCTCTCCTCAGGTAACAACAACCATTCCTAGACCACCCGTTTGCCTAGGTATTCAACTCGACAATTACACCTTTGACGTCATAGATGTTCCTGGTAGTGACGACGATGATACTATAGCAGGGCTCCCTAGGCTTTTTGAAGATTCCACCTTGTTAATGATAACTGCCTCCATAGTTGAGTCAAACCAACCAACCCACCGAATCGCCTTAGTACACCCCCAACTCATCGATCACGACCAATGGGGACCACCGATTCTTGACTCATTCAAAAATGATGAGGCTCTCTCAGAATTCTTGGGACTAAGGAATACAATCCCATGTGGGGATCATAAGGTAGCATTCAACATCACACTGGACACACAAGCATACTATGGGGAGATGATTGAATCTTTCAATCGCAAAAGAAAAATATTGAGAATAAGCTAGGAGTTATTGAGTGAAAACCACACTGTGGCACTCTCTAACCATAAAATAGTAAAAATAAAGGATGCATCCAATGGTGAAAACCTCTCTGAGGTGCTAGAGGATGAAGGATTCAATCTCCCCCCTACTGCTCTACATCAGGAGAAATCAACAATATTGGCAGAACAGTGCAACCCGGTCAACTTAGGAACAGAATCAGAACCACAAATCACCTTCTATGCAGAGTCCCTCCTAGAAAAAGAGTAGGAACTATTGGAAACATTCCTAAAAGAAAGAAAGGTAAATTTTGCATGGACCTATGTTGACATGCCAGGTCTGGATCCTGAAGTAGTGGTTCATCATTTGGCTATTTACCCCAGAGCAAAACCAGTCAGATAAAAGTTAAGGAAGATGCACCCACAAATAGCCTTGCTCGTCAAAATTGAGCTACATAAACTTCTGGATGTTGGCTTCATACGCCCAATCGACTATCCAGAATGGGTATCAAATCTTGTACCTATCTCAAAACCGAAAGGGGGCATCCACATCTGCACAGATTTCAGAGACCTAAACAAAGCGTGTCCTAAGGATGATTTTCCACTACCCAACATTGACATGATACTGGACATGATGGTTGGACATGAGATGCTATCCCTAATGGATGGCTTCTCGGGGTACAATCAAATAACAATAGCAAAGGAGGACTAGCACAAAATAGCCTTTGCATGTCCTTGGGGCACCTACTGCTGCAATGTGATGTCCTTCGAGCTAAAGAATGTAGGAGCTACCTACCAAAGAGCCATGACATTGATCTTTCATGACATGATCCATAAAATAGTCGAAGACTATGTGGATGACATATTGGCTAAATCAAAAAAGAGATAGGATCATGTAGCAACTCTAAGTGCTATCTTTGAAAAATTGAACAATACAAGGTCAGAGTCAACCCGAAGAAGTGTGTCTTTGGGGTACAATCAGGAAAGCTGCTGGGATACATAGTTTCAATGAGAGGGATAGAAGTAGACCCTGCAAAGGTAAAAGAAATCCTTGAAATGGAAGCGCCAAGAACATTAAAGCAACTAAGAGGATTACAAGATAGGCTCCAATCTATCCAGAGATTCATAGCACAACTAGCAGATAAACAGATCGCCTATTCACACCTACTCCACAAGGGAGTCGCTTTCAAGTGGGATGACAAATGCGAGCAAGAATTTAATAAAATCAAAGAATATCTACTTACACCACCTGTTTTAATGCCACCAATTGTCAAGAAGCCACTGATCCTATACATATCAGCAACGGCAGTAACCCTTGGTTCCCTCTTAGCCCAGCATGATGAAAAGGGAACCAAGCTAGTAGAACAATGGTGGGGCACGAGCTCAATTACACACCAATAGAAAAGGCTTGTCTAGCACTAGTATTTGTAGTGCAAAATTTTAGACACTACATGCTAGCTCATCAAATCAAATTAATTGCCAAGATAGACCCTCTAAAATACCTATTGTCAAAAGCAATGCTTATAGGTAGAATGGTTAAGTGGGTAATGATATTATCTGAGCAGGATATCGAGTATGTAGAAAGAAAAGCCATAAAAGGACAAGTCATTGTGGATCAGCTGATAGAAGCTCCCACCTACACAGATAACCCACTCATATCAGAATTCCCAAATGAGTCCCTTTTCAACCTTGGTGCAGTCGAGCATTGGAAATTATACGTTGATGGCTCCCACACGGAACATGGATCAGGAGCTGGTGTGTTCTTCATCACCCCGCAAGGAGACTGTATAGCTAGGTCATATAAGTTGGCATTCCCCTATACCAACAATATTACAGAATATGAGGCTTTGACCATAGGCCTCAAGATTGTAGCATAGTGGTGAATCATGGCACTAAAGGTCTATGAGGACTTGCAACTTATCATCAACCAAGTCAACGGTGAATACCAAACCAAGGATGATAAGCTCGCACCATACAAGAAGGTGGTAGAAACCCTGAAAGAGTCATTCATTGACATCACCTTCGAGCAAATACCAAGAACAAACAATAGAGCAATCGATGCAATGACAACAATTGGATCCTTACTAGACATCCCTCATAACGTTTCGAAACATGAATTCCTCCTAGAGTAGCTTCTCATACCCACATTTGAGGTACCAGATTTAGAATACGCGTGTGAACTCATTGGTCCTGGTGATCTTTGGTATCATGACATATACACCTACCTAAAGTTAGGAATCCTCCCAACTGACATCACCCCAAACCTAAAATGCACTTTTGTCAAAAGGACTTCACGATTCGTCATCCTAGGAGAGACCCTCTTCCGTAGAAGTATCGATGGAACGTTGCTACGTTGTTTAAAACCTGAGGAGGCTATGACTGCTCTAACTGAGGTACATAATGGCACATGCAGATCACACTCGAGTAGTATGACCTTTGCTAAAAATTTGCTGAGAACCGGGTACTACTAGCTGACAATGGAGAGAGAGGCACACAACTTTTTCAGAAAATGCCTGCAATGCCAATAGCATGGAGACCTTATTCATGCACCAGCTCAAGAACTGCATCCCATTGTTACACCTTGGCCCTTTTCATAGTAGGGGCTCGATCTTGTTGGTAAAATCTCACCCACCTCATCCAATGGTCACAAGCTCATCATCACTGCCATTGAATATTTCACAAAGTGGGTCGAAGCAATTCCCATGACCTACATCATGGGAAAACAAATATCCAAGTTCATCTTGAACTACCTTATTTTCTGATACGGTGTTCCCCAATCCATTATCTCTGATAATGGGACACCCTTCAAAAATCAGGATGTTCATGATTTATGTGAAAAGTTTAAAATCTAGCACCGCTTTTCCACTCCATACTATCCACAAGGCAATGGCCAAGCAGAAGCTACAAATAAAACCATCCTGAAAATCCTCAAGAAAATAGTCAATGATTGTGGTCATGACTGGCATCTATAGCTAAATCCTGCCTTATGGGCCTACTGCACCAGCATTTGCACACCAACAGGCACCACCCCATTCTCCCTGGTCTATGGATCAGAAGCCATCCTCCCCATCGAGATCGAGCTCCTGTCACTAAGGATATCAGTGCAAAACCTCATCACGGATGAGGATTATAGGGTTACAAGATAGAATGAGCTAGAATTACTAGATGAACGATGCATGAATGCCTTGAATCATCTATAGGTCTACCAGAATTGCCTGAAACAAAGCTACAACAAGAAGATCAGGCAACGGACTTTCCAAGTTGGTGACCTTGTGCTGAAAGAGAACCAAAAGAATGTGCCAAACCTGAAGACAAAGGGAAAGTTTGAGCCCAACTAGCTGGGACCCCTTGTCATCACTGCAAGTTACAAATTGGGGGCATATCAGTTGTCGACACTGGAAGGCGAGCCCCTGTAAGAGCCCATGAATAGTTCACACCTCAAAAAGTTTTATGCCTAAATCTTGCAATGTATAGAAGCAAAAAATACAAAAACAATCAGAAAAAGTCCTAAAAAAATGGTTACCTTGATGAAAACCCGGAAAACAGGTGTCTTAGTGACAACAAAAATAAATTAAAAATTAAAAAATGCAAAAATACAAAAAAATCAGAAAAAGGATTGAAAATAGTAAAGAGAAAAAAAAATTTTATCCTATGGTGAAAACCACTTCGATGGCTCTTCGGACAAGTACCTTGGTGAAAACCTAGCAAACAGGCACCAAGTGTAAATAAAGCACCTCCCATCTACTAGGATCTCCACGACTCACTCATCTCATTGCATCCCAAATCATCCATCCACCCATCTACTCACATCCATACCATAGCCTGCATTGGTGTCCATACCATATTCCACCGTGGAACTACTTGGCATTCTTAAGGTCAGTTTGTCCTCCCTTTATCGAAGTAGTTTACTGCACCACACAGGGGGCATATTCCCACAAGCATCGGATCAGATTCATGTATATTCTCGTGATCTTTTTCAAAATCAATCAAAAATCAAAAAAACATCAAAATAAATCAAAAATCCAGAAAACATCCAAATCAATCAAAAATCCAAAAAACATCCAAATCAATCAAAAATCCAAAAACATTCAAAATCTCATCAGAAAAATCATCAAAAACATGTCGAAATATCAAAAAAATCATCAAAAAAGTTTCAACATTGAGTTTTGTTAGTTTTTCACCTTTTCAAACTACGCCGTCTCTAAGCTTGAACATAGGCAAGGTTGATCTTCGATCATGCCCCGAGATATTTAGGGTCAGTCCTTAGGTGTCCGTCATATTGGCAATCCATTTGCCCATCTAGTCTACATCTTAAGTCAGTCCTTTGAGCAAATAAAATGGCAATTTGTTTGTCCATCTTATCGTCAAGCCAGTCTTTCATCAATCAAACTACGTGGTCTTTGTGTATATAACATAGGCAAGGCTAATCTACACATCAACTCCCGAGACCCCTAGGATTGGTCTTTAAGTTAGTCTGTTCATCTTGAATCTCGAAAATACCAAAAACATTTCTAAAACTTCTCAAAATACCAAAAACAGCCTCAAAAACATTTGAAAAAAAAAAAAACCAGAATGGTGCATCCATTTTATCTCGCTTTCACCCATGATTGTCTCACTCATAATAATTTCGATCGTCAGTGTCACCCTTTGGTGAGTCATTCAGAAGCAAGTTTAGCAAGTTGAAAAAGTGAATGCTTAATCGTCAAAGTCTCAAGTCTAGAGCAGTAAGCAAGCAAGTTGGTCAACTCAAAGTATCAATAGCTTATCACCCAATCAGTCCCATCCAAACCCTGATCACTACATGACTTAGGATGAAGCTTTCTTGTGATGGAAATAAGCATCAGGTACCCCCCACAGTAGTTAGTCTTGGCTAGCGGTATGAAGAACATCAGCTTGTTTGTTTAATTTATTTTTTCCTTTTGACTTATCTTATTTTGTGCTCATTCCAAGGACCTCTCGATGATGCCTAAGCAAAATAGGTTTAGAGAGAAAGGAATGGGGCAATGATCATTATCTTTTTATTCGCTATGCTTGAGGGATACACTTGTAAAATAAACTTAGTTGTGCATATTTTGTTTTGTTTGTAGGGAGGATATTTTAGGTATCTTGTTGAGCACATAGGAAAGCTTGTTTTTCTATGTTTTGGTCGGAGAGGTTTAGAATGTCTAAAATACATCCCGAATGAAATGTGTGTGTTAAGTGTGAACAAGAATACTCCTATCTGATTGTCAAGTCAAAATCCATCACACTAGTTACAAACGCCATCCTAGTTCTTAATACCTTGATGCATCGTACCCATGTGTGTTATCAAAAATAACGCAATTGACCCTTTGAAAATCTCAATTCCTAGCAATGTAAATCATCATCTCCATCCTAACTAATTCATTAATTCTGCATTTCTTCTATCTTCTTTACACACTAACATAGTATCATAACAGTAATCAAAGCATCGCCCGTGCAAACACCCTGCATCCACATGATCATTAGCATTAAAATAATATTACATCATACATAATCATTTATGACCACTATCATTTACGACCATTACCATTTGCATCACATCCATAAAGCATGAAAAATATACAAAAAGAAATGCATCCATTACATACATCACATAAGCATAAAAAGAGAAACATCTCATAAACATCATACATTTGCATATCATATGTGTGCACCATACATATCATAAAAGGGTGGATCATCTCATATATATCAAAGAATACTATTATGATACAAATTGGATCAGGTATACATCAAGTACATAATATAATAAGGCCAAAATACTGCAGCCCGTATATCAAAAACATGAAGCAAACTGTCATATGATCAAAAAGGGGGCAGGCCCTACTGGTTGCTACCCTCCCCATCTTGCCTCTCACCATGTGCCTCTGTCGGTTACCTCCCTGTCTGCTGAGAAAATTCTGACACTCTGCGGTCATATGGTACTACCTACTAATAATGGTGTCGATAGTACTCAGCCTCTCTGATAGCATCCCTATAATCTCGAATATCAACTAATCAGCCCCGGGATGTGGAATCAACACTCTCTAGCTATCTCTGCTGGCCTATCTCCTGATCCCTCTCAGATCGGGCCTGATCTCTCTCTGCTATCAATGCGGCAACCCACTATCGGGCCTCATCCTGCTCAGCCGTCAGAACTTGTATTAGCATGTCGCGGGCATCTGGTTGTCCTGCTGGCTACCTTGGCGACTGCCCATCATGTCTTACCAGCTATACTACCAGCTGCTATTGTGCTGGCACATGAGGCTACCCATCCTGTCCTACTGCATGCTGTGTGGGATCCCTTGGAGGTGACTACTGAGGAGGCGGTATACCTCCCCAACCCCTGCCTATTGACCTACCTCTCAGTCTGCGATGTGGAAGCACTGTCCCTGGAATTGTCAATCTCACTGGTGGCTTGAACCATGCCCTGAACATTGGAGTCACCCCTGCATTTGTTGGCCCCTGATCATATGCCCAAGGCCGAGCCACCAACTTCTTGAACGAGGTCACTGCCTCATTTATTGGAATGGGTTGTCCCCATGCTATCTCCCTAGTCGTATGTGCAAAGATGGTTGTATACTAAGCATCAGGTATACCCTGCACGTCCCTAAACTATCTAGCCACCTAATCAGGAAGGTATCTCTCTATCAAAGTATGCTCCTAACCCTCCATAAGTATGTCCTGATGGGCAAAGAAGAGTTGCTCTATATCATCCATCCATGGGCCCATACACATATACGGCCTCTAAACGAATACTGTCATCTCATCCAGAACCCGTCGCTAGTGAGATATGTCATCTGTGCCCATCTGGGTGAAGTGAATCATCGCCTCACCATACCGCCACACCAAAGGGTCATCAATATCTAAAACAACACATGTCACAAATGGGCAAAGTACTAGAATCCACTCAAACACCCAAACGTGAAGAAGAGTCAATTCAGCCCCAAGAGCCCGACCCTCCAAATAAGCAAACTCATGTAAATCTCTGTATAAGGAGGCCAACAACACTGGTCCCCAGGCACAATGCACTCAGTGAGTGCACATTTGCTGCCATGCTAATCCCCAACCTGGACTAAAATATTAGCCACGCTGATCAGGAGCTACAAGGCCAAAAATAATGGCGGCCACAATCAGGTTGTAAGCAGGGGCTATACCCTGGTACCATTCCAAATCTATCTGACCGTTACAGAGCATGAGCTCGTCCACACCCATGACATTGAAGTAGGCATTCCTCCCCTCCTCCATATCATAAATCACTCGCTCTCCATGAATAGGTAGTCGCAAGATGCGCCAAACATCCTCAAGAGTGATAGTGGCCTCGCTAGTGGGAAGATGAAAAGATGAAGTCTCACTATGCCACCGCTCGACCAAAGCATGCATCATACCTAGGTGTGCTCACACAAGAGGGACATAGGCAACAAACCACAAACCAAGCATCCCAAGCTGCTCCTGAAGAAATTTGTGCATATCAACTAACCGCTCAAGTACCGGCCATCAGTGCTCCCTTGAATGAATAACCTCGGGTTTCTCCTATGCAAGGAAAAGTACTACATCAGCTTCCCTAGAACGAATCCAATGTCTGTGTCACCTTTCACTTTTGAAACAGCAAAAGTGGCGCTATTTGCAAAAGTGACATAATTTGGAAGTCTCCAAACTGTGCCATGCAGCGGAGTTAGATAGAAAAAATTTGCAAAGTGTGTCACGCAGCAGACTTAGATAGCTTTTGGCCCACACGACGTTGTTTGAGTGGGCGGCCAACTTAAGAAGTTGAAAATCTATAATTCCTAACTATGCCACGCGACGCTTTAGGCAAACGCAGCCCTATATAGGACTGCACAGGCCAGTTTGGAAGTTTTTCACGGCGCAATATCGTGCCACGTCAACTCGACCGCACCTAAACTCTAATAAATGCATGTAAAAGAAGAAAAATAAAGGTGGGATAGGGGTACATATGGCGGGTCCTATGGCGACTAGTCACTGATATACTCGTACCTGCTCTGACACGTGCAAGGGAACCTCTCGTTGCGCCATTTTGTCTAAAACTCAGAGCTCAAATGTCAATTTCTTCAAAGGTAGGAGTGCAAATGTTTTAAAAATGACCCCTTGAGGTCTTTTAAAGCTCAAAAATTAGGGTTCTTTTTCACCTAATTTGACATTTCGGAGGGGGTTTTGCCCTGATCCCATTTTCACCTAACCGAAGGTCATTCTTCATCCCTTCTAGCATTTTTTCGAGCATTCTGGGGCATTTCTGGCCTGTCGGACACCTTGTCATTTTTTTTTCGCGAAATCATCCAAAAATTCAAAAAAATTGTCCAATCTCTCGAGGGGGCAATATCCAGCAGTATCCTTCTACTCGAGCAGTAGTGGGGCATCTAAAAATTTTCAAGAAAATCTGGATCTTTGATCACAGTAGTTTATCCTTTGAACCAATGCATCAAGTACATTGCTTCAAAGAGGGGCAAAATGTAGACATGGAAAAATGTACAAATTCATTTTGACACACCTGATCCCAATTTACTAACAGCATTTCCTCCTAAATCACATTCTTAGCATTTCATTACATTCTATCCCTTAACTTGATAAATCATTATTTATTGGATTAAGTCTTCTCCTTTCAATGATTAAATTAATCAATTTAATTTAATTAACTAAATAATTTTATTTAATTAAATTCTCTATAGTCCTATTAAATTAAATAAATTAAACCTTATTTGATTTAATCTAGCATATTCCTCCTTGATTAAATAAATCAAATCATTTATTTGATAAATCATTTCCTCTCAATTATTGATTTAAATTAATTCACAAACCTAAGTCTAAATTGTCACATCATCTAATTCTTCATTAAGCTAATCAAATCCTTGACTAAATTAATATCAATCCCTAAATTCCTCTAGAGAATGCAAGTTGCACAATAAATCAAATACTTTGATTTATTAAATTCTTTTTTTTCCCTCACAAAGCATCAAAAGGGAATATTCCCTCATTTGAATTCAAAAAGGCCAAGTGGACTTGGTCCTTCCAACAAGGCATTCAATTCCTCTTACATGTCCTTGACCTTGAGCCAAGTGGCATTAACTTCATCCCTTTTCCCTCTTCAACATGTCATTTCTCAAATTTGAAATGCCACCTAATGACATTTATTGGCACATTGGCCAAAACTTGCACATTCCTCATCCAATCACATTTGGACAAGTGGCATAATGCCATTGGACTATCTTTTGTCCCAAATTGCTTATTTCCACTATCTCTTCCAAGATTTGAATCTATAAATTGGAGACTCTTCTCCTCAATCTTCATCCAAAATTTACATGCAAAGTTACTCTCTTCAATTGAGAACTAATTTTGCTCATTGCTTCCAATCATTCATCATTTTTCATAGATTATAACAAGATTATGCTCAAATATTTTTGGAGATTTGACCATTGATTCAATCAAATCACATTGCAACATAGGAATTGGGAAAGTGCCAATTGCAACATATCATTGGCACCAATTCCCCATAAGATCATCATACTATTGACTAGATTAGGATTTAGTTTCTTTTATATTTGAGTTTTTGTTCTTCATTTCCTAACACTAGTTTAAATAGGTGGATTTCATCGGGAATCCTTCACTCTTTGCATGCATTTAGATCTAACACTAACAATGTTTGCCATCTTTGTGCAATTGTAGGTTTAGGGGTTCACACTCACATCATATGACTAGTGATAAAAGAAAGTTTGTAAGCTTGGAAGACTATGATGGTGGTCTTGTAATATTTGGAGACAACAATTCTAGTGTGATTCATGGCAAAGGCACTATTTCTTTTTGTGGTAAGCATAATACTGATGATGTTCTTTATGTAGAAGACTTAAATCATAACTTGTTAAGTGTTGGATAAATGGTAGATAAGGGTTACAATCTGCAATTCAAGGATGGTAAGTGCAAAATAAGGTGAAGTTCTGGAGATATGATTGCTTCAGGTACAAAGACAAAAGGTAATATCTTTCATTCGAGTATTGCTAGTGAAAGTTGTTTAATTGCTCAAATTGATGTATGGCATAGGAGGTTGTGTTATTTGAACTTTGATAACATTATCAAGATAAGCACTACTCAAGCAGTCAAAGATCTTCCTAAGTTAGTGAAGCCTACTAATACTATGTGCAAGGAATGTCAGATGGGAAAGAAGACAAGAAATTCTTTCCGGAGAAAATAGTATAGCTCTAATGGAGTATTTGATTTGATACATACTGATCTATGTGGTCCATCTAGAATCAAAATTCTATAAGGTGAAAGTTATTTTATGTTGCTCATTGATGATTATTATAGAATGATATGAGATTATTTCTTAAGAGAAAAACATGAAGCATTAGCAAAGTTCAAAATTTTCAAAGCTATGGCAGAGAATGAGATAGGTTAGAAGATTAAATGTCTAAGGTCAGATAGAGGTGGTGAATTCACTTCCTCGGAATTCAATTATTTCTATGAAGAGAACAAAATCCAAAGACAATTATCTTCTCCCCGAACCCCTCAACAAAATGGAGTTGTTGAAAGAAAGAACATGACCATTCTATAAACTACTAGAACCATGATGCTAGAGGAAAATTTTCCTCATTTCTACTAGAGAGAAGTTGTAAGTATTGTTGTGTATACTATTAATAGGGTGTATGTCAACAGTAATTCTAGTAAGACACCTTTTGAACTATGGTTTGATTATAAGCCTACTCTCAAGTATTTCAAAAAAATTGGAAGCAAATATTACATCAAGGGAGATGATGATATAGGCAAGTTTGATGCTAGAAGTGATCAAGGAATATTTTTGGGTTACTCTACTAAAAGTAAATCTTACCGGTGCATTAATAAAAGGTTAAAGAAAATTGTTGAAAGTGCAAATGTCAAATTTGATGAAGATGTTGTTAGACCATCCAGATGTAGTGGATATGATTTAGATGATCAACATGATAATACTAACAATGATATTTAGACACATAATCAACTTCAGATTGTTCCAGTGAACCAAGGGAATCAAGAGGTAGAGAATAGCATAAATTCATAAGAAAGAACACAAGAACAAGAAGTCAAAGAAAATCCTAAAACTCCCAAGTATGTAAGGAGAAATCACTCAGACAATCAAATCATAGGAGGCAAGAGAAAAGGTGTGCAAACTAGAAGAATAATTTTGGAAGATTACTGTCTAATTTCCAAAGCTAAGCCTAGCAATGTCAATGAAGCATGAAAAGATGGACATTGGATGGAAGATATGAAAGAAGAACTAATGTAGATAAATAATAATGATACATGGGATCTTGTTCCCAGAACTCAAGACAAAAACGTGATTGGAACCCAGTGGGTGTTTCGAAATAAACTGAATTCAAGCAAGGTGAGAGTGGTCAGAAAAAAAAGCAAGATTGGTTTGCAAAGGGTACTCATAGATGGAAGGTATTGATTTTGAAGAAACTTTTTCCCCTATTGCTAAAATTGAATTTGTAAGATTATTTCTTGCTTATGCTACTTTCAAGATTTATAAATTCTATCAGATGGATGTAAAGTCAACATTTCTAGATGGTGAGCTAGAAGAAGAAGTCTATGTTGAATAACTAGATGGATTTCAATTGACTAATGAAAATGACATGGTATGTCGATTGAAGAAAGCTCTATATGGAATTAAGAAAGCTCCTAGAGCTTGGTATGTTAGATTGGATAAATACTTATTGAAACTTGGACTCAATAAAGGTACTATTGACAGCAATCTATATTTCAATTTGGATCAAAATAAATAATTGATCATTGAATTCTTTGTTGATGACATTATTTTTGAAGGTGATGATGATTTGTGCATTAATTTTGTTGATGAAATGAAAAGTGAGTTTGAAATGTCAATGATAGGAGAGTTGAAATTATTTTTAGGATTGCAAATCACTCAGTTAGATGATGGAATTTTCATATCTCAGTCTAAGTATGTGAAAGAGCTACTAAAAAAGTTTGGCATGGAAGATTCAAAGCCAATTGGTACACCTATGATAATCGGATGAAAACTTACATAGAATGATGATTCTCCTAAAGAAAATAAGAAAAGATATAGGTCAATGATTGGTGGATTACTCTATTTGACTAAGACCAGGCTAGATATAATGAATGTTGTATGCATGGTTGCTAGATTTCAATCTGATCCTAAAGAGTCTCATGTAATTGTTGTGAAAAAAGAATTTTTAGATACCTGAAAGGGACAGTTGATCTTGGTCTTTGGTATCCTAGGGATGATGATCTTATCCTGGATGCTTTCACTGATGTTAATTGGGCAGGAGATTTGGATGATAGGAAGAGTACTAGTGGTAGTGCATTCTTCTTAGTGAAGAAATTGGTATCTTGGCTAAGAAAAAAATAGAATTCCATTTCATTGTCTACTGTTGAGGTAGAATATATTATTGCTGCAAATAGTTGTACCCAAGTATTGTGGATGAAGCAAATGTTGAGAGATGTAAGAATTAATTATGAAGAACTCATTGCCATATTTTGTGACAGTTCAAGTGCCATTAATATTTCCAAGAATCCAGTGCTGCATTCAAAGACAAAGCATATATCCATCAAATATAACTTTTTGAGAGATAAAGTGAGTGACAAATAAGTTAGACTAGAGTATATACCTACCAAGGAGAAAATTGTAGAAATTTTTACTCAATCATTGCCTAAGGATACTTTTGAGTACCTCAAAGGCAAGTTAGGGGTGATTTCCCCCCTGATCAGAACTAAGATACAAGTGTTTGCATTAGTTCGTGAATTCATAGCCATATCTTATTCTCGATTAATATTGTGGTGGTTGCTACTCAAGGGGAGTATTCAAATGATTCAAATATGTGATCAAAGAATGTGACCTTTTCCATTCATGTCAAAGGGGGAGAGAAGATAAATGTGAAATACATAGGAGAAGAAGGAAATGGGAAACAAGTGCATAGTCTTAAGGGGAGATTGTTGGAGAAGAGCTAGTCGAGTTGGTGGCATTATTTTTCACATGTGTTTCCATCAATGCCAAAGGGGGATATTTTTGGATGTTGTGATTGTCATTGATTTCAACACTATTAGCATTAATGATGCTTAAGGTTGTATATGTTGAGGATATTGAGAAAATTGTAAAAATAATATTGTTGATAGCCAGTGATGCTAAGGAGGTTAGAATGATGGAAATGTTTATACGTTGAAAAGATGAAGGTACGCTTCAAATTTTTTGTTGTTGAATCTTTCTAGTATGTTTTTCGGAAGTTTTAGAGGTTCGCATAAAGATTTGTTGAAGTTATGAAGATATGTGTGCCTACAGTTATTCAATTTATGTAGATGGTATTCTTGGATGAAGAGGATGAAATTTTGGTAATTTCATGTGTTGCACATGTACCTCTGACATTCATGGATGAGTCTAGATCGTACTCTATCTTTTTTGTACGTCCACATTGATCAGGGTGTTTGTGATCAAATATTTTTCTTATGTGTGCTCGATTTTTTATGTTCTCTACTGACATGATGGTGTTAGCATGTTGCAGATACATGAGGATTACTATTTTATTGTTTGGTGTGTTTTAAGGTGTTTTTTTGGGTTCTCACTGTGTTGTGACCAACTTATGTTGGTATACATTGAAATTTATTCATGTATTAAGGCTGACAGTTGTAGTTTATTATTTATTTGAGGTCGACTGAATAGTGGATGTAAATCCATGTAGTGGATATATATAAGTGTTTATTTTCCTCATTTAGAGGATATTCTTAGTGTGTGCAAGAGGTGTACATGTGTTAATAAAGTTCAAATCATTTAAGAGCATAGAAAAGTGTGAAGAATTTCGAGCAGAGTGTGGAAGAGTGCGTAGAAGTTTGTTTGCGCCTAATCAGAACTGTAATCAGGCTTTTGTAGAAGCTATTTTCTTAGTTCAACTTCAACAGATGAACTTAATCTGATTATTGTATGTAAGGCAGTGAGCCTTCCTTTTGAGCAATTTTTTCTATACATAGGTATTGTGGATGAAGAAAACCTTGAAGGACATAAGTGTAATGTGTGATGATCCTATCTCTATCTTTTGTGACAATAAAATTTCTATAAAAATTTCAAAGAATCTAGTGATGCATTCTAGGAAAAAGCACATATCTATCAAATATCACTTCTTAAGGGAGAAGGTGTTGCAGAATGAAGTTAGACTTGAATATGTGCCTACCAAGGAACAAATTACTGACATATTTACTAAGGCCCTTCCAAAACATACTTTTAATTATCTTAGGGGGAAGCTAGGGGTTACTACCCCTCCTTCCTTGAACTAAGTGCACATGGAGGTGCATCAGTCCAGTGGATTCACATATTATTTTGGTCTGGACAAATGATTGATTTCTACTCCTCAAGGGGAGTAGAGAGGTGCATTGTTGGATTATGTGATGTGGGTGCACTCCTAAAAGGGGGAGTGATCATAATTATGTATGGAAAGATTTTTCATGCAAAATTTCCTTTGTCGTTGATGTCAAAGAGGGAGAGAATTTCACATGAAAAAGTTTAAAAGGGAAAAGAAAGAAGAAGAATCTTGAGATTTTGCATTTTGTCTTTGATGGATTTTCACATCATGTGTTTCCATCAATGATAAAGGGGGAGAATCTTGCATGTATGGATGTGTTTGGTGTTGTTGTCATTAATGTTGTCATTGATGTCAACATAGTTCATTTTGCTTGAAAATGGTACTTGTATAGTTGAGATATTATAGAAGTGGTTAGAGTACATGGAGCTATATTAATCAAGTTGTACTTGTTTTTTTACCAAGTTCTTTTGAGAAAATTTAAGAAATAATGAAGGCAGTTTTGAGTGTGTGTTTTGAATGTGCTCTGGTATTGTGCTATGTATTTCTTATGTGTTGATCATATGCTTGTGCAGATCTACAATTGCGTTCATGAGCTTCAATGTATAATATATCCTAGGTTTTAGCTTTTGAATCGATGAAGCGTAGAAGATATGTTCACCGGTGTGTGAACTGGTTTGACATAACTATTTGTCTATGGACTGGGAGAAATTTTTTGGCTCTACAATCTTCTGGTATTTTGTTTTAGATCTTGTGGATCTGGGAGAGGCTTCATATTGATGGTTTATGTGTTTTGACAAACTTTTTTTGATTTGGCACTTTGAAATATCTGCTCTAGCACACCTGTGTGTTGTTGGTAGGTCTGATTGGACTGTTGAAGAATATTTTGTGAATAAAGAATGTTCTAGTTGTTGTGGATCTTCCTAAAGGTTTCATAGAGATGGAAAATGTCTAGTCAAGTGTGTTGAGTGATCCACATGTGATCGTCTAGCTAGACATGGGCATACTTCAAATATCATCGGTGTCTTCATTAGGTTTGGCTGACCTGGTGTTTACACGTTACATAAATATTTTGCATCAAATTTAGGAAGCATGTGATTAATCCAAGATGTTTGGATCCTAATTAAATTTTTGATTGGTCCTCTCTCATTCTTATCCACCATAGGAATGTTGAGTAGTCGACCTAATTTGAATTTTTAGCCAACCTTGGAAAATGCTTCTACGGTTGAAGATGGTATAAAATCAAATCAAGATGTTGTAAATTATGTATGAATCAATCGATCAATCAAGCAAGAAATTAAAGTGTGTGAACAAGTGTGAAAATAAAGAGCATATCAGGTAGGTGTACTTTCACGTGTTAGATTCTTGAAAGCAATGAGTTGATGGTGTCTACAATCTTCTGATCAAGTTGTGAATGTGTGTAACTCTAGTGGTGGATCTTTATCTTTTATTTTTATGTAGGCAGCGAGCCTCTTTCTAGATAGTAAGTCCCTCTATAGGAAATGAACCTCTATATTTGGGCAATGAGCCTTGGTATTCGGTATTGCATTATTACTATAGTGTGAGCTAATCCTCACTGTGGTTTTCCCCTCATTAGGTTTTCCACGTAAATTTGGTATCTTTGGTGTTTTCCTTCTATTATTTGCATTTCATGTTTACACTTAATAACAGATTAATTTAAAGTGTAATTGATTAAGTTTGGAAGTAAAGTGATTTGATACAACTGATTCAACCCCCTTCTTAGTTGTCTTGTGCATTTCAACACATACCATTACACCTTGGAGGCCTAAGATAATTTAGACTTATCTTGCCTCTGCACTCAATTGCCTCATGAAAAAAAAAATTCTTGCATGGAAGTTACCTTTGAGCTTGAAAGGAGCCGCTTGGTTAGGCTTCCTAAAACTCAATTTATTATTTCGGATAGGTGTGAAATCACCTTCTTTCTTTTTGTCTTGATTTTGGTTTGCATCTTTGAAGGATGTCTCCTTTGTTTCAAATTTTCCTTCTATCTTGAAGCTTTCATACAAATTTTTAGATTCCTTGAACAAAGAAATTTTCCCCTTTTCAAAGCCAAGCCCAAATTTCTCTTTATAGGGATTTTGACAATTAATCAATTCATCAAGAATTTTAGAACCCCTTTTCATTTTTAGACCTTTATCAATTTGTTCCTTTACCTTTTCAAGTTCTTTTCTTAGAGTAACAATTTCTTCCTCAAGTTTTGAGAACTCAATAGTTTTATCTTGAAGCCTGGTATTCAAATATTTTTCAATCATTTTTCCTTCTCCAATCTTAAATTTCAAGTCAAAGATCACAAATTTTGCTTCCTTGAATTTATTTCCTTCCTGTATTTGATCTTTTAGTTTGGTAACTTCTTTTGATTTGTTTTCCTTTGCTTCAATTTTTAAATTGTCTCTTTTGATATTTCTAACATAAATTAATATTTGATATTTTACAACCTTTATTCATCCAAATCCTCAAGAAAAGATCTGAATTTACCTTCAAATTCAACTTCACATTCTTTCAATTGATATCCCAGCCTTCAAGTTCCATTGATTCTGATTTTGAGATGAACATATTATTGATCTTTTCCTCAGACCCCATGTGTTCAAGTGCATCATCTAACTTTTTTGTTAGGATTATTCAATGCACTTTTATCTAATACCAATTATTAAACACAAATAAATGTTGAGAGGGGGTTGAATCAACATATATTAAAACTAAAACATTCTGCTTTACAAGGCTCTTATTTTTTAGGGTTTTAAGACCCTTCTCATCAATGTGACCATGTCATCGGTGCTATAATATTGTCTTCTCTTTAGGAAGCTTCATTTCTATGGAATGAGCACCCTTAGGTACCCAAAATGCATGACCATCAGATGTAGCTACAACATGCTTCTTCTCTACACAATCAGATGGTGAGGATGAAGAATCCAAAGGTCTCTTCTTCTTTGGTACATCAAAATAATTATTGCACTATGTAATGCTCGCATCAAACTGAAACAAAGTGCCAATATGAACACCCTTAGCCAACACCATAGCCCCTCTAGTCATCTTACATCCTCCACTAGAGAAAACAACTTGCACTCTCGAATCATTCAATTTACTTACAAAAAGAAGGTTTTGTGCCAAACCTAAGATATGCAAGACACCATCAATCCCCTTCATTCTTCCATCAGGAAATTTGATTTTGACTCTTCCATGTCTAACAATCTTTGGGTGAGAGTCATCACCCAAGTACACCTCTCCATCATTGTACTCTTCATACTTTGAGAACCAATTTCTATGAGAGGTCATGTGAAAGGATGCACCCAAATCTATCAACCACACATCATCCGATGCATTGGCTATCAAGGCTACAATAAATGTTTCTCCATCATGATGGGATGATTTCTTGAATTCAAAATTAGAGAAATTCTTGTTTTTCCTCTTCTTCTCCTTCTTGCAATCTTTCTGAATGTGACCAATTTCACCACAATTCCAAACAAAATCCTTGGACTTCTTCCCAGGAGATTTTGATCTCCCCAGAGACTTTGACTTAGATTTCTTGTCTTTCTTTTTGCTTCTCTCTTTCGGTCTACAAGGAACTACAAGGGCCTCCTTGGCCATCCCATAATACTTCCTTCGCATCTCTTCAAATAATAATGAGGCAACAACCTCATCTATCTTAAAGGTGGAAGTAGTGCTTCCAATAGCCATTACCAGGTGATCCCAAGAGTCCGATAACAAACACAAAAGGAGCATTCAACGGTTTAGTTCATCTATTTTTTCTCCAAAGAATACATCTTATTTATTAGGTCTTTCTTAGGAAAAGATTGTTTACCAAGGATTTAGCCTGATAGACATCACCAAGATTCTTCCACATAGAAGAAAAAAATTCTCTTCATGAACATTTGGAGGATGAAATCAGGCAAACAATTTCTAATAAGACCCTTAGCTTTCCTATCCATGAGATCCCAATCTTCTTGTTTCATGTATGATTGGTTGGTTCCTAAAATAGCAACCCATAGGTCATGATCTATGAGCATGTCTTCCATTTTGAGCTTCCATAACTCAAAATTACCACGGTTAAACTTATCCATGGGTATGTGCAGGATCATCATGGAAAAACTAGGCCCTTAAGTCACGATGGAAATTTAGAAAATCAGAGTTAGGAAATTTGATATAAAATTTTGAATAAGTTATCTATATTATTTAAAAAATATGTAAGAATATAATGTGTAGCAAAATTAATGTAGTTTCTAAACTACTATGTTTATTTTAGAAAATAAATCTATTTGGTGAAAATTTGAAATTTCAATGTAGTAATACTTAAGTTTCAGGGAAAAAATAAGAAGTAGGTGTCTGTCTGACCACCCTAACCACAATAAAATGATAATATTTTTTTATAATATTTTAGATATAAGTAGAGAACTCATGTCCCAATGTGATGAATATTTTTTTATAATTTTTTTCCAAGTAAATAATAATTATGAATTATTTATTATTATAAATTTTAAAAAATATTAAAAAATTGTATGTTTGACCACCTTAACTTGGTCAAAACTTCATTAAATTCATTATTTTTTTAATCCTTTAGTATGTGAAGCATAGAATGTGACACATGTTTCAGATTCAAAAAATGTGATACAATTTGAAAGCTATAGATGTTTTTCAATCAGCCTATCAATCAAGACTTTAGTCGTAATTCAAATAAAAAATGAATAATAATAATTTATTAAATTCAAAGTAAATCATAATTTATATTGGTGGAAATATGAGAATCTTCTTAAAAAACCCTTTTCGTTTCATCAATTTTGGGTTAAAAAATGTTGTCAACTACATGGGCCATCATATCACTTACATATCGCCACTTTTTGGCCCATCATGATCCTGCACATACCCCCATCTCAATCCTCCTATATGTTCCTACCATCTCTTTCCTGCAACAATGTAATGAAACACACACTTCCATAAAAATCCCACTGAAATAGAGATTAGCTCAGAAAACCCTTCTAACCCAACAAAGGAAGGTCAAGGCCAGCCAGGCTCTGATACCAATTGAAAGGAAGTCGAGTGAGCTAAAAAAAATTCCTACACTAATCTAAGTAGGGGAGAGTTACAAAATTTTCTTTTTAACACCTTATGCTATTACAATACGAGATACACATAAAGAATAATGAAAATAGAACAAGTACACAAATACAATATACACGAGATATACGTAGGGAAAACCCTTTTCAATAAAAAACACCACCCTCCAAAAGCACAAAACTTATATATTACTTCAAATAGGAGTTACAACATAGCCCAAGTACAAATATTCTACATAAGTGCTTCATCACAAACACTTGTTCTGGAGTTAACTCGGCAACACTTCATTACCTACAAACAAACCATGCATTCTACAATTCAACACACTCAATAAATAGAGTGTTGCAAGCTTCAAGAATCATGTACATGGTGAGGGGCGTCAAAATCCACATGGACCAATATTCAATGCCTTAGACATGCATTTGGACACATGTACAACATTCCCTTACACCCCTTACAAGTGTCTAACATGTAAATATTCTTCTTCCAATCTTGGACTCCTAGAATATGCTAAAAATAGCTTATGAAAAATGCTTTACAACTTTCATAGAATATGTCATAAATCTATCATAGAATCTATCATAAGATCTATAAGAGAATTTGTCATAACTAACTAAAAATAGTTGATTCTCTTACATCCTGTCATAACCCATCTCGGGTGCCAACTTTCTCTATGCATTCAAAGATGCCTTATGACACATCATATAATTTTTCATATGTCATAGATTCCAATGTGGAATGCCTACATTCACTTGGGATGATGATGTGTCATCCAATCACCTCCAATGGGGATGCCACCTAGCTTGTGGGTCCCAATTTGTGACATGACACCATATTCATTTAAATAATACAAATAAATACATTAACTACATTAATTAAATCAATTTTAGGACTCTAAGGTTGAGAAACCTTAATCCCAACAATAATACCAACTATTAGAACACAAAAATCTACTAAGAGGGGGGTAAATCAGTAGATCACTTACAATTTGGCTCTTAATACGTTTTACCCCTTTTTATGTGTAGAGTAATTCATGACATGCCCAGAAAACAACATACACACAAACAACTCATAATACAAGATATACATGGAAAACCCAAGGTGGGAAAAACCACGGTGAGAATAGCTACTAGGATCTATTGTCCTAATCCAGCCTCACAAAGAGTATCTTTTGTTTATAAATTTTAAGGGCACCAATCTTAAGAAGACACCAATCCCCTAGTTTTAGGAGCACATACTCCAAGGAAGCATCAACTCCCTACTCTGATCAATTACCCAGATATCTGATGGAACCTACCAATCAGATTTACAAACAAGAAATTACAGTTTACGCCAAAGAACACAATTCAATGTTGCAATCCTATATGCAATTGTTCAAATCTCTATTATTGTCAATGCAACTCAATTCTCTACTTTGTACCTTCCTTTTTCTGCACTTGGATATAAACCTTGATTAAGATCTTATGCCTTTGGTTTTGGTTTTTACTCATCTACTGCAGCCTTGCACTTCCCCTTTTCTTTTTACTACATTCTTTGTCCACTTCAAGAGATTATAGATACACTACTCAACATTGTTGCACTCTTATCTATTATTTCATTCTCTATCCTCCTCAAGAAGCATATAATACCCTTGACAATATGTACTACTTGTAGTATTCACAGTGTCAACATAGTACTCCAAAATCTTATTTTCAATTTTGTATATCTCACACCGACCTACACCAATTGCTTCGAGATTTGCACATACATGTATGTGTCCTCTGCTACATTTTTCTCAATATCATCTCTTCATTGAGCCACACACACACCCTACCTCAAATCTAGGTTTGTTGAACTTACTAAGTATATCACTCTACCAAAACCATAAACCCTAAAATGCATTTAACGCGTTTAATGCAATAACCTTATACACTCGAACTGATTTTGATTTTAATCACTTTTGTAGTCTGTTTTTTTGCTCTACAAACCCTAACACCAATCAAATTGGTCATAGGAGCTGGTAAACAAATTAAATTCATGCATAGTGTTAGTTTACAGTCGAAACCCTTGTTCACACTATCGTAGCCATTGTGGACCTTCAATTTTAAACTTGGGTCATTGATCTATTGTTTTCACACCATGATCTGTCGATCCTTATTCATCATCCAGCTTTAAAACATTATATTTAATTTAGGTATTTTAAATAGTCATTGTCGATATTTATCCCATATGTTGTTCTTAGTGAAGGGTCCCACCAAGACATGTGTCACTCACTCACAATCCCGCAAGGCAGAGTTATGGGCCCACCATTTCTCAGTGGGTTGGCGAGCTAATACCATCTGTCACCTACATCATCACAGAATAATTCACAGCACTGATGTGAATTGGCTTATCAATAAATCAATCATTCCCCCTGTCTTTATGCATCATCATCCACTTCCATCGCTTGACACTTTATTTGGTCCCATTGTACACTTGTCATCAACTCACAATCCCATAGATCTAGACGAGGACCCACCACATATGTCATAGGCTAGCGGGAAGTTCATTCAATCTTACAAGATTGATCACTACCATTGATCAAGCTATGAGAAAATATTTAGTGCATGACATAGGAACTATTAAATTCATTGAATATTTTCCAAACTGATAATCACTAGAAAAAGGGACCGGTTGCACCAATAACTCCAATGGATCATGTGACAACTTAAGCAACCTACAACCACCTATACATAGTCAACATCGAATTATAAGCTCTATTCACCACCCTCACTACAAGACCTAACGTTTATTTGCCAAACCCTAATTATGTCTGAGAGAAAAAATAAAATAACCTTGAGCTCAATCTTTATCCTCTGAATTTGCAAATCACACCTTTGAGAGGAATTCAAGAAACCCACATCAAATATGTAGCTTGTTTCTCTTTTGACATCTGAAAGTGACCTCTACAAAATTATGACAACTTTGTAACTTTTGAGCAATCATTACAATAATATGCAAAAATATGCTTTTCACTCCATCATTCTTCAACTCTTCTAGAAATTTTAATATCATGCCAACAATCTCCCTTATCTAGATATCCCCTTTTGACACCAATGATAATAATATGCGAACAATATCTAGAGCTTTATTAACAATGTCACTGAAGTTGATGTTTTGCATTATCGTATACTCAATGATGGTCTTCTCAATTATCTTTTTTTCTTCCAAAGAGACATCCTGATGTAGCTTCATCATTTTATTTAATAAGTTATATGAACAACAATTGCATTAAAAAAATTTCCAAATTCTAGAGGGTAATGAGATACCAAAGGGTCTTTTTCAGTATTTTCAACAATAATTCCCTTTCCTTTCTTCTTTTGTGAATATTTTTCTTCTTCTTCTCCTTGACTTGTGTCTTTTTATCTTTTATTAAAAACAAAATCTTTCACTTATTCTTCTTCATCATGTCCACTTCATCATTAGTATCAATATTTTCTCCTTTTTCCTTTTGTTTAGGTCTAGTGATCTTTTTCTTTAGAAGTAAATAATAAATGTAGCTTTTCTCTTACATTCGCTTGTTTGTGTGGACATAGAGGTTTGTGGTGCAATATATGGAGAGGTTCTACTAGATCTTCTTGGACTTGGACTAGCATTTAGAACCAGTGTAGGAGCATTAGGTATAGCTTTTGGAGAGCCACATATTATCTTGTAAATATCGTATTTTCTCTTTATTGTAGAGTACCGTAATGTACCTATTTCCTTAAGTAAATTTTCAAATTTATTTTCTACTGCTTCCTCACTTTCCTTCTTGTAATTTTCATCCATGATTTCTCTGTATGTTCTAAATATTTTTAATTTAGTATCCCTAGGACTTGACAACGGAATATTTATCTACCTTTGTATAAAATCATCCTCAATAACATAAGGCATCTCATTTATCCATATAGTTTTAGGTTCCACAACCTCTATAAATCAATGATCCTTGTTTACCATAAAAGCTATTTCTTTCTCAAATTTCTAGACCAAGCTAGATGATATCCTATATCTACCTTACATCTCATTTTACAATTCTTTTGAAAATCCCCAATAAGAAGTGGTGTAACATTTCTCAATTTGAGGACTTTTCATACGTTGTTTAATTTGTTTTGCTACTAGAGATAGTTTGTTCCATATTCTACCTTTAAACCTAGGTAAGTCATTCAGAAAGAAGAAAGTAAGGAATGTGATTAGGGAACCAAAGCTGAAGTTATACTTGGTTTCATTTATATTTTTCAAGTTCTCCATCAACTATTCCCCCTTGAAATAGTTTGTATATATCAAATTTGGCATTTTTTTCACCATCTGAACAATAGTATGAATTGTAGTGGCAATGGCAGATCCTTCCCTGATTGTGAAGTATATTTTGTATTCAATGCTCATTGATGTGTACCAAATACTAGAATCAGTAATATCTTTCACAATTAAGGCCCTTTTGTTAAATTTAGCACATGTGAGCTCTATAACTATTTTGTTCTTTACATATTTTAACACAAGCATGGGTTTGGAGTCACACAAACCAAAAATTGCCTTAATAAAATCCCTTGTGATTAAGTAGGGTCTATCAAGCCAGATGAATTTGTCATGAATTTGGCTCAAGATGGTTTTTGCTCATTCCTTATTCTTTGGAAAATTCGAGAAAATATTTCTAGAGGTCTAACCCTTTCATAGAAATGTTTTCATACTCTAGCTTATATACTCCATTTTCATTCAATAGCTCTTGTTGGATCTCTTCAAAGGATGAAGTTTGATCGACCTCATTCAATTGTGTATGTATGTAGATCCTTGTATCCTTGCAGTTCATGTGACACACATTGGAACATTTAAAAGTGCACCATCTTTCTCCACTTCTATTTCTTTGAATTTATACTTTTTTATATTTGGGAATTGGCCTTTTAGTGATATAAAAAAAAAAGGTGTAGCCATGATTTATGATACTAGGGTTTATAATAAAAGACAGATAAATACCTTTGAACATCATTGTTAGGGTGTGACACTTGTTGAATAGCTTATCCACTTCCTTAGCTTGTGCGCTCCCTCAAGATAGTTTAAATGAAATCAATTTGAAAAAAATGAGCTAACTATACTTGACACTAACCCTAGTTGCTTCACAATAAATGCATTTATTTTTTTAGAAAAAAATATTGTTTTTATATTGTTGCAATCTATAAGTCTTTAGGATACTTCTATATAAAATGTATTTTCTCTAGAAACATGAACAACCAAGTTCATATCACAATTTACCAATACGCAGAAGATTTCATAATCTCAATTATTATAGGGGTATGATAAATTATGCAATAGAAACTCCTCTGAGTTAGTATTCTCTCTTTAGTTATCGAAAAACCATTTGCATTAGGTTGAGGTACATATTCATTCCTTACTTCACATTCTTCAGGTTTTTTACCAAAATTTGTTCATTTCTTTCTTTTCGTGACTATTGATAGGCCCCCTTTGAAGAGAAGAATACCTTACATTCTTTCCCTTGCAAAATTTTGCAATGTGTCCTTGTCTGTTGTAGTTATAGCAAATGATATTGGCTTGAATAGCATAACTTATTCTTCTCACATCAGATCTACAGTCAACAACTTTATGATCAAACTTGTTGCATGCGTAACCATAGAAATATTGAGAGGTCATAGCATGATTGTTTTGTATCATCTTATTTATGCATTCATTAGCCTTGTGGCTAAATTTATTGCAAGCATAACACTAACTATTAAATGCCTAAGATAATTTAGACTTATCTTGCTTCTACAGTCAACTTATTTATGACCAAATTTGTTGCTTGCATGGAAGTTACCTTTGAGACTAATAGGAGTAGCTTGGTCAGGCTTCCTAAAATTCGGTTTATTATTCTAGATAGGTGTGAAATCACCTTCTTTAGTTTTTTGTCTTGATTTATCTTTGCATCTCTGAAGGATGTCTCCTTTATTTCAAATTTTCCTTCTATCTTGAAGTTATCATATAGATTTATAGATGCCTTGAACAAATGACTTTTCCCCTTTTCAAATCCAATCCTAAATTTCTCTTTAGAGGTATTTTGATAATTAATCAATTCATCAAGAATGTTAGAACCCCTTTTCAGTTTTAGAGCTTTATCAATTTGGTCATTTACCTTTTCAAGTTCTTTTCTTAGAGTAACAATTTCTTCCTCAAGATTTGAGCACTTAGTAGTTTTATCTTCAATCCTGGTATCCAAATAGTCTTCAATTATTTTTCCTTCCTCAATATTAAAGTTCAAGTTAGAGATCGCAACTTTTGCTTCCTTGAATTTATTTCCTTCTTGTATTTGAGATTTTAGTTTGCTAAATTCTTTTGATTCTTTTTCATTTGCTTCAATTTGTCTATTGTCTCTTTTGATTTTTCTAACATAAATTCATATTTGATATTTTACAACCTTGCTTCATCCAGATCCTCAAGAGCATATTTGAGTTCACCTTCAAATTCAACTTCACATTCTTTCTCATTGATATCCCAACCTTCAGGTTCCATTGATTATGATTCTACGATGAACACATTATTGATCTTTTCCATAGACCCTATGTGTTCAAGTGCATTATATACCTTAGTTGTTAGGTTTATTCAAGGAACTTTTCTCTAATACCAATTATTGAACACAAAGAAATGTTGAGAGGGGGGTGAATCAACATATATTAAAATTAAAACATTCTCATTTGCAGATCTAACACATCACATCACATGAACTGAAAGAACAATAGAAATGAAAACATGCACCACACCATAACACTAAGAATTTTATGTGGAAAATCCAATGAGATAAAAACCACGGTGAGAGTTAACTCAGAATATAAAATATCACTACTAAAAGGTTTTACAATTTAATTTCAAGCTCACTACCTATAGAATTTCACACACTGAAGTAGAGATAACTTTAGGGTCAAGATACAAAGGACTTGATGAGAGTCACTAGGGTAGAGAAAGGTACATGAAAATTGTGATAAGAAAACTAAGACTTGAACTATCATAGACGAGGCATCTGACTGATGCTAACATTGTAATTCTAAATTAGGCACATTTACATCTTCATATATATTTTGCACACTTTATGTTTAATAATATATACTTAATCCACATCCAACTCATTCATTACACTTCACAAATAATTTTTCCTTCTATAAATATCCTCTACAACAATATAAAACTTCTAATTAAGTCAAATCCAAGATGACCCTTAGATGTAACAAATAATATTACAGAGGTCGACATCGAAACATATCCAAAGTGGAAGAACTTTGATTGTGGATCAACACACATTATGTTGAGGCCTAAGAGTATTTCCACACATTCTCCAAAATAATATTAACTCATTATGATCAACCACAAATCAAGAAAACAAGACATGTCAACTCGATTAGTACAAGTACCATCAATACTATTACTACTTGACATTGCACCACCTCTTCTAGAAATATTTTATCATTAAATGTTGGCACAACTAAATAAGCTTACTGAAAATGTAGAAACAGAGCATTATGAATCAACTAAAACAAACTGTTAATTGAAGATTAAGCTTGTAAATCTCCAACACATATGATACTATTAGATAATGTGTATTGATAACTATTGATCATTTCCTCAAAGCCACAAGACCAAACTTGCATCTTCAAAGGAATGCAAAGCATTCTAACTAGCCTTTATCATTGCATTACACTATTAAGGCATAGATCAGAACACTATCAACTATAATTTTGACTATAGAAAGTGTGAAGACTTGATTTCTTGGATATAATATCTTCATAGCATGGCCATCATTTCATTTGAACTGCATGAAAGACATAATTTTGGACAACGGATGGATGTAAACCAAAAAGTCATGGTACTGCTTTAGGGTATACATAGTTAGTGCCTTAGCCAAACTTCTTCAACATGCGATATAAGAACCTAGAATGATATCAAGGTAGAAATATTTTAGACACATTCAGACATGAGTATCATCCTCTACACCATACTTAGATGACCATTTTTCCTTATATCCCCTTATAGACATGCCTCAACTCATATTCACTTATGTAGCAATTAACTCTAGAGTGTACATGCATACTTCAATAACACATCTTGACATCAATGATAGGCCAAATAGGGTTGGCATCAATGAAAACACTTATTTCCAACAAGTTACATTGTAAAACTTTAAATATGCTTTGAACTGATGGTGTAAGGGTTCCAATTTTGATCCCCCTTGCACTGTGATGCAAGAGTGAGAATCAATCTAAATAAGGATCAATTTTTGTAGTTTTGATTATTTGAACTTAAGGTGTTTATTGTGTATGAGCAATAATTTGAATTAAGTACTTAGCATTTATGAATAATTTTGTCAATTTTAGTAAGTGTTAGGATTTTCCTTCTCTATGTGGACGTGGTATTCATGGTGTTTCATTTATATATCTTCAGTGGATGTCAAAATTGCTTTTAGTCGAGTCAACTAGCTATTAGTAATATGATATTTGAGTCATGATATTAGTATCTTGTAAATCTATTTTTAGTTTAGTTAGTAGTTTAAAATTTTATTTTAATCGCTTTTTTCCATGGTTATGAGTTGGTGTTAGACACCATTTCCTACTTTCTAGTTAAAAGCATACCCCCGCCCCCCCATTTTATTTTAAGTTAAAACATCCAAATTCATATCATGTGAGGGAGTTTTACCTCTTAAAATTCAAAGGAAGACCACCAATACAATGGTGATCTCTCCAATTGTTGGTGATTGATTTAGTCTTTCTCTTGGGCATAGTGGAGTCAATTTAAGTTAATTATTCAAAAGACGAATTTTTCAACCAACAACGAGGTGATGTTAACATTTGGTCACAATTTAACAAAAATCTTTAGAAATATGAAATGTCCACTTTCCTTTTGTTCTCCATAAAACTTCTTCCGGTGTCACCTTCCCCTTAGCTTGTTAGTTTGTTTGTAGACATTTTAGTTTCATCTAGATGCAAAAGTTTGACCTGCATAGGGATAAGTGGAGTACTGGCTAGGATATGGATATATTTTGATACCTCGAAAAAACACATAATCATAAAAGACCTTAAATTTTTTATAATGATAGAAGACCCCCAAAATTTTGTAATGGCAAAAGACCTAGGAAATTCTACAAGGGTAGAACTTAGTTGATTTTAGCTCAATTTTCACCAAATTTTAACTAAAGATAACCATTTGGGCCTTCTACAAGATCAAAAATTCAAATATCCCTTATACTAAGCAAATATTTATATTTTTTGAATTAGGTAACTAGGTAAGGTGAAGGGAATGGAAAGGAACCACTAGAAGCATAAGATCAAATAATATTACCCGAATAAGGTCTCTTAGATTAGTTATAATTGATGGTCCATAAGGTGGACATGAAATGTCAACAATTATCCCTGTAAATAAGAAGAGAAGTTTCTCCATTAATTTAATATCATAAAACATTAAATTCATATATTATTATCTAATTACTAGAGGTCTCCCCCTTCTAGTGGCTTGCTATTTTATATATTTTATTCATTTACTTTTAAGAAATGTCACAATAGCACACCATTCTATGCATTTCAACAATTCAATGTATGCTAATTTTCTAGGTAATTTTGTGTAAAGAGCATCTACGCTAATTTTCTAGGTAATTTTGTGTAAAGAGCATCTACATGCCAATCATCATTGAAGTAAATCATACATGCAATAGAAATTTAAATAACATGCACTTTATTTTATTTGTTTGCATTCCATTTCCACGCCTTATGTAATATTTGTTTTAGTTTAACACAGAGAACTTTTTTCTTGCATTTGTTTCCTACATTTAATTCTAAATTAGTGCTTATAAGATACGTCAATTTAAACATCTTAAATTAGAAACTTAAATCTAAGACACATAGTATTTCCACAATTAATATTACTAATCAAGATTGTTTTGACTATAATTGTATATTTGTTTTTCACATAAATATCTCAAATTACACTTGATAATCTATTATAATAAGAGTCGTTAATCTATTATAATAAGAGTTAATAAATAAATTGCAAACCTATGGTCAATAAAAGAAGCGAAGAAAAAAATAACGGATGACTAAGGTCCTTAAAAGCGAGGGAAAGACAGAAAACTAAAAGGTTGTAAAGAAGAAAGTGTGAAAGAAAATGCAGTATATGTAAGATGAGAAAAGCTGAAAAAGAATAGTCGGTTGTGAACGATCTTCCTTAGCCTTTAATCAACTCAATGTAGAGGAATAATTAAATACAAATTATTTGACAATATCAATTGATTGTACCAGCAAATTCATAAACAGAAAATATAGGGCGGTTTTTAGGGCCATCCAAAATTTTATGAATTGAATTCTTTTTACGTATCTGGAGAATGGTATATGAAACAATACAATATATTTTCCTTGATTGCCTTGTCTATAGTCTAAGGGAGCTCCCCCAACATGATTAACATCATGATCATCCTGAATCGTTGCATTTTATTTGAACAAAGGATTTCTTTTCAGACTAATGAGACTGCTGCATTGCTGATATCATCAGGCGTCAAAGCCAAAATGACTAGCACAGCCATTATGCATATTGGAAGCAGCAATAATACAAGAGGCGGAGGACGTATGGAAGGCACTACCAAGGGAACCAGCAATAATGTAACAGTCAGGCATACAAGTGCAAATATCGATCGAGAACTGAACTGGCCGATAACATTACCTGGACGTTTATCTTGCATTACATCTCTTCTTCTGTAAACCCTGGGCAATTCCTCACATGAGAAATCGGAGGAGGAATTCATTATGTTCAGGTAACTAGTATTTTTCAAATGCAATGAATCTTCCATATAATTTGAAGTTGCTGCTATTTTGAGTCTTTCTATAGGATATTTCACCTTAGCCAAGTTCTTTACAGATTTCTGCTCAAATTGTATAAGAGAAAAAAGAAATCGTTTCTTGCCGTAAGCCAGGGGACTTGTCAAAATTGCTCTGATTCCTGATACTTTGAATATTTCAATCCTTTTCTCCGCTGTAAACTCGAGAAAACAGACCGTCAAATCTGTGCCAAAATTTCTTCAATCTACACAAAATCGAACTGATTAGAATCCAGCCGAACACACGGAGACAGCTGTATGATGCGATCTGGAAGCTTTGCAGTCACTTAACGCTAGAAAGCAAGCCGTCAAATCTGTGCCGAAACTTCTTCAATCTACACAAACTCGAGCTGGTTAGAATCCAGCCGAAGACACGGAGACCGCTGTATGATGAGATCTGGAAGCTTTGAAGTCAGTTGAAAGATCCGCAGACTCGAATTAAACTTAAACTTTAAAGTTCAAACCCTAGGAGACAAACATTTACACTGCAATCTCGCGGTAAAATCTCCTTTTATAAATCTCTGCATTCAAGTGGATTTTAACATGTGAGTAAATATATTATTTCATTAGCATCCTTCAATTAAACAACTAGGTGTTCAGAGAATTAAGCAGGCAAAATTATTCGGAATTGAACCTGATCAGTCGTACTATCAAGATTCAACTTTGATGAACGATCTAATAGACCAATGAAACTCAGTCCCTTTGTCTACAGCAAAACGTTTTGTCCGAGTAAAAATGAAAGGCAATTTGTATACGATGTCTCCGGCACGAAATGCGAAGTGCGGTGGGGAAATGAAATGTTGGAGATATCCATTGAAACGTCAGGGCGAGGTAGGCATCAGAAAGTGTCAGAGGTGTTTAAAGTCAAGACTCAAAGCACTTTGCGTGTTCTACAAAACTTTGTATGTGTGTCGTACCAGGTGCATCGGATCCAGTGATGTGAGCAAGCATCGCATGTTAAAAATTTGTGAACGAAGCAACCAGGTAACTGCTGAAACTTCCAAGTTTGAACGATTCAATGTATGTATTTGGCTACCTTTGTTAAAAAGTTAATTTTTTGTCAAATTTATTATATTCAAGTCATACTAGATGGCTTCGAGGGGAAAAGTATGACCAAACGAGGATGAAAATAATGTTTTGGTCTTTTGGAACTATTGAGCCGACAATAATAGAAAAAAAATATTGCACATATGTAACTTTCTTATCATAAAATTTTTAAGTTAATGAAAGCTTTTTTATTGGTAAGATGTGTTTTTTAAATATTATATTTTTTAACCCTCGTGGTAATTTTACATTTATTTTTCTTAAAAAATTATAAATAATCATTTAGTCACAGTTTGTCTGCATGATTTAAATATTGAAAATATTTGATTTTCAACATTTAATTAGAAACAAAACTTTTAATCCTTTTAATGTTTGTTCAAACGGAATTCGCAAATTTGTTCAACAATCGAGTGGAAATATTTTTCAAAATACATAATTGCGAGAGGACTTCCTTTAAACTGCCGCTTAATTCGGTGTCCAAGGCTTGTCTAAATCGCAAGGTAATTGAACAGACCATGCGACGATGTGGAATATTGGTCTGCATAGAGATGTATTACACTTTGGTAGGACAGGTTGGAATTACTTATGTATATTTGGGCGTTACTTTTATGACCTATGTGGATGGGAAAATATATGACATAGGTTTAAATAGTGGTCAAAGTTGGAGACAGTAATAAAGTTCTAAAATAAATTATTTTGGTAAAAGTGTTATTTGGAATGATGGAATATTATATATTTTGTATATTTTCTTTATTTTAGTTAGTTTATCATTTTAATTAATAATAATTTTTAAGTGATAAGATTTTAGTTGAAAGTTGGTACATAATTTAAATAATGTTTATTTTTTCTTGTATTTAGTTTTAAGAATTTTGTATATGTGTATATTTTTTCCAGGTAGATTCATATTTATGAAAGTGAATAAGTTCATTTCTAAATGTATAAAAAATATTGTAAATCTTTCAAAATTTAAATTCAAAGTTGAATGTAGATAATTTTTCCCTCCATCAAGATGTTATTTAGAAACCCTAAAAGTAAAGAAAATGAACACTTTCAAGAACACATCATGGAGTGTAAACACAATCATCTCATGATTTCAACACCACATCAACTTTCTAGTCCTACATATTTCATGATTAATTTTTTATCCTTGATCTTGTTTGAAGTCATTGATGTGATAATAGATTTCTCTTTAATATGTGGTTTTACCATTTATTTGGTCCCTTATTTACCTTAGTTTATTGTTATCCCTTTGTGTTCTCCATTTTTCACAATTTTTCCTTCTCATAATGCTTAAGCAAGAATTATTCACATTTACTAGGTGATAGTTTTTATGAGAGATAAAATAGGTTTTGAAGGGACCTTGAAACCTTTTATAATATAATGATTAACAATCAACGAAATTATACAAAAATATTTGCAACAATGAATCACAACAAAAAAGACCCAATATAACACAAATGCACAAGTAAGACTGAATAGAGCCCTAGTTACAAGTGTTTCAAGATATCAACTACCTCCAACTCCTAGTGGTAGAATTATCATGTAGTTTGACAAACCCTAGCAATTTTTTCTTCTCTTCCTCAATGAATTTCTTTTTACCAACTCTAGTTCTAATGCTAGGCCCAATGTGTCCACTTTTATCTTCTCGAGCAGATTGTTTGATCTCTTAAAATAAATATCTCATGGAATTTCTTAATCTTATCAATGAAAAATTTTAATTTTGGTTTTAACTATTCTAAATTGGGCATTTGTTGATTTGAGAAACATACTCAAGATTGTTCTTTATGAATGTCTATTCATTTTTCATAAAAGTGACCCTATCATAAACATCACCATTTGATGCAAGAGCACCTATCCCCTACCTAATTACTCACAACAAAACCAAAACTTGGCTTTTATTTTTAATTTCAAATCACACAACATAAATGTTTGAATTTTTCAATATAGATTTTATAAAAAAAATTACAATTAGGCCCTTCAATGAGGCAATCCCAAGCTATGGAAACTTTCTTTATGCACCCCTTTTCTCTTATCTATCCTTTGTTCTATGTACTCTCTCTTCCTCTGTTGCACACATCCCTTCCTCTATTATGCACCAGCTTCTATTTGACACTCTCTATTGTCTTGTTTCTTTATTCACTTGCATGCCCCCTTCACTACTATTCTTTTAGTTTTATTATCAGTCTCTTCTTTTTATCTGCACATGACCAATCCCTTTCCTCTCTCACCTATACACTCTTTATTCATTTTTGTGCATCCACTCGTTTACCTGTTGTGCCTAGGGATTAGCTTGGTGTCTCCTTGTGTTGACTTGATCGACCCCCATAAGCCTATTGATGTTCTCAAAACCACCGTCCCCCTTCTATTTCATTGATCCATCTCACTTTATTGAAGATGAAAAGGCATCTTTTAAAAATTCATTTCAAAATTCTAGATCATAATGTTATCATCCTAAGGAGTAGCAAATCAATCAATAATGAAAGAGAAAAATGTTACCCATAGGTTTCTCTTCAATTTTTAAAATGAATCTTGTCGATTCATTATTTAAATGGCAATTTGATATCTATACCCCTATTGACTTATGTGTTCAAATTCTTCTAAATACTTCGAATAATCCATTTTTGCATGTTCAACAATCGACATTTCATGAGGCATTAAGTCAAATGGTTCATGTACCCGACCTAATCTTTCACATTTTGCATACATGTCAACAAAGAAATCAAAACTACAATGAGTGAATGCCCATGCTCTTCCATCACATTCAGAATGTGACGATGCTGGAAAAAGTAATGGAAATTTGACCTTACAACAACCAATTGCATTTGCTTAAAATATTTTCTATCATCACATCTGATGAGACAACATTTCTTGAAGGTATTGTAGACACCCAAAATTGTCCATGTCATAACATTACCTAGCAGATACATGACCTTGTAAGATATTTTGTAATATTTTACCCTAGGTCATCACATTATCCCACTTATCCCATTTATTCCACTTAATAACCTTCCCAATTAATTAAATAAATCTCATTTATTTAATTAATCCCCCCTTCACAAGCCTCAAAATAATTCAATTTAAATATTTGAATTAATCTCACTTATTGTCACATTGTGACATGTGTCACATGACTACAACTCTTCACATGGACAAATAATGAGATTTCCACTCACATCCTATTTTTAGCCCCATTCATTGTGCATCATAGGCATCTTTTCCTCCAAAATAAATAATAGAATCCCACCATTCCCTCACATCCTAATTTTAGCCTCGTGTCATAACCCACTTAATGTATGTCATAGGCACTAAAATAAACTTTTAATCTTAGCCATACATATCACAAATTTGACTTTTAATCTTGGCCATCAAATCAAATTAGACTTCTCCTATAAATCAAGTCTTTCATAGGTCATTTGGGGAGGATCTTCTTCTAGCATCCTTACTCTGCCAAAATTTCTTTCAATCTTCTCTTCTATCTGTTTATTTTTCCTTTATCATCTCAATCTTATTGTTATGCTGTGAAAATGAGAAATCAACATATCAAATCATTCAATCCTTCAAAATATTGCATTCTCATGCAGGTGGAGAAAAACAGTGGAGATAAATAAAATCTAGCTTGGAGATCAGTTTGCTTTGCTTTCTTGTTTTGATTTTCATGCTAGTTTGTGCTCTATTGTGCTTGTTAGGGTTTTTCATTATAATTTGCTTATGCATTTTCCCTAATATTTTTACCCTAACCAAATAGGTGAACCTAACATGAATCTTTTGATCTACCTTTCCTTTTGCAGGTTTCATTAACTTTTTGTTGCAGATCTACCATTTTTTTGGACAAAATTGTAGGTTTTACAAATTTCATCATATCTTCCAAACGGTTGTGATTTTTTCTACACAATTTTCACAAAAACTTACCCATCATCTCAAGAGGCTATAGTAAAAACATTGAGATTTTATCACGATTTTTGTAGGAGTTACTATTATTTTATATTTTTTTAATAAAATTGACTTTCTGGATGCAAATCAACAAATTTTACAAAAATATTTACATTTATGGAAATCCATTGAAATTTTAATGGGGATTTTGTTTGTACAGATTTGATTTTGAGGTTAAATAAGGTGCTAAATAATCTGATCTTTGTTTTCTATATGTTTTTCACAAATCCGCATTTTTTGGCGTAAAACAGGGAATTTTTTTAATTTCTTTACATTTCTGGAAAGCTCTCAGAAAATTAGTAAGGGTCTCTTCTTTGATTTTTTATATTTCAGATCAATAACATCTTGAAATAATCAAATCTAATTTGGCTATCTTAAAAACATGTATCTGAAATCGCAAGTTCCCGATGATTTTTTTTTTTTTATGGTTGCATTATAATATCATTTTTTAATTTTGTAAGTGATTATAAGGAGCTATAGTAGTAGCAATTTCAGTCATACACATCAGATTGAAAAGGAAAAGATTTTAGGTGCACTCATTTTATTATCTTTATCTCTCATTTGATCAATCAATCTTGTTTGCAAAACATTTGAATTTGGGGCTTTAAAACGAACATATTGTTTGCAATCACACTTTGAAATTGGACTTAAAAAGAGTAATTGTCTTCCATCACACATAAATAACAAGTGTTTGAATTTTTTTACACATATTTTGATTTTCTAAAAGGAAATTAACAATTGTGAATGTGACTCAAGTATGTGTGACCAAAAATACCTCACTTGGCTTGCTTTTGTCATACCCTTCATAGGAGGCCTGCTAGGGGATTTCATCACCCCTAGGGATGACCTCAATCAAGGTGTGAATTGAAAGACACACTTCTTTGGGAGTTAAAATCTTGTCACTCTTGACTAAGCCCCAAAGAACTATATACCTTTGGGAAGTGAAGGTGAAGGGTGGGTTACCCCTTTCTCTTGGCTATGTGGCAAGATTTTTCTTTTAAATTATCCCTAATCAACCTCATGCATCCTAGCTTAAGACCTAATTGGCCATACCCACTTGAATAGTCTAGGACTTGTTGATGTGTCTTCTTCAAATTTGTGCTTAATCATCACATTCATAATTTCAAACTCAAACTTTCTTATGTGTCTTGTGTGTGTGATTCATGTGTGTACATATGTAATCATTTGTTTGTGAATTGCCAGATCAAGCTATAAACACCAACACATAAACATATTATTCTAATCATCATAATCATATTTTTTTCTAATCGCATTCCAATCAATTTCATCCTAATCAATCGAAGTAATCCAATCTAATCATTCCACATCATCATCATCACCCTAATCCTAGGGAAGCACTTTCTAAAATGGTCCTAATCCTTAGCGATCTTAATCACAAGCCCAAGGTCATACTTCGAGGATCCCCTTCGCCTAATCATGAAGATAATTCAAAAATTTATATCCTCCAAGGTGGGTCAAACTTTTCTCCTAGTGATGATGAAAACTTTGTAGAAATCGTAGGTCACCTTAATGATACTATTGACAAGGGAAATACCACCCTAAGTTTGGAATCATACAACATTCCATCTACTAGTCCTCCATCACCATCTAATAAAATTTCTATCTCAAAGCATACTAGTCCTACACCAGCACTACCATCCAACTTTTTAAGCTCTAATCCATCAACCAAAGAATCCTTTAATGATTTTCTCCAAAGACTACAAGCACGGAATAGACCATCCCCATGTCAAAAATCTATTAATGATCTTACCAACGAACCTTTGAATGTCATGGCTATTCTTCCAACTCCATCATGTGGTCCACAACGTATTGATCTTATATTTCTAAGTCAAATTCCATCATGCCCTCATGTTGTTGATCATAAAGAGCATACCAAGCCTTTTCTAGAGCCTTCCACTTCCATTTCCACTCAAAACCAAGAGCTATGTCAAGAGCATTATCCTAAGCATGAGGAAAAAATAACCTCTCATTCTAATCAAGATCTAGGCCCTTCTAATGATCCCACTCATAACATACTTGGTCCTATTCATGATCAAGCTTCCCTCTATGATCTAGATCCTACCTATGATCAAGAAGGCCATGATGATCCTCTTAGCCAACTCTATGCTTTCCATGGTCAAGATCCTATCACTTCACCTATTCATGAGAAAGAAACCTCCATTTCTCATATACACCCCCTACCTAGTCCTATCCATGATCCTGCATTATCCACTTGTCATGCTGAGACACATGCCTCCCAAGTAAATGTAGAAGATCAAACCAATAGTGTGGATCTAAATGAACATAATCAAGATCCTAATAATCCTTCCACATCCACTATCAACCCCATTTTAAATCTTCCAACATGTCCTAATGGTCTATCCATCTTTATTCATGAATGTTCCTCCTTAGGACAACAAAAAAAATTTATCCACTTCAGCTTCTTCATCTAGTAATGAACTCAAGTCTAGTGTCCAAATCACACCTAGTCCCATTGTCTATTGCATTCTTTATAACATGAACTATCAAGGTAAAGGCTTATGAATTTATGAACAAGGTGTTTTGGAGCCAATCCATGTCAAGGTCCCTCCACACTCTTATGGCCTTGGATATACACCCCACAAATACCAATATAAAGACGTTGGTACTTCCTTCATCCATCCTAAGTCCTCTTTCCACCATAAATCCTATCATAGCCTAAAACATATGTTACCATCCCTCCTCCATCATCTTAAAAATGTCAAAAGAATGTGATAGTACACCTTCCACCATAAAATTTTCCACCATTGCTTCCAACTCCTAATATCCCTCCATCTAATCTACCTCCACTACTCCCAACACATAATATCCCCATTATCCAATCCCCTTATCTGTGACCTAGCCATAAATCATCTAAAAATCCTAATCATGACCAATCAATGCACACATTGTCCAAAAATGAAGCTCCCGCTCATTCCACCATACCCATAGGATTCAAAAGAAAAAAAATTGATGCCTCTATTTATAAAGTAAAAAATATGAAGGATCCTAATGCCCTAGGACACAAAAGAAAATAATCAAAGAAAAATCAATCCAAAAAGAAATATAAGCCCATACCTTCAAAATAAAAGTCTATAAAAAAAATTGTTTGGGTACCTAAGAAAAAGGAAAACAAGTCAAACGAGGCATCTACATCTCAAAAATCCCAACCATCCACTTCCACCTCACATTCCCACTCTATTCAAGAATCTCATATTCCATCCCACAAGAAAAATAAAATTCATAAAAATACTAAGTCTATGTGGGTACCGAAAGCACTTCATCACCCATCTCCATTTCTTCCTACACCCCCTCCACATCAAAAGCTTCAAAATTTATCACAGTGTGTGCAGCCATTGGTCATGGTTCCTTCCATTTCACAACAATTCCACATACCTCCATCTCCTCACCCTTCACTCATTATCCTACATATCTCTCCCATCACCTTCTTATGGTCCATTCTTTTGGCTAAGCCTCCCATTCATCTCCCCTATATTATCCACATCATAATCCACATCATAATCCATCATTTTACCTACACCATCTCCCTTTCATGTCATCCCTTACCAACATCTATGAGAATAATGGCATTTGACATGGTCCATGCGATGACATCCATATTTAGTGGGACTATCACCTTTCATGGAACTAGAGACTTGAGTCCCTCCTATCCATATTCCCCTTCTCTTATCCAAAATTTAAAAAAAAAAGTCAAAAAAAAATTCAAAACAAGTAAAGAGAAATCCATTCGTATAGTGGTGAAAACCTGGTAAATAGGTGCCTTGGATAAGTACCATGATGAAAACTTGGAAAACAGGTGTCATGTGTAAGTTGATCTTCTATGTCACTTACACTTGGGGGCATGTTGTCTCATCCTACCATATCTTTTTTTATCCTATCCTATCCTATCTTACCATCTTCTATCTTATCATCCTTAGCCTTCATACCCATATACTTATCATATTGATTCCATTCATCCTCTCTTCCTCCTTTTTATCTTGATAAAAATATGGGGAAATTTTTTGAAACATGCTTCGGATATATTTTTGTATACCCATCCTTCCGAACAAGCCTATCATTATCTTAATGCCATAAGCTTTGTCATGAAAAATCCTAAGTATTGTACCTAGAATGGGGCATGTTATTCCTATGCTACATAGTCTTTGGATATCACATCCTTTCTCTCTTATGATGCATACATCCATTCCATTCACTATGACCTATCAATTTTATTGATCCATCTATCATGAGGCTTTTATCCCTTATCCTATCACGCACCCTTTCATCCCATCTATCTCCTTGCACCTAGACTTGGTTTTACCTTGTCATTGGTATCTAGCACAAGGCTACAGGTAAGTACACCAAGATGGTTCCCAAAAAGGGGACTTAAGTGGACAACTTTTTTCTGAAATCAGGAAATACTGACCTTGGATGTGAAATTGAGGGTACTTAGACTCAAAATTTTGAGATGGAACAAAACGAAGGATTCAAAACCTCCGAGTCTACTTTCTAAACTACTAATTTATTTTGGAAATGGTTGAGATGAAGGGGTTCAAACGAGGGATGTACACAAATTGGTGTTGTTTTTGTCAGAAAAACATAACATAGCAACTCTTGTACGACCCTCGTACGATGAACTTTTTTTAGTATTTTTAAAATCACAACGGTCAAAAGTTAGCTAATAGTATGTAGTTGATGCACGATTTTTTTGATAATTTTTTAATGAATATTTGATTTTTTACTAATTTGCGAAGTGGGCATATCTTGAAAATAGAATTTTGGCCGTGCTACCCCTACAAATTTTGGAAACTAGTTGATTTTTTTAATTTTTTTTTCCAATTTTGTAGTCTAGTTTCTAAAAATATAATTTATTTAAAAAATTTGTGAACTTTTGATTTATAATGACAAAAATACCAAACACTGCTTTTTGGCAAAAAAAAGACATACAGATAAAATAAATTATGGATGAAAGACTTAACATTTTTAGAAAGTGAAAAAAATTACATCGTTGGATAGCTAAGAGATAACCCAACATTACCCATGTGCTTGATCTTTTTGATATTGAACCATGTGCAATCTTGACGGTGAGCATGAACTCGATTGTGAGAAATATGGTGGACTTTTTAAAAACACATCTCTGGTCATTGGGAATGCCCTCCAAGCCTTTGGGTTGGTATTCCAAGGCAAATACCAAGCCTAAGGCTTTGGAATTCCCAAAGCAACATATAACATGAGCCCGTTATAACGCGCTCACGTTATATCTCACTTTTGACATGGTAATTGCTTATGCGAGGAACATGTCTAGTAGCACATAACATGAGCGCATTAGAACGTGCTTGTGTTATGTCTTACTTTATGTTAAATGCCTATATATTAATGTATGCTAATATATTTTTATGTACATGTATGTCATGTATGTATGTATGCTTGTATGGATGTAAGATTATATGCACATATGTATTATGCTTGTATGTATGCATTTTTGTATGTCTTTAGATGAAGGGAGAATTTAGAGCGAGTTTAGAGAGATGGAGAGGGGGTCGAAGTGAGAGTTTAAGAGAGAGAGAGTGGGAGAGAAGGGGTTGGATTGAGGGGGACTTAGCTAGGTAGGGTGGGAGGGATAAAGGGAGGGAGAGAGAGAGGGGGTTGGGAGAGAGAGAATTGAGGGAGAGGGAGAGAGAGAGAGAGACAAAGAGAAAGAGAGAGTTATGTAGGTAGGGTACGAAAGGGAGAGATTTGAGAGTGTGAGGGGGGTGAGAGGGAGAGACTTGAGAGATAGGTAGTGAGAGGGAGTGTGAGAGAGGGATTGTGAGAGAGAGGGAGTGTGAGAGAGAGGGAGTGGGAGAGAAAGGGAGTGTGAGTGAGAGACCTGAGAGAGGGAGAGGGTGTGAGAGGCAGTGACCTGATAGAGGTAGAGAAAGAGGGGGGTGGAGTGAGAGGGACTTATCTAGGTAGGGTTGGAGGGATAGATAGAGAGAGAGGAGAGAGACAAAGAGAGAGTTACCTAGGTAGGTTTCCAGAGGGAGAGGGGGTGGGAGGAGGAGACATGAGAGAGAGGGAGAGAGAGGTAGTGGGAGAGAGTGGGATGGAGTGGGAGGGACATAAAGAGAGATGGATAGAGGGAGTGAGAGAGGGTGGTACAAATTGATTAAACGAGAGGTATGCAGAAAGAGGGAGACAATAGATAGAGACAATTAGAGAGGGTGGGAGGGAGGGAAGGAGGGAGAGGTGAGATGTATATATAGAGAGAAAGTGATAGGGGTTGAGGGACTAGGGTGGAGGACCTATAGGGTTGATGGTTTGAGGGTATTAGAGTTTAAGGTTTGAGGGTTGAGGGAATAGGTTTTATGGTAGAGGGTATTTGGTTAAGGGTATAGGGTAGAAGGTTTAAGGTTTAAGCATTTAGGGTTGAAGGGTTTGGGGTTAAGGGTTTAGGGTTAAGGGTTTACTTGGTTGAGGGTAGAGGTTTTAGGGTATAGGTTTGAGGGTATATGGTTGAAGGATTAGGTTCAGGGTCCAATGTAAGGGGTAGAGGGTTTAGGGTTTAAGGATTGAGGGTTGAGGGATTAAGTGTTGAGGGTTGAGAAATCAGGGTTGAGTGTTTAATGTATAGGGTAAAGGGTAGAGGGTTGAAGATTGAGAGTTTAAGGTATAGGGTTGAGGGATTAGGGTTGAGGGTCCAATATATAGGGTAGAGGTTAGAGGGGTTGAGAGATTAAGGGTTGAGGGATTAAGGTTTAGGGTAGAGAGTATTGGGTTGAGGGTAGAGGTTAGAGGGTAGAGGGTAAAGGGTTTAACAGTTTAGGGTTCAAATGATTAGGTTTGAGGGTCAAGGGTTTAGGGTTGAGTGTTTAAGGGTTTAAGGGTTGAGGGTTTAAGGGTCAAGAGGGTTGAGAGATTAGGGTAGAGAGTTTACTAAGTGGTTTTAAGGGTTGGGGGATTAGGGTTGAGGGTAGACAGTAGAGAATTGGTGGTAGAGGGTAGAGCGTTTATGGGTTAGGGTTTAAGGGTTTAGGGTTTAGGGATGAGGGATTCATAGGTTATAGGGTAGAGGTTATAGGAGTTGAGGGATTAGGGTTTAAGGGTATAAGGTTGAGGGATTCAAAGGGTATAGGGGTTGAGGGATTAAATTTGAAGGGTTGAGGGTTGAGGGTTGAGGGTTCAAGGATTAAGAGGGTATAGGGGTTGAGAGATTAGGGTTTAAGGGTTGAGGGTTGAGGGTTGAGGGATTGAGAAGGTATAGGGGTTGAGGGATTAGGGTTTAAGGGTTGAGG
>CM021102.1:739815406-739850698 GCA_007115665.2 Sequoiadendron giganteum
CTTCTCCTTCTCCTACCCTCTCCCACTCTCCCCCTCTCTCCCTCCCTCTCTATCTCCCTCTCTGTATCCCTCTCTATATACTAAGAAAACCAAATTTCACATAACGTGAGCACATTTTTTACTCCACTAAAACGGTAAAAAATTATATATACCCATGATTTGAAGGCCCACAATTTGCATATTCCCCTGTTTATGTGCCTGCTCCAACAAAAAATATCTTTTTCATGATGTTTTGAAGTGTGCAAGCATATTTTTGACATTCCATCACCTTTCTTTCATTTTTGTTTGTCATTATAACCTTAGGTTGTCAGTGCACATTTTAAATTACCATTATATACAAAGTTATATACACTTGCCAATTACCATTTTAATCTTGATACAGAGCATCTACCAGGATCCACAAATCATCAAGGGTTCTTCTGACCCTAACTTAAATTGTAGAAGATCAACAAACAAACTTAATCATATTTTCATCAAAACATTAGAACTTGGTTTCAACTCTTTTTTAGACTCATAAAAATAGATTAACCATCATAAAATTGATTGTAACATAGCATAAAGCTGATTAGAAAATCAGAACCATTCACAAAAATTCATCCTTTAAGACAACTCCAATCCTCTCCCATTCTTGTGAAGGGTCCAAACACCTTCCAATACCTCTACACAAACTAATGCAGTACAAAGGAAGAAATCAACACCTTTCTTGATACACTTATTCAAATATATTTCCCTTGACAAAAAATTTGATTCGTATACTCGAATTAGCATTAAGAGTTCCCAATTGCTTAAGGACCTTCAAAACACCTTGAAAATCTTGAAAATAACTTATTACAATCAACTAGGTTCCTCAAAAAACCAACCAATGATTATGTCATTCACAAGTTGTCTTAAATCTTCCATAATGGTACCATTGTTTACAAATAAAAACTATAATTCTTAAGGCATAGCCAAACCATTATTTGCTTAATAAATCTTTGTTTGAGTTAGTACAACAAAAATGAAACCTTTTAGAAGTGTGCCCTTACACACAAACTTACTTCCTTAGCCAATGGAGGTTGTATAAACCTTTTTCAATGACAACCAACTCCCCCCAATTCCTATAACTAACAAACATCCACCTTTGAAAGCTCATATAACTGGTACATGGAAAATGTCTTTAATGACCCTCTTACAACATGAAGATACCCAAAATTGAAGCAAATTTCAAAATGGAAGCATAGATTGTCAAGGTGCTCCTACACCACAAACTTATCAAACACTCACAATGCCATTACACTCATTAGTTTTTAGAATCACCATCATGGTTATTCACTTTTAGCTAGGAATGTGCTCTAGCCAACCTAGTGCTTGCATAATTTGTACACGTTTGTCTGCATGCTAGGTTAACTTTTGTACACGATGATTGTAATTATTATTTAAATGAAGCCTTCAATAACATATTTTTTTCAATTAACTTCAATGGATACATTTCTTAGGAACTAATATTCATCTCATTACCATGGTACAAATAAAATTATCTGCCATGCTGAAGAAAAAGACAAAGAGGAAACTAACAGATGAAGAGAAGGAAACCTTGAAAGAAAAGGAGAGAGTTCAGGTGGCAACATATCATGAAGAGAAGAAATTGGAAACGATTGATGAAAACAACCCGATTGTAGAGGAACCTCAACCATCAAAAAGAGAACGAGAATTGGCAGCACAACATGCACGAATGCGAAAGCATCATCGTAAGAAAAATTTAGATACCGTAGTTGGAGACACACCCTCTACGACAAGTGAATTTGAAGGGACACCATTAAGCACAAGAAAATATGGAGGGACACCATCTAGCACAAGTGAATATGGATGGACACCATCTACTGCAAGTGAATATGGAGCGACACCATGTACCGCAAGTGAATATTGTTGGACACCATCCAACACATCTCAAATTGATAGTACATCATCACTTGGAATTGATGAAGAAGGTATGCCATCATCCCCATGTGAACCTCAAGGTATGTCTTCTTCTCCACCCTCGATCGAAGGTACACAAGCTAGCCCACCTCAAATAAATATTGATGAAATTCATAATGTTGAGATGTATGTACCTAGGAGAACACCACCTCAAATTTTGCGTAGAAAGACAAAGTATTTGATTAATATTGATGATGAGATTTTTCAGCACATGGAAGGTAAGATTTCAAGATGCACTTGTAGAAGATATGCTGATAAGATTTGGGAACAATTCTTTGAAAGGATAAATGAGACTACAAGATGTCAACTATTTGTTGAAATGATGCAGGGTGTAAATTATAGGAACATCATGAAGACTCTTGGGTTGAGAACATCGAATGCATTGAGTGAAGACACTATTGTGAAGAATCTAATGGATTCTTATGAGAGTGTGGGTAAGACCTCATGCTCAAAGGATAGTAATGTCACCCAACGTGTCATTACATCGACTTTGGTAAGCTGTCAAACAAAAAGAGCTCTTCTAATTAAAAAGACTAGTGAAAAAACGTGAATTAGTAGAAAAAATTTATCAAGAGCCATTCAAAGGTGACAAAGAATTGAGAGGAATGATACAAATGAATTATGGGCATTCTTGGGGAGACTGTCAGGAAAAGATAAAGAAGTTGTCCAAGCCTTGAGAACACTAATTGAAGAGTATTGGAAGAATAACAAAAGGCCATCTTCGAATCAAAGGGATGTGGTAAGAAGGAGAATCGGTAGTCAAAATTGTGAGCCACATCCAAAGCATTTTCTGGATATGACTCAAACCCAAATTTTTTGAAAATTTGAAAATGATTATCCTCAAATTATTATTTCTCAAAGAGTTTTTGAAATGATTAAACCTTTTTATGTCAAGATAAATCACACACGCACTACTTGTTGTTATAGACTACATATTGAGTTTTCTAACCATTATGATGTTTATTGTTCTATATGTTTAGATTTGCATACTAACGATGTTTTGCGGAATTATGGCATAGAAGCCCCACAAAAATATTCAAGAGATTTCTTATCAAAAAACTTATGTGAAATAGAGGATGGCCAGATACTCTATAGGACAACATGCTTGGATGGTTCATGCGAGTGTTGTGGTGGCTTCCAACGTATGCCAGTATGTCAACATATGGAAAGCACAAATGAGGTGGGACATAAACTAGTAGAGTTTGGGAAGTATAAAATAGTGGCATATGCTACAAAAGATGGGTCTCAAGAAAATAGGTGTGATTTGGTTATTGAGAAGATTCTAGTGTACCAATTTATGACCACATTTCGTGATAGTATATTGTCTAAGTATGCAATGCATACCCATAGAGCCCAATGGTTGGACACACAGTTTAAGCTATGCAAGGACACCTTTCCAGTTTGAAGCATAGTATTTGTGGTTGACTTTGTAGAGAACTAAACTCTACAGTTACAACATGAGGTGCATTCATAGTATTACAACTCCACACAAGTTTTGATATTTGTGCACATAGCATTCATTCATGCATCTGATAGTACAGATGAGCAAAGGAAGGTATTGAGGGAGTACCACTTTTACATTAGTGATGATCGCACACATTCTCTAGAGTTTGTGCAAGGTTTCTTCTAGATGTTCTACAATGGTTTGGCTCAAAGGGGCATAGAATACAATCAACATATAATATCGTCTGATAACTGCACATCATAGTTCAAGAACTTGCGCATGTTCTACTAGTTGTGCAAGATGCATGTCATTACAGGTGTTCAACATATGTGGAACTTTTGTGAGGCTGTACATGGAAAGGGGGAGCATGATGGTGCAAGAGCATGCGTGAAAAGAGCATTAGCACGAGAAGAGTTAAAGTATAAAGACAGTGCAAAGTTGATAGATGAAAAATCAATCGTCAAGTGGTGTAATGCTTTGATGGGTCCAGGTAATGAAGGTACGTCTTCAGTTCATAGATTTTTTTGGTTGATGGATGATACTAACATTGCAGCATATGAAGAATGTTGTACACTAATAGGATCGAGTGAGGTACATTCTTTCCTTAGCTCCAATTCAGGTTCATGGAGTATCGATACATGAAAGATGGCATGCTTTTGTTCTTCATGTACAATGCAAGCCTGGAATGATTACGAGTCAGGGGAGTGGGATGACAAATGGTTCACAAGTTATCTTAGCCCACTTCACATGTATCATCCTCTGATAGCATTAGAACTGACACAGATGGAATCATCGATCGACTTTGACCACGTATCAGATCTAGTTCAACCAGGTGATATATCTACTTTCTTAGTTGTTGAAATCCCATATCGTTATCTTACTTTGTATTGTATTTGTAATGTTGACAAATTTCAAGAGATTTTTTGCACATATCAATGCAGGGCATGTTTATGTAGGTATTGCAATGAAGACAATGAAGAGGGAATAGACTATTACTTGTGTCATTGTGTTGAGACCAAAAAAAAATTGGAGGCCCTAGTTATAGATGGAGAGAACATCGAATACCCTACAGGCTCAGTTGTGGTTACTGGAACATGGCTTAGAAGGTACCCACATTCAAGTGTTAAACATTGGCTATTTCAGGACTTTGACATGCATCGTAAGATTCTTCATTACTTGAACCTTGTCATGGCATCAAATGTTCATTTGACCAAATATGGGGGTAGACCTTTGAACAAGACATTATGGAAGGTCTGTGAGTTTGACCATGAGGCAATACTTGACACAATAAAGAGTAGAGCAGACCCAGATGGTTCATTTGATTAATTTGTAAGTATATGCACATTAATTTTTTTGATGCCAATGCTATCATCTTCTTTTATAGTGATTGGTGTCCATTTGCAAAAAAAAGCAGATATATGAGCCATCCAAGAGAATGTCAGCCAAAAAAGAAATGAAACATCCTTATTTTGATGCCAACATGCAACATCTGTAAGTCCCTTCCATCTATTTTTATTTCATTTCCATTTTGGATGCTCTTTCTTTTTCTCTTTTACTTTGCGTATTTGTAAGTAAACTACTAAAAAATGATTGATCTTTCATTGCAGAAAATACTGATTTAAGAGCCATGAAAGAGAATCTCAACCAAAAAAGAAATGCAACATATTTATTTTGATGATTTTGACAAATCTCAATGTTTATTTCAAGCCATTATAAGAGAGCACGTGAAGCTTAGCGAGGGAATCTCAAGTTACTCATTTGAAGTTAACCTCATAATGAGAACCTATGATGTAGAAATTTAAAGAGAATCTTGAATGTATGAGTGACATTATAAAAGATCTGAGAGAAGGAAGTGCCAGAGGCATTGTAATAAGATTTAATACATAATGAGATATACTCAAATATTGTAAGGTTGGATTTCATGTTTGGTGTAGTAGCACCTTGTTCTGTAAATGCCTTGAGTAGGAAAATTTGCAAACTTTGAATTTTGAAATGTAAACAATGTGAAAAAGGTCATATAAAGGTCATGTAAATAATTTGTACACATTTTTCTGCAACTCATGTGACCAAGAAGACTATTCCAACATGTTTGAATAGGTATGTTTATTCTAGGCATGGTCCTCTTTCACACCGAAACACGTAGAATCGCTTTGAGCTATGTTCCACCGGATCGATCCCTTAAGGGTCCAAAGTGCAAAATGGCTGCAAACTTCAGCATGCTATTACTCAAATACCATGACACTTAGAAACTTCTCATCTAATCCAATAGAAAGGCCTTGGGCCCCTCTAGAAAAACCTCTCTCGGTTTTGGCTATCTTGGAGTGGTTTTCTCGTGGCGGCAGATTTTCACTTGATGGAAAAAACATTAAATTCAAGTAATGCAAAGTTGCAAAGTGGCACAACTTCCATTTTGCAACTTGTGTGACCAATCGGATTGTTCCAACACATCTGAATAGGTATATTTACGCTAGGCATGGTCCTCTTTCACACCGAAACACGTGGAATCACTCTGAGCTATGTTCCACCGGATCGATCCCTAAAGGGTCCAAAGTGCAAAATCATTGCAAACATTAGCATTCTATTACTTCAATACCATTACACTTAGAAACTTCTATTCTAATCCTACAAAAATGCATTGGGCCCCTCTAGAAAAACCTCTCTCCGTTTTGGCTATCTTGGAGTGGTTTTCTCGTGGTGGCAGATTTTCACTTGATGGAAAAAACTTCAAATTCAAGCAGTGCAAAGTTGCAAAGTGGTGCAACTTCTGTTCTGCAACTTGTGTGACCAACTGGACTGTTCCAACACATCTGAATAGGTATTTTTATGCTAGGCATGGTCCTCTTTTTCACCAAAACACGTCGAATCGCTCTGAGCTATGTTCCACCAGATCGATCCCTTAAGGGTCCAAAGTGCAAAATGGCTACAAACTTCAGCATGTTATTACTCGGATACCATGACACTTAGAAACTTCTCATATAATCCTACAAAAAGGCCTTGGGCCCCTCTAGAGAAAACTCTCTCGGTTTTGGCTATCTTGGAGTGGTTTTCTCGTGGCGACGGATTTTCACTTGATGGAAAAAGCATCAAATTCAAGCAGTGAAAAGTTGCAAAGTGGTGCAACTTCCGTTCTGCAGCTTGTGTGACCAAGTGGACTATTCCAACACGTCTGAATAGGTATTTTTACACTAGGAATGGTCCTCTTTCACACCGAAACATGTGGAATCATTCTGAGCTATGTTCCACCAGATCGATCCCTGAAGGGTCCAAAGTGTAAAATGGCTGCAAACTTTAGCATGCTATTACTCGGATATCATGACATATAGAAACTTCTTGTCTAATCCTATAGGATCGAGTTGAGCCCCTCTACAAAAGCCTCTCTCGGTTTTTGCTATCTCAGAGTTGTTTTCTCGTGGTGACAGAGTTTCACTTGATGGAAAAAGCATCAAATGCAAGCAGTGCAAAGTTGCAAAGTGGTGCAACTTCCATTCTGCAACTTGTGTGACCAAGTGGACTATTCCAACATGTTTGAATAGGTATGTTTACACTAGGCATGGTCCTCTTTCACACCGAAACACATGGAATTGCTTCGAGCTATGTTCCACCGGATCGATCCCTTAAGGGTCTAAAGTGCAAAATGACTGCAAACTTCAGCATCCTATTACTTGGATACTGTGACACTTAGAAAATTCTCATCTGATATTCAGAAAGGTGTTGGGCCCCTCTAGAAAAACCTCTCTCAGTTTCTACTATCTTGGAGTGGTTTTCTTGTGGTGGCGGATTTTCACTTGATGGAAAAAGTGTCAAATTCAAGCAGTGCAAAGTTGCAAAGTGGTGCAACTTTCACTCTACAACTCGTGTGACCAAGCAGACTATTCCAACACGTCCGAATAGGTTTTTTTATGCTAGGCATTTTCCTATTTCGTATTGAAACACGTGGAATCACTCTGAGCTAGGTTCCACCGGATCGATCCCTTAAGGGTCCAAAGTGCAAAATGGCTGCAAAATTCAGCATACTATTACTCAGATACCATGATGCTTAGAAACTTCTTGTCTGATAAAATAGGATCATGTTGAGCCTCTCTGCAAAAACCTCTCTTGGTCTTGGCTATCTCAAAGTGGTTTTCCATTGGTGGCGAATTTTCACTTGATGGAAAAAGCATCGAATGCAAGTAGTGCAAAGTGGTGCAACTTTCATTCTGCAACTTGTGTGACCAAGCAAACTATTCCAACACGTCCAAATAGGTATTTTTACATTAGGCATGGTCCTCTTTTGCACCGAAACACGTGGAATCGCTCCGAGCTACGTTCCACCGGATCGATCCCTTAGGTTGGAGGAGTCTAAAGTTGCAAATTTGAAATGATATTGAATGGCCTAGTTAGCACTCATTACATCTAGGTGATGCTCACAGAGGTGAGGCACTAGGCCTTCCTAGGAGGTCACCCATTCCAGTATACTCCAACTCAAGCGCTTAACCATGAAGTTTTTTCCCCAATGTTAAGCCCACTTAGCTTGCAACCCCATTTGCAAAACCTTCAGCAAGTGTTGTGCCTTATGAAACATTCATTATAGAGCCCCTTTAGCTCATCAATTAATAAGTAGGATGTATTTTCTACAATGTGTCAAATTGTGATATTACTATCAAGATTCCATTGAGCAGTCATTTGTAGTATTAAATATAGCTCTAGCTTCTATAGTATTGCACATGATTGTAGATAGTTTCAAAGATCTAGATGACATCAATAGTTAACATTACTTAAGAAGGATGAACATATTAAAGACATTTGTGGAAATCAGGACAAGTAACCTTCTTGTGGACTTAGGGTTGAAATATTTGATCTACAACATGTTCCACCATTTCTTCAGTAGGATCAAGAACACACATGTAATGAAGGTGTGTTTGTAGCCATGAAATATTATGGTTCGAACTATCCAGAAGAGTGTTGTTTTATCTCGACCAACCATATCTATACCATGGTTTGTTTGGAAACAAGGATGGGGTCTCTCTTCATCGGTATATACATTATTCCTCAATGTGTTCACAATAGTGTTACAAGACTAGGACTCGCCTCAGACTTGAGAAGCCATTTTTTGACTTGGACTTAGGCTCGGAGCATAGACTCGAAAAATAGAAAAACCTAAGAAATTGAAAGATTTTTAAGGATTTAAAACTTGTTTCATGCACCCTTTAATAAATAAACCTTAAATACATGATAGCATCATCAAATAGAAATTACTATGATCCCATACACAAACATACATCAATCACATAAGTATAAGCACAAATTTTAGCTGAAGGAAATAACACATTTAGATATATAAATATTGTGATATTGCTATTAGGATTCAGTCATGTAGTTTTACAATTCAAATTCATTGACCCATGATTCATCAGTAGTGGTTCACAAGAACCCGTCTCTCATGATAATGAATGATTCATAAGGAGGAAGATAAATCTTCATACATTTCTTCTATCACAAATGAGATAAGTGATTGGTTTCATGAAGGTCATGAGACAACCATTAATGGGGAGTGGATACATGAAGAACTAATGGAGAATGATAATGGCTTCAAACCTACTATAAAGGAAAAATAAATCATTTCAATGATGCAAGAGCTTTCTGGTTTCACTACCAAAATGAGCCTATGAAGAATGCATGTGAAACTCCTTTTTACCTTGAGGGTATTCTTACTCCATCTCAAGGATCATGCATTGAGGATGACACATATCAATGCTAGGGATAACCAATTAATAATTATACACGTGAATAAGTCAAACATGTACATTATAATAAGGGAAGTACAAGTACTCAAAAACACATAAGCCTCAAAAAGTATACACACGAATACCTATTATACACAAATTAAAACAAAGTATATGCATGAATACAAGGTATATGCATGAAAACATGTAAGCCACAAAGTATACATTCGGATGCACGTAAGTCACAAAGTATACACATAAGTTGTAAAGTATACACTTGAATACAGATAACTCATATCTATTAAACCATCAATTTAGAATGCAAATATGGATAGGCATCGATAAAAGATATTTGTATTAACCAAATAGCCATGTAGACATACATCAATATATGTCGATATAAGTATGAAATATATGTACAAAATAGCCATATGGGCTTACGAGAATGGCATCTAGGCATACAATGTCAAATATGTCCAATAAAAAATATGTACAAAAGTGCCATGCAGGCATACAACAAAGGACTCTGGAATCAAAATTCATTGCTCTCCATGCCCTGGAAATAAAATATTTCCCTTTCCCTTTCACATGGATGGTGATAGGTTTGTCACTCATTTTTGTTGTGCTCGTGGAGTGCTCCTGCTACTCCTCCTAGGGTTTAGTTCATTGTGAAGTTTTAACTGTTACAATAAGAAGTAAAGACATGAATATATAGAAATTACGTTATAAAAAATGACATATTTGACAAAATAATCACTTAAAGCCATCTCACAATCTCTCTCCATGAGAGAAGTATTCTCACACCCATGATCAAGCATGCTCAGGCCCTATATAAACCATACAAATAGAAATTAACCTACATGAATCAATAATGGTTTGATTTTTCACTAACATCTATAACAACAAATGTAAATTGAAATTTACTAATTTGCCTCATACCTCTTTTGTCAGAGCCATCAAGGATTGTATAGCAGATGTCACACCAATATCCATTGCACTCGTCACATTCGAAGGTGTATCATCTCGCAACAACTAAAAATAAAACAACAAATTATTCAACGTAATCAACGATGTGCATGTATAAACTACACAAATCTATTAAGTACTTGATTCATTAGTTAAACTCTTTATTCTATTACCTGGGTGAAGGTTTGAGTATATCCATTGCCACTGGGAAGTGTTCCATCAAAACCTCCAATATTAGTCTATTCAACATCCAAAATTGCATATTAAATTACCATTCATAAAACAATGCCATTAACATGTAATAAATTTATAATTGTTTACTAGTTACATACCCTAGCGATAGGTGTACTACAAAAATAGGTTGGTGGGGGGCTGGTGTATCTAGTCTCAAAACTATGACCCTGCAATTTTATTAAAATCATAAAAAAAAATTAGTTAATCTTGCATTTCAAAATCAAAATTTAATAAATTAAATTCAATGAACACATGCACTAACTTTTACCTAACTATCAATGCCATATGCCTCATGCAAAATATCAGTTTCCCTCTCCATCTCCATAGCTGTAGACAGATCCTACGTAGCAGTCTCTTGAGGGTCGGTGGGGTCATGTGAACAAGTAGCCCCGCAAGATTGACACACATGTGTTCGAAGGCCACCACTCGAAGACTCCCCTGGATGGCACTGTAGAATAGGGCTAGTATGATGGATGACACTCTGGGTCAAATTGCTGATTTCCCACAATGTCTCTACATCAGCACTTTCCTTTGCAACATAAGGCATAACAATGTGCTCACAAGGTGGCCTAGCGAGAGCTCATCTACCCTGTTGTGTAGGATCCAGCTGTGCACTAGGTCTATCCTGAGCTAACCCCCCACCTCTCCCCTGGGAATCCCTCATATTGAAATAATTTGGGATTTTTTTCAATATGAACTCACTATATAGTTTCCTAAGGAAATATTGTGGGACCTCACAATTGTTGCACAATGGGTAATCGAAAACCATGTACCACCTATCATAAAACCGGTCCCTAATCTATCGGTGGTGGCACCAATGGATAGGAAACCTCTTTGCATTAAGGGTAAGATTTTGATTTGTGCGTGGGTCAGTGAATAATGAGCACAAATCACCTTTTGTAGTTTTTAAATCCTTCACATCCTTGTATGATAGTTTATTTGCATAATAGTGCCTAGTTGCCTACCTCCTATCTTCCCATCCAGTTATTTGTTTGCTAATTGAATCTACATTTTCTAACATATCTTTCAATGAATTTGCTAGGGTGATTCTTTCTATGGTTGAACCATTTGGATCACTCAATCTATTGATCAAATCCTCAATTTATTTTTTGTTGTTCTCAATTTCACTCATTAAATTTTGTTGAGTGCTAGGAGGGGGTTGAGTGATTTGTGGAGGATTTTGATGTTGTGGTTGATTTTGATCTTGAGGATTAGGTTGGTCTTCCTGTTGAGGATTTTGAGGGTTTGCAGGTTGATTTGCATCTCCTAAAAATTCAAACAAATAGATATCAAATTCAACCTAAAACTAACAAATTCAAAACAAAAACCATAGAATCCTTACCTCTCACACTTCCTCCTCATCGTGGTGCCATTGTTGTGAAGAAATATGGATTGTTGGTGAAGAGATTCTCCTCTTAGAATGTGAGCGCGATATTGTGGGATTTTTGGCCACAGGTGCAACAAAAAAACCAGTCGAAATGCAAATGAGAGATTTGAATTTGTATCGTTTGTGCATTCTTGCTTGCTTTCTTGTATGTGTTATCATTTTTATCCTGTATTTGCATCAAATTTGAATCACTCCTAGCTAATATTCATACTTTGTATCTAGACGAGGTTGTATTACGCTAGGGCACAAGACACATCGTCACCTTGGTCCTTATACCTTGGTGCATAATGTCTAGTGCTATATCAAACATATGATTGCTCACTTTATTTTAATATAGCATGCCATTTTTCTTTTTCATCTACTTCTTATCTTGTATCATTCATCGTATCCATCCTTTGCCGTCTCATTCATTTCAAGAGCATATATGTGTTTTTTTCCAACCCACCTATCCTCTCGAGGGGGTATCATCATCCCATTTGAACTTAATATATTTTTCATCATCATATTCTTCTATCATCCCTTTCCTTCATTCATATTACTCCTCACTTCCTCAAGTGGTTGGGGCATCATCTTTTTTTCATCTATCCATACCTTAGCTTCTTTAAAATGATGTTACTCGACATGAATCTCACCATCTCAAACATCATCTCAAAGAGGAGCAAAATGTAGACACCCAAAATTGTCCATGTCATAATATTACCTAGTCGATACATGACCTTGTAAGACATTTTGTAATATTTTACCCTAGGTCATTATATTATCCCACTTATCCCATTTATTCCACTTAATCACCTTCCCAATTAATTAAATAAATCTCATTTATTTCATTAATTCCCCCTTCACATGTCTCAAAATAAATCAAATTAAATATTTGAATTAATCTCTCACTTATTGTCACATGACTACAACTCTTCACATGCACAAATAATTTAAATATTTTTATTATTTAAATTATGAGATCACCACTCAAATCCTATTTTTAGCCCCATTCATAGTGCATCATAGGCATCTTTTCCTCCAAAATAAATAATAGAATCCCACTATTTCCTCACATCCTAATTTTAGCCTCATGTCATAACCCACTTAATGTGTGTCATAGACACTAAAATAAACTTTTAATCTTAGCCATACATATCACAAATTTGACTTTTAATCTTGGCCATCAAATCAAATCAGCCTTCTCCTATAAATCAATCCTTTCACAGGCCATTTGGGGAGGATCTTCTTCTAGTATCCTTACTCTACCAAAATTTCTTTCAATATTCTCATCTATCTATCTATTTTTCTTCAATAATCTCCATCTTATTGTTATGCTATGAAAATGAGCAATCAACATATCAAATCATTCAATCCTTCAAAATCTTGCATTATCATGCAGGTGAAGAAGAACAATGGAGATAAATCAAATCTAGCTTGCTGATCGGTTTGCTTTGGTTTCTTGTTTTAATTTCCATGCTAGTTTGTGATCTGTTGTGCTTGTTAGGGTTTTTCATTATAATTTTTTTATGCATTTTCCCTAAGATTTTTACCCTAACCACAGGCATAATTTCTTTCATTTTCATTTCATTAAAGTGTAAAAAATGAAGAGATTTTGGTACTACAAGAAAGAGAGAAACCAAAATTGGAATAAAAGGAAACCAACAATATTTTGTAATTTAGGGAAGTGTTGATTGTTCATTCACCTTTGTGCTCCTGCACTAAACACACTTGGTAAGTGAAATTTTCCTTGAGTTGGTAAACTTAGGAACATTAAAAGGTGCATGGGATGGTAGTCCCATGTTTATTTTTTATCCACAACTACTCCTTGTCTATGGGAGCCTTCCCTCTTCTACTCAACCTCAACACTCAAACCACCTCCATTGGTGCTATCATATTTCTTTGAACAAATTTCTACCATAGGTCGACATTTTTTACCACCACATTCTTTTGGCCTACTATTCTTTGTTCCTTTATTGCACTACTGCAATAAATTAGAATCTAATCTATCCTTTCCTCTTGAAATATTCCCTTTAATTGGTTGCAAATCATTGTACTCAATTTGTTCATCTTCCTCTATTCACTACTTCTCCTCATTGCAACAAATAATAGAGTTAGATTATTTCTTCTACTTCTCATTCTCTTTAAAATAATTCAACATATATTGTTTTCCATCTTTTTGAATGGTATAAAAATTCTTTATACCATCATAGATGGCCTCCCTATCAAACTACCATGGCCTACCCAACCAAACATGACAAGTAGTCATAGGCATCATGTCACACAACACCCCATCTCTATAAGAGCTAATCTCAAAATTGACTAAACACTGCTCACTCAGTCATTTTGTGTTCCTTTTGTAAACAAGAAACTTTGTATGGATGAGGATGCTTACTCCTTTTCAAACCTATATTTTCTACCATCTCCTTTGAAACTAGGTTATTTTCACTCCCACTATCTACTATAACTTTGCAACACTTAACTCCAGCCTTGCACATTGTTCAAAAGAGACTCCTTCTTTGGGATGGTTCCTCCTCAACCACCTTTCTATTTACCAACACTCTCCTCATCATGAGAGATTCACCTTCTTTGGGGTCTTCACCTTTCAGGGATGCATCACCTTCCTCATCCTCTTGTTCTAGGTGGTTTCTTTCTACCCTCTTCTAATTGAGGAGACTTGTAAGAATGACGACCAACTTCTCCACATTGGTAAAACCACTTGGAAACCATCTACTACTGTCACCACATCCTCTCATTGACATATTTTTTTTTTTTGTTTTGTCCCACCTCTTTACTCCATTTGGGCTTGAATTCTTCTTCAATTTGCTTTCCTTTGTTGTTGCTCACTTGTCCCTTTTCAGTTGCAAATATTCTCAAGTTTTGGAATTGTTGAATTTCATTCTCATTAGTTTCTCCTCATCCTTTAATGCATATTGGTATGCCTCCTCCACCATAGTGATTTTCAACATACTCATTTCATCCTGAATGTTAAAGTATAAGCCATTCACATACCTAGCCATATTTTCCCTATCAATTTATGCCTTCCAAATTAAATGGCCAACTTGTAAAACTCCTCCATGTAATATTTTACACTCATATATTTTTGTTTTAGATTTTTCAACTTCTTAAATAAATCCATTTCATAGTCTCTAGGAATGAATTTGTTCTTCAACCTCATAACCAACTAGTTCTACCTCATTATCCAGGGATCTCCATCCATTTCTCACTCTCTTTGCAACCCTTTTCACCATAATGCAACATGACCTTTCAATTTCATTTAAGATAACTTTACCTATTGTGGGTCTCTAATTTCCTCCATTTTGAAGTATTCTTCTAGCTCTCCTATCCAATCAATTAACTCTTCTAGATTTAATGTTCATAGAAATTTTGGCACATCTATTTTACTAATTTTTGTCATTCTTCAAAGAGCTCTAAAAAATATTTCTTGAAAGAGATCTGATACCAATTGACGCAATCCAAGCACCTATCCCCTACCTAATTACCCAGAACAAAAAATCATAAAGAAAAATGCAACTTTGTTTTTATTTTCAATTTCAAATAACATAATACAAATATTTGAATTCTACAATATAGATTTTATGAAAAAATTAAAATTATGCCCTTAAATGAGGCAATCCCAAGTTGTGACAACTTGCTTTATGCACCCCTTTCCTCTTATCTATCCTCTATTCTGCATAGTCTCTTCCTTTGTTGCACACATCCCTTCCTCTATTACACACCAACTTATGTTTGATGCTCTCTATTGTCTTGTTTATTTACTTACCCGTGCATACCCCCTTCACTACTACACTTTTAGTTCTATTATTGATCTCTTCTTTTGGTTTTCACATGACCAATCCCTTTCCTCTCTCACCTAAACACTCTTTATTCACTATTGGTCATCCATTCTTTCACCTGCTGCACCTTGGGATTAGCTTGGTGTCTCCTTATCTTCACTTGATCAACCCCCATAAGCCTATCAAACTTTTCAAAACTGCCCCCCATTCTATTTCATTGATCCATATCATTTTATTGAAGATGAAAAGGAATCTTTTAAACATTCATTTCAAAATCGATCAATAAGGAAAAAAAAGAAAAATGTTACCTATAGGTTTCTCTTCAATTTTTAAAATAAATCATGTTGATCACCATTTAAATTAAAAGTCGATATTTTTACACTTGTTGACTTATGTGCTCAAATGCTTCTATGGGCTTCAACCAATCCATTTTTTCATATTCAATAATTAATATTTCATGAGGCATTAAGTCAAATGGTTCATGTACCTGGCATATGCTTTCACACTTCGCATGCATATCAACAAGGCAATTGAAACTATAATGAGTGAATGCCCATGCTCTTCCATCACATTCAGACCATGAGAATGTTGAAAGAGGCAATGGATATTTGGCCTTACATCATCCAATTTCATTTTCTTAAAATATTTTCTATCATCACATCTAATGAAACAGCATTTCTCAAAGGTATAATTACTTCCATCATTGTTTTGTTGAATTGTAAAAATTAAAGATGTTTAGGCACTACAAGAAAGAGAGAAACCAAGCGAAACAAACCAAAATTGGAATAAAAAGAAACCAATAGTATTTTTGTGGGTAGTGTTGATTTCTCATTCACTTGTGTGATCCTGTACCACCATTGCAACCAATTCAAACTTAAATTCATAGTTGATATTAGACAAGTCTCTTACAATCCTATCCATATTAGCTATAGCCTCTTAGCCTTAAAAAATATTTATATCATCTTCCCCTAAAGGTTTTGTATGAGTCCCCATTTTCTTCTACAACACTTCTAGCCTAATATTAATTTTGTTAATTTCCACATAAAACCATTTGGTGGGTGATAATGGTCCATTCCCACCAACTTAAATTTTCAACACCTATTTCATGTGTAGTGTACCCTTCCGATTATTTCCATCATATCATTCATTTAATATCTATAGTTCATACCAAATCACCATCACTCATCCTTATCTCATATCCATATCCTTCCCATAAATTTGAGCTTCTTGACATGAAGGGACATAGTTATCATTTATTCCATAAAAAATAATGTAGGGCTATATATTATTGAATGACTACATTTCCACCTTTATTATTCTTGAATTCATTAAAATAATTATAGGTAGAGGTTTCTTTCTCCTATTTTAGGAATCAACACTATCAATCACGTATTAAGAACTTACGTTATCTTATTTTGTTATATTTTTTAATCTTTTGGGCCTTAGAGCATTGGTATTTGTATACACCTAAAAATGGTTTGGATAAATCTGATTAATTAACCTTTAAATTCATCTATTAATAATAAATAGAAATATTTATTTATGTAATTCACATTCCATTTACTTCTATTAAATAAACAAATCCAATAGTTTATTTTTATTTAATTGTCAAATTCTTCTATCTTAATTAAATAAATAAATTCAGTAGTTTGTTTTATTTAAATATCCAATTCTTCTATCTTAATTAAATAAACTAAAATCACATAGTTTGTTTTAATTATCATCTCCCTTTTATTAAATAAATAAATTTCAAATATTTTATTTAATAATATATCTTCCCTCCAAAATTGAATAAAACAAATATTCAATTGAGCACATGTCTACAACTTTTCTCTCAACAAAGTTGAAAGCTTCAAGTTGTATTCAATTGTGCTTTTCCAATTAAGCACATGTCTACAAATTTTCTTTCAATAAAGTTGAAAGCTTTAACTTGCATTCAATTTCACTTTACCTTTCTAGCCAATTTTGAAACAAACTTTTATAGTTGGAAATAGCTGGATTCATGGATCCACAATTTCTTCCTAATCATTTTCCACAATATTTTTCTCAGGGAATGAATTTCCCCTTCTTCATCACCAAATTCTTCATCTTCTACCATTGATTTATCCAGATCCAATTTTAACCATTACTTGTTGCTACATTAGGAATTTCCTTTGAAAATATATAAAAGCAACCTCTTGCTACAAGAAATGGATCTCACTTGCATGCAATTTTAATCTATAGGAATCTTACTAAAGCATTTAGCATACAACATTTAGCAATTATCAAATAGAATCATTTTAGCAATAATATTAGATTATAATCATGTCACAACATATCATATTAGTTGCATCTTAAAGTTTATCATATCATATCGTATCAACATCACAACATAATAGCTTCTATTATCAATATCATATCTTCCATTATCATTCCTTTTTTTACAACATTTCACTTAGCTCATCATTCTCATTCTCTAGGTTTTCATTTTAACAATCACAGTGCATACAATCTGAGAGCCACTTTGATTTAATAAATCCTTGGAGCTAAAGAGCAATGGAAATTTTTTAGAGATTTTATTATGTTTTAGTTAGATTAAATATCTTGTTTGAATTCTCTAATAACATTGCATTAAGGTGTGTTGTTATTTATTTCACTTACACATATTTCCCACACACATAAATTAGTGCCCACTGTGGGGCAAAATCCCCACACTTAACATTTTTCTAGAAAGTAACTACAGATTTGACATGTTCATGTTTTAGCCTGATTGAGAGTTTCCATGACACATTCGATAGATATTTCAATGCATCAAAACACTATTTTTGAGCATCAAAACATTATTTTAGCACATTCGATCATTGCTATAGTGCATTTGACAATTATTTCAGTGCTTTCATTTATTCTTTTAGCGCAATCAATTTTTAGTGCATATGCTTAACATTTTAGCGCATATGACTATTTTTACAGAAAATTTAATCATTTTGATACTAATCTCTATTTTTTGTGCTACAAGTACAAGGTACGTTGGTCAAAGACAATTGTTGGAAACATTTGTGCTGGTCAAAGAAAAATATTACAAAGTTACTAATGGTGTTTGTAGGGTTTTTAACTTTTATTATTGCTTTCCTTTATTAAGTTAGGCATCTAGCTTAAATAAAAGGATAACTGAACCCCCTGTTTACTATGGTTGAAGTGATAGGCTTATGCTCTCACATTCACTAGGTGATCAGAATACTAGACTCACTTTTCATTCTTTACTAACACCTTTAGAGGGCCTACCGTAGTGGGAAAAATTACTCACCCTATGGGAATGACCTAAGTGGGAACAACCAAAGCCAGGTTTTCCAACCCACTATAATCAAAAGTGAATTTGAGGAAAGTTCGATATTCGACAGAAGTGTGCAAGATAACCATCCATAAATCCTTTGTTCTAAAGGTTGGGAGGTCTCATGTGGATTTTATCTATTTATCGCTCTGAATGGAAACCTTATCTACAAAATTTAAGTTAGAATCCAACCATGTCAGTTTTCAAATGCTTTATATACCATAGTGCAAGGGGAGGGAAGTATCTGCCCCCAAGATACTCACCATATAACTATCAGAGACCTTGATCAAAAGTGGAGGATTCAATTTTTGGTTAAGACTGAGAAAGGGAAAAAACACGGGTGCCCTCTAGGGGGTGACACGACTCTGTGTGAGCTGACATAATTCCAAGTGTGGGCTGTGATATTTTTAGTGACCTCTCGAGATAGAAAAGTTCTTGAATTATTTTTATTGTGTCATACCAGTGCAAATTGAAAGAATCAGACCTGATTCTAGAACACACACTATCTATTTAAAGCGTAGAATTATAAAAAATATTTGCAAACTTGTTGTTGTATGTGTAAGTCATTTTCAAAAGGAAATCATCCAATCAAAAAAATCATTTTCTAAATTCCACAAGAAAACCAATTAGATACAACATCATAAAATCAAAATTTATACCCTGGAATCAAACAAATTCACTATTTCAAACTAGAATTGAAAACAGACAGTCAAAATCTAAAATACTCCCAGAATAGCGCATTCACTTTTTGTTATAGAAAACCCAATTTGTTTAACAATACATTGACCCACCTTTTAGCACATCATAGGAACAATATGGCACATAGAAGGAAGAGTCTAGCACATTGAAAGAAAAATTTAGCGCATAGGAGTAATAGTACAACACATACAACCAGTTTAATGATGCATTCACCCAGTTTGTTAGCACATATGCTAATTAATTTAATGCATCCACCAAACCAAAAACTAGAGAGTTTTTCTCACTGTCTATGAAACCTTTTACACCAAAATTCAGATTTTTACCAGAATAGAAACATTTCTTAAATTGAAACTGAGTCTTAAAATTTTGAAAACTCAATCTTACAAGTGAAATTCTTCAAATTAAACTCAAATCTGCCATCCAAAAGTGTCTAGATCAAACAAATCTGATTAAAAGCCTAGTTTCATTATCATGATTTTTCATCCTACTTTAAGAAATGAAGTTGTATAATCATACTTGTCAACTTAGTCTGATCAATAGAATCTATCATTCTATTTGACTCAAGTTAACATACTTAACACTATATAAAACCAAGATCAAAGTTTAGTGGACAATTATAACACTTTTATGCCAATTTTTACAAGATGACAAAGACTAAAACTTCAAGAAAAAGAAACAAACATGTCTGAGATTGAGGAGACTCTATTCAATAGATCCAACCAAAATGACAATGATGAAATATTTGAAGAACTACAAAATGTGCAACAAGACCCTAAATTCCATAAGTTTATGGAGAAAATTTTGGAAAAATATGGGGGAAAGTATCTTTTGATGTTAGCTGATCTGGGTGTTAAAATTCCAAAAGACTTTGATATCAATAGACTAACAGGAACATCTAAAAGAGATGAAACTAAATCACCAAATACAGATGAAGTAGATGCAATGAAACATCAAGTACAAATCTTACAACAACAATTCCAAGATATGTAAATAGGGACAAATAAGAGATACTGGTTGTGGGGTATTTTTCCATACCCTTTTTCTCAAAATGTGAACATGATCCCATTTCCAAAACACTATGAGTTCCCCAAATACGATAAATAAAATGGGAAAATAGATCCTCTTGATCATGTAAGAGAATTTTGAGCTAGGAGTTTACAGTTTTCTCATGAAGACCCATACTTGATGAAGCTATTTCCAAGGAGCTTAGGTGGACAATGTATGGAGTGGTTCTCTAAATTAACTCCAAGAATTAGATCCTTTGAATATCTGATTGACAAGTTTATAACTCAATACTCATACAATATACAACATGATATCACAATGAAGGAGCTTTGCAATACTAAAAAATATAAAGGTGAAAGATTTCTCTCATTTTTGCAAAGATGGAGAAGGTTGTTTGCAAGATATCCACGTTCCATACTTGAAAAGGAAAAGATGGAACTATTCATGGATAATTTAAATGATGACATGAGTTATAGACTTGAACTACAATATCCACCTACATTCGATAAAATGATAGAGAATGGTCTCAAGATAGAGGAAGCTTTGGTAGAAAGAGGATTTATAAAAAGCAATGAAGGATTAAACAATTTCAATTCCTCTAATCACAACAACAACGAAAAACCCAAGTTTTGGAAAAAGTAAAGAAATGCTAGAAATAATGATGTTGTGACTGAAATGCAAAACATGAAACCAATATTTAATTTAACACCAACTGCAACTAAGACAACCCTAGAAAATAATAGAGGCAACAATCTAAATGAAAATCAAAACAACAATTCAAATAATGTTGGATCTAAATCATCACCATTCGAAAAGTCATCAAATCAGAGGAAATTCATGCCTTTAAGACAATCAGTGGAATCAACATTCAAGGAACTAATTGAAGCTAAACTTGTAACATCACAAGAAGCACAAAATTTGGATCCACAAGTCAAACCATTTTGGTGGAATGGCACATTATTGTGACTATCAAAACAATAAAGGTCACAAAACAAATGATTGTTGACAGTTGAAACATTTGATCCAAGATTTGATTGAAAGCAAGAAAATATTTGTTGAAGGACCACAAACAAAAAATGATCATGGAGCTTTCAAAAATCCTTTACCCAATTATGACAAAGGTGAACCATCCTCTTCAAATGGTAAAGGAAAAAATGTAAATTTCGTTTATGAAACCATTATTCTCAATGTTGAGGTAGTTGGAGATCAAACAAACAACACTCAAATCAATGATAAACATGACCTTGTTGTTGCTAAAAATAAAATAAAATAAATTGTTGTTGTTGATAATTGTATTAAAGACATGATTGCAACTGATTATCAAACTCATAAGGAAGAAATTTATGACAACAATAGCACCATTATAGCTAATCATCAAACTACAAACATGGCTGCAAGTGAAAATCAGAGAGAATCAAGCATATCAACCAGTTAACGTGACAACAAGGGGACAAGCTAAGGTAATACTGAAAGGAGTTGAAAATAAATCATCTGATGCTCCTTCTATAATCAAAACAATTGTTTCCCCTACTAATCAATACAACATAATCGATCAATTGAAGAAAATATCAACACAAATCTCAATATTAAAGCCCTTGAAAATATCACCAGCACACAAGGAGATCCTAGAACAAGCTCTTGTTGCCACAACAATACCTAATAATTTGGAAGCTAACCAATTCCAGGCTATAGTGGGACACTTAACCACTCCTCACTACCTATCCTTTTCTAAGCATGATGATGTGTCACTAAACCATCCACACAATTTTTTCCTTCACATTGGGGTTCTCATTCACAAACACTGAGTAAAGCGTTTTCTTATAGATGGTGGAGCTGGTTTGAATATTTGTACTTTAAAAATTATATGTGCAGTTGCACTAGGATATTATGATAATGCTATTGTCCCAAGAAGGAAAATCACAATAAAATAATATGATGATGAAGATAGATCTTCCAAGGGATTGATTATTCTACCTATCCAAGTGGGACCAACTGTGAAAGAAATAATCTGGCAAGTGTTGGATAAAGATTTGATATATAATTTATACTTTTAGGATGTCCATGGATTCATGAGATGCAAATAGTGTCGTCCACCTATCATCACTGTTTGAAGTTTCTAGTCAATGGAAAATAAATAACCATATTATCTGATTCAAATAATCCCCAACAATGCAACATGCTTTTATTCCTCATAACAGGGAAGCTAACACTCCAAATTCATCAAACAATGAGAATCAATTAACTATTATTTCAAAATGGGTTGAAAAGAAAGACCAATCAAAGGAAAAAATTATTGCTGATTCTACCATAGCGAACAATGAGAATTTTTCATGAAAACAATTCAATAAAAAGATCCAGTCAATAGACAAAGGCATGGGAGAGTATTCCATTCAACAATATTTATGTCTTTCACAATTTCTGCCTACACCAAGAACTTATGGATAGTCGTCAACATCAATGCAACAATCATCACTACCTACTACAACTCTTGATGGTAGATTTGTAAAGCCTGGCACTTTTATTGAAGAATCAGAAGATAAGGTTGTTCTAAATTAGCTCTACAAAGATGAGGAAGCATCTACAATAGAAACCCCTAACATACAAATGGATAAATATGGAAAAGGAAAGACAATCCTAGAGAAGATGGGGTATGAAGGACAAGGACCTATCGATAAAAGGAAGGACAACATTGTAGAACCTATTCAACCTCTCACACTTCAAGCCAAAGACAAAAATGGATTAGGATATACAAAAGAATCAAAAGAAGAAGAAACCCAAAAGGTTGTTGAAAGAATCCTACAACTACAAGCTAGTGATAAATATGAGACAAAATCTAATGAATATGAGTGGGATTCACTATCTGAGGTATCCTTTGAAGACAAAAAAATGGATAAAATACAAATTTATGCACCTACACATGAGTAGGGACAAAGCTCAGGGACTAGATCCCTTGTGTTTGGATCACATAATATCAAGGACTCAAGTGATGATGAACAAAATTTGAGTGAGATAGACTTGGAGGAGAGTAGCATTATAAATCTTGACACCCACACTAAAATATTTGATGATATTGCTATTTGGACTTTCATTGTTGTTGATCTTCAATAAACCGATGATTTATTACCCTTACTACACCTTAAACTTATTGACTAGGACAAAATTGATCTTTCTAACATTCCTACCTTTGTGAATGATGATGCCATTATTAACTTTCTTTGTTCCAACAACCTTGACACAAGTTCTATCCACAAAATTCATAATGAAGCGTCAAGTCAAGGGGGGCTCAAATCTTCTAGCTACAAAAAAGGAACTATCTACAAAGGATCTAATGGTGAAAACCATTTAATGGCATTGTTAGATCTAGAAAATATAAAAATAAAGAGCACATTTGATATTGAAAACATCACTCAGGCACTGAAATATGGTGGATTTGACAGTCTCCCAAATATTATCACAAGAGATCATCAATGTTGGTTGAGCCAACTCTAGTCTATCAATGTGGGCACAAAAGACAAAGTAAAGATATTACATATGGCGACATCAATGACTGAACAAGAAAATCCAACATTCACTAAGTTCTTTGAAGAATGGGAAATCAATTTTTCTTGGTCTTACTCTGATATGCCAGGCTTAGATCCAGATCTCTTAATGCATCATTTATCTCTACCTATGGGGGTAAAACCTATCAAGAAAAAGATAAGAACAATGCATCCACATATCGCCTTGTTGGTGAAGGCGGAGCTTAAGAAATTGTTAGATGATGGTTTCATTCATCCAATTGATTATGCTGAGTGGATATCAAATATTGAACCTATTTATAAACTAGATGACAGTATCAGGATATGCACCAAATTTAGGGATCTCAACAAGGCACGTATGAAGGATGAATTCCCTTTACCAAAAATTGACATTATTATAGACTTGACAGTTGGGCACACCATGTTATCATTAATGGATGGTTTCTTAGGTTATAATCAAATCAAGATAGCACTATATGATCAAGAGAAGAAAACATTCACCTATCCATGGGGAAAATTTTGCTGGAACATAATGCCTTTTGGATTGAAAAATGCAAGGGCTACATATGACATAGCAATGAAAACCATCTTCCACGAAATGATGCATACTTTTATGAAGGACTATGTGGAAGATATATTGGAAAAATCATATACTAGAGAAGGACATCTTCAAATCCTAGACAAAATATTCACTCGTCTAGAAAGGTTTAATGTTAGATTAAATCCCAAGAAATCTGCATTTGGTGTAACATTGGTGAAACTTCTAGGATACATTGTTTCATAGAAAGGTATTGAAGTAGATCCTACCAAAGTCAAAGCTATTATGGAGATATCACCACCTAGAAACATCATTTAGCTACGATCTCTACAAGGAAGGCTTCAGTCAATCCGAAGGTTCATTTCTCAACTAGCATACAAGATTCATTTGTTCAATCACTTGTTACATAAGAATGTCTCTTTCAAATGGGATGACAAATGTGACTCTACTTTCAATCAACTAAAATAATATTTTATGTCTCCACCCATACTGGTGCCACCTATAGAAGAAAAGCCATTACTTATTTATATAGAAACAATGGATATTTCATTAGGCATTCTATTGGCACAAGAGGTGTTGGATGTTGTGGTTTTCATTGATGTCAACACTATTAGCATTGGTGATTCTGAAGGTTTTATATGTCAAGGAGATTGAGAAAATTTTAATAAATATATTGTAGGCAACTAGTGAAGCTGAGAAGGTCAGAGTGATGGAAAATTTTTTTCATTGATGATCAAGAATCATGCACTAAAGGGTTTTTTGTTGAGCTTATCTAGTATGTTGTTCAAAAAAATTAGAGGTACACATCAAGAATTGAGAAAGTTATGAAGCCCTGTGTTCCTACAATTATTGAGTTACTGTAGCAAGTGTTTTTGGAAGAGAGATTTTGATTCTGGTGAATTTGGTTGTTGTGTATGTTTCTGAGATGATCAATGATGTTTCTAGATCATGATCTATTAGCTTAGTATGTCCGCATTGATCGACATGTTCGTGATTGAAGATTCCTTCTTTGTGTGTTCAAGTTTTTCATGTTCTTGGCTGACATGATGATGATAACATGTTGCAAATCCTTATGGATTAATATTTTATTGTTTGGCATGCTCGAGGATGTTGATTTAGGTCCTCACTATGTTTTTATTGACTTAGGTTGGTGCACATTAAGATTTGTTCATGTATTGACGCCAACAAGTTGTAATTCATTTATTTTGTGGCCAACAGAGTTGTTAATGGAAATTCATGTAGTAGATATATAAGAGTGATTGTCTCTTCATTATAAGTGTGAGTAAAGGTGTATGTCCATGTGTATATGTGCAAATAAATATTTGATCATCCGATTGCAGAGCACAATGTGAAGAAGGTTGAACAAAGTATATTTGTGCCTAATCAGAACTTTAATTAGGCTTATTAAGAAGCTAATTTCTCAATTCATGTTCATTAGATGGATTTAATTTGATTGTCTTATGTAAGGTAGTGAGCCTTCCCTTTGAGAAGTGAGCTCTAGGCAGTGTTCATGAATGCAAGTACATTATTTATTCATTCTTCATTATACTTTTAATAGGGTATAATCTTGTGGACTAACATCCATTGTGGTTTTTTCCCTAACAGGGTTTCCACATATAAAATATTGGTGTTCATGTGTCTCTGATGTGTTATTTTTCTATGCTTGCACTGTTAATTATCAAATCTAAGATTAAAGGTTGGTTAATGTTGAATAAGTTTGATTTCGGTAACAACTGATTCACCCCCCCTCTCAGTTGTCTATCCTTGTTTTGTCAACAATTGGTATTAGAGCTAGTTCCTCTGTAGATGTATAATATCTTAAGGTGATCTGAGATGGCATCATACAAGAAGGATAGTCCTAGATTCGATGGTACAAACTACTCTCTATGGAAATTCAGAATGGAGTGTCATTTGAAGTGCATTGGTGAGACCTTCTGGAAGATTACAAAGAGTGCATACACTATTCCTCAGAATGGTCCATCCACTACTAATGAGATCAAAGAAGTAGAAACTAACACTAGAGCTATAAAAGCATTGATAAGTGCTTTGATAGATTCAAAGATGACAAATGTGATAGGTTTGAAGACTGCACATGAGATCCGAATAAAGTTGGAAACATTGTATGAAGGAGATGCACTAGTGAAAAGTGTTAAGCTAAAAAGTATGAAAGGAAAGTGGGAGAACACAAAGATGAGTGAAGATGGAAACATATTTTCTTTCTCACAAAAGGCAAATGAATTAGTGATGGAAATTAGATGTGTTGGTAGAACCTTGGACAAAGATGAAATTGTGGCTAAGATACTTAGATTTGTGCCTACTTATTACAAAACAAAAGCTCATGCTATTGAAGAGCTCAGGATAGTAACAAATGCTACAAGAGACATGTTGATTGGAAAACTTTTTGCCTTTGAGTTAAGTGAATTTGGTGAATCTTCTCCAAAGACACAACCTACATTCAAAGCTATTGTATCTATAAAAATCCAATAGAGATATAATCCGAGAGAGAGTTCCAAGAAGACATTCAAGTATGAAGAAGAGATGAAACTAATTGAAGATTAAGAAAGAGAGCTAGAAGAATTGGAAGCATTGATTGTGAAAAGAGAAGCGAGAGGACAAGGAAAATACAAAGAAAATTTTCCTATTAAATGTTTCTCTTGCAGTAAGATAGGTCATTTTGCATCAAGGTGTCTTGAAAGAGTCTCTAAGTATAAACCTGACAAGACTAGATTTCAAAAGAAATGTTATTATGTTGAAGAAGGTATTACTGATGATGAATTTGGAAATTAAGATGAATGGGTATTCATTGCTATCAAGGAAAATAGTTTGGTGTTCACTAAATCAACTAGTAATTAGAATGCTGAGAAATATCTTGTAGCCAAGATTGATGAGAAGGATGAGTGGGTGATTGATAGTGGATGCTCACATCATATGATTGGTGATAAAAGAAAATTTATAAGATTGGAAAAATATGATGGTGGTGTTGTAATATTTGGAGATAACAATGCTGGCATGATTTGTGGTAGAGGCACTATTTCTATTGGAGTTAAATGCAATATTGATGATGTTCTATATGTTGAAGGTTTGAAGCACAATTTGTTGAGTGTTGGAAAAATGGTTGACAAAGGTTACAATCTTTAGTTCAAGGATGGTAAGTCCAAGATTTTGGGAATCTTGGGAAATGTGATTGCTTTAGGTACAAAGACAAGAGGTAATATTTTTCACTTGAATGCTGCTAGTGAAAGTTGTTTGATTGCTCAAGTTGATGTAAGTTGATTATGGAATAGAAGGTTGTGTCATGTGAACTTTGGTAACATTGTCAAAATAAGCTCCACACAAGTAGTCAGAGATCTACCTAAGTTAGTGAAGCATACTAACATTATATGCAAGGAATGTCAGATGGGAAAGTAGACGAGAATTTAATTTCAGGGCAAACACCATCATCCAAATGGAGTACTAGATTTGGTACATACTGATCTATGTGGTCCATCCAGAATCAGAAGTCTACAAGGAGAAAGGTACTTTATGTTGCTTATTGATGATTATTCTAGAATGGTTTGGGTTTCTTTCTTAAGAGAAAAATGTGAGGCATTTGGGGAATTCAAAATCTTTAAGGCTATAGCAGAAACTGAGATAGGTTTGAAGATTAAATGTTTGAGATCAGATAGAGGTGGTGAATTCACTTCCTGGGAGTTGAATTCATTTTTTGAAAGCATGGAATAAAAAGATAGTTATCTACTCCTCGGACCCCACAACAAAATGAAGTTGTTGAGAGAAAGAATAGAAAAATATTAGATGCTTCCAAAAATATGATGTTGGAACGTAATGTTCCTCATTCCTACTAGAGAGAAGCTATAAGCACTACAGTTTACACTATCAATTAGGTGAATGTCAATGGTAATTTTGGTAAGAATCCTTTTGAGCTATGGTTTGGTTATAAGCCTACTGTTGATTATTTCAAAATATTTGGAAGCATATGTTATATTAAGAGAGATGAAGATATTGGAAAGTTTGAAGCTAGAAGTGATGAAGGAATCTTTCTAGGTTACTCTACTAAGAGGAAATCCTACTGGTTCTATAATAAAAGATTGAAGAATATGGTTGAAAGTGAAAATTTCAGATTTGATGAGGATATTGAAAGATCATCCAGGTATTGCAGATATGATTTAGATGACCAACAAGATAATACCAAGAATGGAAAGGATGAGCACACAAAATCAAGTTCAAACTATTTTGGTGAATTAAGAGAATCAAGAAGAAGAAGATAGTGGAAATGTAGAAAGAAATCAGAAGAACTCAAAACTCCAAGATATGTGAAGAGAAGTCATTCTGAAAGTTAGATCATAGGAGACAATAAAAAAGTTGTACAAACCAGAAGAAGGATTGCATAAGAATATTGTTTGATATCCAAGACCAAGCCTATTGCTATATTATGTGATAACTCAAGTGCCATAAAAATTTATAAGAATCTTGTGCTAAACTCTAAGATATAGCATATATCTACCAAGTATCACTTTTTGAGAGACAAAGTGAGTGAGAAAGAGGTCAGATTGGAGTATTTTCCTACGAAGGAACAAATTGCAAATATCTTCACCAAACCGTTGCCTAAGGATACATTTGAGTATCTCAGAGGCAAGTTAGGGGTAATTTCCCCTCCTAATGTGAACTAAGATTCAAGTCCTTGTATCAATCCGTGGACTCATAGTCAAATCTTATTTTGGATTGATGTTGTGGTGGATGCTACTTAGGGTGAGTAGTCAGATGATTCAAATGATATGTGATCAGAGCATGTGTACCTTTTCCATTCATGTCAAAGGGGGAGAAGAATAATGTGAAAAAATATTGAAGAAAGGGGGAGAAGAGTCAAGAAAGGGAGAGAAGAACTATTAGAGGAGAACTGCAAAAAAAAAGGATAAAATTACGTGAACAACCAGTTGTGTTGATGGTACTATTTTTAACATCATGTTTTTCCATCAATGCCAAATGGGGAGATTGTTTGATGTTGTGGTTATGTTGCTAATATGTGGTTGTCATTGATATCAGCACTATTGGCATTGGTTATTCTAAAGGTTGTATATGTCAAGGAGATTGAGAGAATTGTAATAAATATATTGTAGGAAGCCAGTGAAGCTAAGAAGGTCAAAGTGATGGAAATTTGTGTTCGTTGATGATTAGGAGGTGTACACTAAAGGGTTTTGTGCTGAGCTTATCTAGTTTTCCGAAAGTTTCAGTGGTATGCATCAAGAATTGAGAAAGTTATGAAGCCTTATGTTCCTACAATTATTTAGTTACAATAGCAAGTGTTTTTGGAAGATGAGATTGTAATTTTGGTGAACTTGGTTGTTGCGTATATTTTTGAGATGATCAATGATGTTTCTAGATCATTCTCTATCAGTTCAATATGTCTGCATTGATCAACATCTTTGTGATTGAAGATTTTTCCTTGTGTGTTCAAGTTTTTCATGTTCTTGGCCAATATGATGATGATAGCATGTTGCGGATCCTTGTGGATTAATATTTTATTTTTTGGCATGCTCAAGGATGTTGATTTAGGTCTTCACTATGTTGTGATCGACTTAGGTTGGTGCACACTAATATTTGTTCTTGTATTGAGGCCAACAAGTTGTAATTCATTTATTCTATGGCCGATAGAGTTGTTGATGTAAATCCATGTAGTGGATATATAAGAGATATTGTCTCTTCATTATTAGTGTGTGTAGATATGTCTATCCATGTGTATATGTGTGAATAAAGATCAGATCATATGATTACAGAGAAGAGTGTGAAGAAGGTTGAACGAAGTATATTTGTGCCTAACTGAAACTGTAATTAGGCTTATGAAGAAGCTAATTTATCAGCTCATGTTCATCAAATGGATTTAATCTAATTGTCTTATGTAAGGTAGTGAGCCTTCCCTTTGAGCAGTGATATCTATGTAGTGTGCCTAAATTCAAGTGCATTCTTTATTCATTCTTCATTATACTTTTAACAGGGTATAATCTTATGGAATAACATCCACTGTCATTTTTCCCTTAACAGGTTTTCCACATATAAAATATTGGTGTTCATGTGTCTCTGATGTGTTATTGGTTTATACTTGCACTATTAATTATCAGATCTAAGATTAAAGTTTGATGTATTTTGAATAATTTTGATTTCAGTAACAATTGATTCATCCCCCCCTCTTATTTTTCTATCTTTTTTTTCCAACAAGAGGATCATGCAAGAAAGGAACAAGCTATTTACTATATCACTATAACTTTGAATGGTTATGAGATCTGTTACACTTTCATTGAGAAAGCTTGTTTGGTGGTAGTGTTTTCTACTCAAAATCTATGCCATTATATGTTAACCCACACAGCTAAACTCATAGCAAAAATCGATCAACTAAAATATGTGCTCAACAATGTTGCTTTAATAGGAAGGCTAGCCAAATGGGTCATGATCTTGTGTGAGTTTGATATTCAATATGTAGATCACAAAGCCATCAAGGGACAGGTAATAGTTGATCAATTAGTTGAAGAACCTCTATAGGATAATCATCCAATGAGCATTGAATTTCCTGATGAAGATGTTTTCACCATCACACCACAACATGGATCAGGTGTTGGGATCTTATTTGTCATACCTCAAGGATACACCATTCCAAATTCCTACAGACTCAGTTTTCCTTGTACTAATAATCTAGTTGAATATGAGGCATTAATCATTGGCATGGAAGTAGTAGTAGAATGGAATGTCATAGAGCTATAAGTCTATGGAGATTCATAATTGGTCATTAATCAGGTAAATGACGATTATCAAATAAGGGATGACAAGATTCTGCCATATAAGAAAATGATGGATGATTTAAAAAAGTACTTTGTCCAGATTAAATCTAAACAAATACAAAGGGTAGATAAAAAAGTTGCTAATGTTATGGATATAATAGCTGGGTATGTGCAGGATCATCATGGAAAAAATAGGCCCTTAAGTGGCAAAAAATTCAGAAAAATTAGAGTTCGACATCTTGACATTAGAATTTGAATAAGTTATCTATATTATTTCAAAAATATGTAAGAATATAATTTGTAGAAAATTGAATCTAGTTTTTAATTACTATGTTTATTTACAAAAATATAAAATCTATTTGGTGAAAATTTGAAATTTCAATACAGTAGTACCTAAAATTCAAGGAAAAAATAAGAAGTAGGTGTCTGTCTGACCACCCTAGCCACATTAAAATGATAATAGTTTTTTATAATATTTATATATAAGTAAAGAACTCATGTCCCGATGTGATGCATATTTTTTTGTAATTTTTTTCCAAGTAAATAATTAATTATAATTTTTTTATGAAAACCTTTAAAAAATATAAAGACTCGTATGTCTAACCACCTTAACTTGGTCAAAACTTCATGAAATTCATTTTTTTCCTTTTTAATGTTATATTATGCAAAAAATAGAATGTGACACATGTTTTGGATTAAAAAAATATGATACCATTTGAAAGCTATAGATGTTTTTCAATCAGCCTAAAAATCAACACTTTAGTCGTAATTCAATAGAAAATGAATAATAATAATTTATTAAATTCAAAGTAAAGAATAATTTATATTGGTGGAAAATTGAGAATCTCCTTTAAAAACCCTTTTCGTTTCATCAATTTTGGGTAAAAAAAAAGTCATCAGCCACATACCCATCATATTGCCACTTTTTGGCCTATCATGATCTTGCACATACCCAACTTCTCTCTTATAGATACTAGAAATTTGAAGACATTATGAGTTTATGGTGGAACAAGTTTCTAATCCTTCCCATGAAAATCCTGAATCCCAAGTAATATGCAATATCATTGACCGTGAAAACTCCATCCATGGGAAGATTTATACTTACTTAAAAGACAGTATCCTCCCTCCTGATCTTTCTTGAAACCCAAAATGAAATTTCATTCACCATCGTAGGACATACCTTGATTTTTGACATACTTTACCATCGAGGTCTTGATGGTACTCTTCTACGATGTCTAGAATGTAATGAATCTGAGTCAACCTTGCATGAGATTCATGAAGGTATCTACGAGACTCACTCAAGTGGTTTAACTCTAGCGAAGAAACTCCTTCATTTAGGGTATTACTGGTTGAACATGGAGAATGAATCTTATCAGTATGTAAAGACATGCTAAAAATGTCAAAATCCATGGCAACCTTGTACATGCACCGACACAAGAACTACAACCTTTCACAACAACATGGCCTTTTTGTCAATGGGGATTGGATCTGGTAGGTAAAATCCACCTGTCTTCATCAAATGGACATAAGTTTATCATTACAACCACAAAGTACTTTACAAAGTGGATTGAAGCAGTACCCCTAACCAAAGTCACAACAAAACAAATATCCTATTTTATCTTAAATTACCTTATTTTTCGGTATGGTATTCCTTAGTCCATCATCACCAACAATGTTAGACCTTTTAAGAATCAATATATCCAATAGCTATGTGAGTGGTTCCATATCTAGCATCTCTTTTCAACACCATTCTATCCTCGGGAAAATGGCTAGGCAAAGGCCTCAAACAAAACCATTTTGAAAATCTTGAAGAAAACAGTCAATGATGCTGGACAAGATTGGCATGTTCAATTGAATCCTACTTTATGGGCATGTTGAACTATTATCATAACACCTACATGTGCTACAACATATGATTTGGTATATGGATCAAAAGCTATTCTACCTATTGAGGTAGAAATACCATCACTTCGTGTGTCGCTAAAAGAGATCATATCATACGAGGATTATCGAGTGTCTAGACTTTAGGAGCTAGAACTGTTAGATGAGTGTGATCACCAAGTGGTGGATCATTTGAAAGCATACCAACAAAGGATGTCCAAAAGCTATAATCACAGATTCAAACTAGGGTCATTTCAGGTAGGTAACTTGGTCTTAAAAGAAAACCCTCGCAATCAATAAGATCATGAGAAGGGTAAATTTGAACCAAATTGGCTAGGCCCCTTCATCATCATATCATTCTATGGATTAGAAGCTTATAAATTATCAACACCTGAAGGGGATCTGTTTGATGAACCTATCAAAAAATCCACCTCAGAAAGTTTTATACTTACATTATTTTAGTGCATGATGAAAGTTTTGAAAATATCAAAAAAATCAAAATATTAAGAAAAATACAAAAAAAAGGGGAAAAACAAAATAAATCATTGCCTTGATGAAAACCTAGCAAACAGGCATCTTGGTAAAAACAAAGAAAATCAGAAAAGTGTAATAAAAACAAGTGGTGAAAACCTAGCAATAGGCGCTAATTGTGATAGACCAGTTTTTCCATCTATTTGAGCATGTCTTAAACGGTCATCTTCGCCATCACAGTGATTATCATTGAGAATATCATGTACATTCCTAGCAATGTGGTTGTGTCTCACCCTAGCTTGGGGGAAAAATCATGAACTCACTAGGGGCATCAACAAACAAGAAAAAAATAGTATGACAACACATCAAACACATTAATCATAGGGAACATAGCATCAAACAAACAACAAAGCATCAAAAGATCAAAAAATCCAATCCAATAACTTCAATCAATCAACTGCATCAAATCTAAATGGATGATATTCTTTTGAATCATGATTTTACTGCTTAAGCTTGAGTGGTCAAATGTTGCTCTTTGATTTTTTTTTTTATCATATCTTTGGAGCATCTCAATGTTGTATTGCACTAGAGAAGAAAGAAAGAAGTATGATTTTTCTTGACTACTGTCTAAGAATTGATCATTATTCTTATGTGAATTGTTGCGAGACGTGCTCTACCAAGTATCACTGAGGACATTTCAGAACTTTCATAGAAAAAATGATCGATTATTGTCTATCTAATTATACCTCAACGCTTGTGTTAACTTGCAATATAAAAAATCATGAAAGAAGTACTTAGGTCATCATGGTCTATCTTATACCATTGATGCTTGTACTCACTTTCAACATTTCCAAGAATCAATGATGATAAAAATCACGCTATATAGATTGTTAAGAGGATAACTTTTGCATAAATAGATTTGCATACATAACTTAGATTGCATTCATATTAGCTTTACATCTATAGAATAGATTGTTTCCAAGTTGGAAAATATTTTCAAAGACAATGTATATCTATCATTTAAAGGACTGAGTATACTTGACATAAACAAAAATATAACATTCTCATGAAGTTGCATTATCATATCAACATTCATCTATGCATCACATCATCTATTCTACATCAAAAAAACCAAAAACAAATCATGCATATAGGTGCATTATCATATCATACATTTATCCATGCATTAGATCATATATATTTACATTAGATAATATAAAAATAGATTTTCATAACACATCAATTTTCATTATCACATCAATCATTCATTTATAAATTTGATCACATATTTGGATTTTTAGATCATACATTTATCCATACATCACATCATATACTTGTGCACTAAAATATCAAAACAAGTTGCATCACATATCATTAGCATTATCACATTCATCTCATGACATTTTGAATTAACATTATTTAATATTACATCCATACATCATAGATCCATCAATGCATATTAATAAAGTCATCATATAACATCACATGGCATATAGAATAAAAAAAAAAAAATCATAGATAACCATCATGAAATCAAATAGAACACATATAGATCATGAATCCATTGTATATCATATAAAACTCAAAAACCATAATGTAGGTATACAATGAAGTCTGAGTACATGTCAAGAAATACAATAACAA
>CM021102.1:739852061-739891857 GCA_007115665.2 Sequoiadendron giganteum
CCAAGGAATCTCATAACCACAAATGCTATCATCCTCAAAAACCCTGCACAAGGCATCAGTACCTCCCTGCTCAGTATGATCATACAAAACCAACTCTCCAACAATAGGTATCCTCAATAAATGGTACACATCCTCTAAAGTCACTATCATCTCACTAGTAGGTAGGTGAAAGGTGTTATGCTCACTATGCCACCTCTCAACAAGGGCTACCAAGAGTCCTCAATTAATCCTAATCTATGGCATATATAATAAGGAAGATAATCCACAATGGGAAATCACACTATCTCAAGTTGTGTCAGTTGAGGTATCAAATCAAATGTCCTTCAAAACCGCTCAAAAATTTGAAGATTCACCAAAGGCTCCTATAATCACAAAGATTTATAAATCAATTAACTTTCAAATCAATTGAAATTAGTTAGCCTATCAATCTAATCAACTTTGGTGAGAATTTGATCAATTCTCATGAGCATCAATCTATCAATCAACCTTTTCTATCATGAGGTTAATCAATCAAGTTATCAATCAACCTTGTCTATCATGAGGTTAATCAACTGATTTATCAATCAACCTCACCTATCATGAGGTTAATCAATCAACTTATCATTCAACCTCACCTATCATGAGGTTAATCAATCAAATCATAATTGATCCTCACCTATCATGAGGTCAATTATCATCAAAAAAACATTGAATCTCACCTATCATGAGATCAATAATCATCTAAATCCATCAGGATCAACAGTCAAAATCAAATGAAAGGCTGGCAAGATCGACAAACATCAAAGACAAGGAGTTAACTAACAATTTCAACATTTTAACTTGAATGCAATAAAACATGAGACTATCAATGCGCAAAATATCTCAATGCGCCATTTCAGTCCATCATTGCACTAAAACAGGAATTCAACACACAAAATTAGAGAATGCACCATTTTAATCCATCATTGTGCTAAAACAAGAATTCAATGCATAAAATCAGTGAATGTGCCATTTTAGTCCATCATTGTGCTAAAACAAATAATCAATGCTTAAAATCAGTAAATGCACTATTCTAGCCTATCATTGCGCTAATCTAATCTACCAAAGCACTAATTCAACCTATGCGCTAAAAATCTTATTCAAATGCGCTAAATGCCTAATCCTATGCATGAAATCAATGAATGCACTATAACAACAATCTAATGCACTAATTCAAAATTTCAAAGCGCTAAAATAGGGAAAACCAAAAATAAAATGCAAAAATGGAGGGGAAATCAAATTTTATGAATTACGAGGAGGTTATTGAGGTATGTACCAAAGGTCCATACGTTGTTGGGTGGCTATGTCATCGCATGCACTTGAATTGATGAGTGTGGTAGGGAATCGCCATCTTGCTCCAATCACATAATTTTCTCAATCACTATCAAATTCAAAATCAAAATGCATAAATGAACTTCTAAATCAACTTTTTAACATTTTAAAGGTTAATTAAGTGGGATTTTTATGGCATTGATTTATTTTTTTTACCAAGAGGGCTTAATTCATTATTTCATCAATGGGGCAACTTCAACAACATTTTTCAGGAGATTAATCGCTTCATTATCAAATCATCATCAACTCATCATAAACTCATAAAAAATTTCAAAATTTCAAAAAAATCAGAAAAATTCAAAAAATCATTGATTCATCTCCAGAGGGGGCATACATCCGTTATCATTTAAAAATCAACATCTGGGGCATGTCATAAAATATTTCTCAACACTAGCAGCAAAATTGATTCTTTGAAGCAATATGTAAACACATCACTTCAAAGAGGGGAAAAATGTATACACCTAAAAATGGTCTGGATAAATCTGATTAATTAAATACAATTATTTGATTAATTAACCTTTAAATTCATCTATTAATAAATAAATGGAAATATTTTTTTATGTAATTCATATTCCATTTTCTTCTATTAAATAAACAAATCCAATAGTTCGTTTTTATTTAATTACCAAATTCTTCTATCTTAATTAAATAAACAAATTGAATAGTTTGTTTTATTTAAATATCCAATTCTTCTATCTTAATTAAATAAACTAAAATCGCATAGTTTTTTTAAATTATCATCTCCCTTTTATTAAATAAACAAATTTCAATTTTTTTATTTAATAATATATCTTCCCTCCAAAATTGAATAAATCAAATATTCAATTGAGCACGTGTCTACAACTTTTCTCTCAACAAAGTTGAAAGCTTCAAGTTGTATTCAATTTTACTTTTCCAATTAAGCGCATGTCTACAAATTTTCTTTCAATAAAGTTGAAAATTTTAACTTGCATTCAATTTCACTTTACCTTTCCAACAAATTTTGAAACAAACTTTTACAGTTGGAAATAGTTGGCTTCATGGATCCACAATTTCTTCCTAATCATTTGCCACAATATTTTTCTCAAGGAATGCATTTCCCCTTCTTCCTCACCAAATTCTTCATCTTCTACCATTGATTTATCCAGATCAAATATGAACCATTACTTTCTGCCACATCAAGAATTGTCTTTGAAAATCTATAAAAGCAACCTCTTGCTATACGAAATGGATCTAACTTGCATGTAATTTTACTCTACAGGAATCATACTAGAGAATTTAGCATACATCATTTAGAAATTATCAAATAGAAGAATTTAAGCAATCATATTATATTATAATCATGTCACAACATATCATATTAGTTTCATCTTAGTTTATCATATCATATCATATCAGCATCAGAAAATCATAGCTTCCATTATCATTCATTTAAACAAAAAAATTCACTTAGATCATAATTCTCATTCTCTAGGTTGTCATTTTAACAATCACATTGGACACAATCTGAGAGCCACTTTGATTTGATAAATCCTTGGAGTTAGAGAGCAATGGAATAATTTTAGAGATTTTATTGAGTTTTAATTAGATTAAATATATTGTTTGAATTCTCTAATAAAGGTGTGTTGTTATTTATTTCACTTACACATATTTCCGACACACAACATCTTCTTGAATATTTTTTGAAAGCCTTGGAGTCTCATTTATAAAAAATTTGGAGCTTTCCCTAGGCACTATGTGGCCTCATTATTTGATTCCTCTATATTCTATTATGCTACCCATTATTGGGATTTGCATCCTTATTATAGTTGATAAATTGAATGAGATAGAACAACTGCATATGAAGATGTGATAAAATAGTTATAGTATTAATATAATCTATTTAGAACTTTAAAGGAAGTACATGAAATACATGCAAATTATAGACACTCAAAATTGAAATCATATTAATTCTTATTGCTTCCCCTATAATTGATCATTTGCATTTGATCAATTATCTATTTTTTCTCTATTATAGTTTAAATAACATGTTATTATTAAATTAATAGTTCTAATATTATTTTACTTTCATTTCTAATCTAAAATCATTTAATTTTCCCTTCTTTCATGACCTAACCTAGAAAAATAAATACCTAAAATTTGTTTATCTAGACATTATTCTCTTCCAATCCCTAAAATTAAATAAATAACCATATTTATTTAATAAGGTATTTTATGCACTTTTGTTTTTCCTTCTAATCACATCATCTAATTCTTACCTAATCATCTGTACATGCCTAAAAAATGATTAAACAAGGCCTCAATTGACCAGTTCCCCACATGGGTACACTTTTTATAATTTGTACACCATGTCATAAATCAAAAGTACCTTGAAGTATGGGAAAAATCTTGACATAATCCTAAAATTCTAGTTTTATATTCTTCCAAAGTACTTGGGGCATAGAAGACTCCAAAAATCCACTCTTAAAAATATTCTTAAACTACCTCCAAGTACCCCCCCAATCTGTACCATCCACTTTGCCCCAAGCAAATCTCTCACCATCCATTTTTACTTATATCATAGATCCACCATCCTCACCAACCAAATCAAGCCACATGTCCCACTGTATCCTAATAGATCTCATGCAATATGGACCATTCATCTCTTCATCAAATATTGGTCTTCCATTTTTTTGATGTGAATGTTGCACACACAGACCAACATGCAGATAGATATTTTCTCAAATTAACAAATGAACCTATATTTCTTGAAAGAATCACCAAGATTTTTCAATTAAAGGTGATCTTAGCTATCCCAAGGCACAAGAACATCAAGTATTGACGTAATAGGTTCACTTAGGGTTTTTGTGCAAAAATGTTGTTAATCACGAGGGGTATATGGTTTTGAAGCTTAATGATAGTAGTAACAAATAGAGTAACATAAAAATGTAATAATTTGAACATGTATTACTCTCCATAATTTCATGAATCTAAATCATTTGCAAGAATATTATTGAAAGTCAAATTAAATAAATTAAAAGATCTTAAGATTTAAAGGATGTTAGACACATAAGACAATTTAAAGGGGGGTGAGTCAGTTGTACATTAAAATAATCAAACCCTCATTAAATCTTAAACCCTTATTATCCTTCAAACTCTTATTAAGCATCAATAAAAAGTAAACATATGAAATATCAATTTAATAACAATCATGCATAAGAGAACACTAGATTTATGTGGAAAACCCTAATCAGGGAAAAACCATAATGAGGATTAACTCACATATATATGTATAACAACACCAAATATAATAAGCTCATTGCCAAAAGGGGCCGCTTCCCAAAATAGAAGAAAGGCTCACTGTCCAAAAGTACTCACTATCTAGAAGAAATAAAAATATAGGAAAATTGTTACAAGGAGGTTCACTACCTCAGAGAAATAGGAAAATCCACCAAAACACCATGTATAACCTTCGGCTCACTACCTCCAGCAACTTCAGGCACACTAAAAAATGTAGGCACCTTCTATTCACTACATCTAGTAGCCTTAGGCATTTAAGCTCATGCTTATATCACCACACTTGGTCGCATTCACATCTTATAACACATCTCAAACTTTCCACATGATCTCCAACAATTAACCTTGATTATATATCCTCCACGACCTCAGACAACCTTTTTTAGGCCAACCTCAATGAAATGTATACACCCTAAATGTGCAAACAACAAATAGGTTGACACCAAAAACTTTCACGATGGAAAGAAGTGAAGGAAGACCACACAAAGGGTTAAATATGACCCATATCTACACCAAAATACTTAACTACACTTCCACAACTAACAAACAACTTTTGTAATTAGCGCTAGTAGGACAATTTGGCTAAGCCTACAATAATACTAACAAGAAACCACATGCATGCATCTTTGGGTTCAAAAATAATATGTGGACCACATAGAAACACTCCAGAACATTCAATAATACTATAGCATAACTAAAATATTTTGTAACACTATTGAAACCACCTACAACTAAGAATATCATCATCCTATGCAACCAACAATACTGGCACAAACATATAACACACTAACTAGCCTTGTAAAATGACTAACCACACAATTTATCAAGGGCGGGTAGATACATAAAATATTAGCATGTTCCCCAATATGCAAGACAATAAACCTTAATGTGGATAAATGCGGAGGAATTTCATTTCTCTTAGAAAACCTTCTTCACAGTCAAACATACTATCAAGAAAAACTTCCACTATTGTATGATCTAGAACCTAAAACTTTGGATATAAAACCTTTGATCATCACATCCAATCCACACAAGTATATCTTCAACCATGAATAAATGTGGAGCATAACATAGAACACAATTATATCACCTTGTACGCTCTCTTATTTAAATTTTCTCAAAATAACTTGGAAACAAAGTGAACTAGCTGCATCAACAACATGTACACAACGTCAAAACACCTTCTCATCACAACTACACTAAATATTTCAGCAATCTCCCCATCTGTAACACCAAAAATATCTCCATGTTCAACACTTTCTCAACACCACACTAGAGGTTGACATAGGTTGACATGAATAACAACACTAAGGACACCATAGTGCAACACTCTCCTTGTTAACATCAATAACAACATAAATCTCCAAAAATCTCCCCCTTTGTCACTGATGGCAACACCATCTCTGAAAAACCATCAACAACAAAAGAAACTATGCAAAGGCAACACCAACTCACAAAAACTCTACATCAAGTAGTACTCCTCCTTACTAGGGCATTTTTATGTTTCAAACTTCAATATTCTCTCCCTCTTTGACATCAATTATTTTCTTGTAGACTTCACTCTCTCCCTGTTTTCAATAGTTTACTCTCTCCCCCTTTGACATCAATGGAAAATGAAAAAACCTACACACTTCACTTCAGTCATCACCTATAAACTACTTTCTCTCCCATTTACTACTCTCCACTATTCTCTCCATAACTATCTCTTTATTGCTCTCTATGTTGATTTATCCTCCTTAGGGCATAAGATATGATACCCTTGACTACACCAACCAAATAAACCACTACCTACTCCTCCTGAGAGGTAGTCTTCATTAGTTTAGGACTAAGAATGTATCTTGAATAGCTCACCTAGATATATGCACCAACTTATGCATCTAGTTGAAAGAAGAAGGGGAAATAACCCCAAGATTCTACTAAAGATACTCAAATGTATCTTTTGGAGGAGCCTTTGTGAAAATTTCTACTATTTTATTCTTTGTAGGAACATACTCTAACTTCAATTCATTATTTGTAACTTTGTCTCTTATAAAGTGATACCAAATAGAGATATGCTTTGTCCTTGAATGCATTATCATTTTTTTGAAATGTTGATAGCAGTTTTACTATCACACAAGATAGAAATAGGTTCATCATATGATACTCTGATATCCTTCAATGTTTACTTCATCCACAACATTTATGCGTAGAAAGAGGCTACTACAATGTATTTTCCCTTTGTAGTAGATAGTGATACATGATGAGTGTCACTGCAATCTTCATCATTTAACTATAAATGTCAATCCAAGGCGGTGTCCATGGCTATATGAAATAGGGAGAAGAAATCATTTGCATCACATGTTTTTTTCTACAAACATAATTTAAAATCTATGCATGAAAGAAATTGCTAGAATCAAATCTAATCTAAGAGCTTGTAAATTAAATGCTTGAATCAAATCTATCCTAAGAAAACTTGTAAAAGGGAATACTGAAAATGTAAAGAGCTAGAAATGAGATGACTACTAAGAAATGAAACTACAAACAAGGAGATTGCTGCTAAAATACTGAACTATATTATTTTATAAACTCTTCCCCCATTTGATTTCTTGATTACAATGAATTTATAGAATTATTGTCTTCAACTGATCTGAAAGATAAACTTTATGATTGTGCAACCACTTGCTAGAAGATAGGAACATGTGTTAAGAGAAAAAGATAGATCTTTCTTCATCTTGTTGAGTCAATCTTCTTTGGTCATCCAAAAAAAATATGCCTATTTTGCAGCCCCTAAACAAGCTCCAAAAAGACATTTCACTGCTGAAAAAAGTTATGTATTTCCCTTGTGTATAATTAGAGCTCATAAAAAAACTCCTAGATGCTTGCAAAATGGTTCAAACTACCCAAAATTGTCTCCTAGATATTCTCCATTTGTTTGCACAATCCAAAAAATTGCCTTAAATCTTGGAACTGCCTCCTAGATGATCTTAGCTTCTGTCCAAGTCACCCCAATCTATTTTAATGGTCACAATTGTTTCTATTACAAATTTTGGAAAGATTCTAGGGCAACCCATAAATTCTGGAACAACTTCAAATGTTGTCCCACAAGTTCTGGAACACCTCTCCACAAATGCTAGAGAAACATATTCTAGTGAATTTTTCTCTCAAACCAAAAACTAGGTTTTTGTGAAACTTAATGGGTTTTGTCATCATATTGTCTTTGAATTGTGGACCAAAAATATCCAGAACCCAGATCTTAATTTTCAAGATATGATGAAATCTTTGACTATTGCAACTAGAAATATCTTACTTTCATCATCATTCTCAGTCTTGATAACTTCATAATTAGGCAAAAATACATTTTTACATGGCTAAAAGATGAGTCGTTATTTTTTCTCATCAATATGAAATATCACTCTTAACTAAGATACTAATCTACTTCCATGAAAGAAATCACCTTCACTTGTACTTCTTTTTTCACTTATACAACCTACCCAATTTACATCTATATAAGCACTCAAAGATAAATCAATATCCCTAGGATATCATAGACCAATGTCTAGAGTGCCTCTCAAATATCTAAATATCCTTTTTATTGTTGCCACGTGTGTTTCTCTAGGATCTTGAAATCTTGACACAAGACATACTACATGTGCATGATATCTAGTCTAGTAATAGTTAGATGTAGAAATCCACCAATCATTGATTTGCACTTACTCTAATCATTCTCAAGAGATTCATAATTTTTTTCTCAACTTATAACTAGTAACCATGAGAGTACACATTAGTTTAAAGTCCTCCATTCCAAACTTCTTTAACATATTCTTGACATACTTTGATTGTGAGATGAATATACCTTTATCAAATCGATTAATTTTTATCCCAAGAAAGAAATTGATATCCCCAAACATTAACATTTAAAACTCATTTTCCATCTCCTTTGCAACATTTTACACATTTCATTATTTCCTTCAAAGATTATGTCATCAACATACACAACCACAATTAGGATTTGATCTCTCTCAACCTTGAAGTAGATATTACTATCTACAGTACCCTTTTTGAATCACTATTACAACAAGTACTTATACAATCTTCCATACCAAGTTCTAGGAGCCTATTTGAGTCTATATAAAGCTTTCTTCAACCTGTGGACCATATCAGAATCTTCTAATAATTGAAAACCTTTTGGTTATTCAATTTACACCTCTTCTTCTAACTCACCATTCAAGAATGTATACTTGACATCCATCTGATGTACTTTGAATTCTTTATGTGTTGCAAAAGCTAAAAAAATCCTAATGGCTTCCATTCTTTCCATTGGAATAAAAGTCTCTTCAAAATATATTCCTCCCACCTATAAGTATCGCTTACACACAATTCTAGCCTTGCTCCTGATAACTTCGCCATTCTCATTCAAATTGTTCATAAAAACCCATTTGGTTCCTATCACATTCTTGTTTTCTAGTCTTGGGACCAGTTCCCATGTTTGATTCTTCTTAATCCACCTCAACTCTTCTTCAATAGATTTGATCCAACTCTCAATTTTGCATGCTTTAGTTACATTTTAGGTTCTACTTCAGAAAGTAAACAAAATTTTACTTATTCTTTTGTCATAGCAGCTCTTCTTCTTGTTATCCCACCTTTTCTCTTATCTCCAATTATTTGATCTTCAAAATGATTCTTCTACACATACTTACGAGTCTTAGGATTTTTTTCTAGAGCTTTTTCCTCTTCCATTGTTGTTTCCTTTTCTTTATCTTCATCATCTTATTCTTCTTTACACAGGGGGTTCATAAAATTCATATCCTTCTATCAAAATTGAGTTGCATTGTGATTCTTCATCCACTTTGACATTTTCACTTTCAACCATATTCTTCATACTTTTGTTAAATAATTTGTATGCCTTACTCTTTATAGAGTATCCAAGAATACTCTATCAAATCTTGCATCAAACTTTCCTATGTTCTCTTCATCTCTTCTGCTATAACATTTACTTCTAAACACTCTTAATTATTTCACAATAGGAGGATTTCCATACCATAGTTCGTAGGGGGTCTTTGAATTTTTCACTCTTGCTTTTCCTCTATTAAGAATGTATATAAAATGTGAATTGATTCTTTCTAATAGACTTCTAATAGATTTTCTTTCTTCATAATGGTTCTTGTTGCTTCTTGAACTATCTTGTTCTTCCTTTCCACAACTCCATTCTGCTAAGGAGTTCTAGGAGCTGATAAATACCTTTTTATCCCATGATCTTCACAAAAAATGTTAAACTCATTGTAGGTGGACTCACCACCTTGGTCAAACCTCAAATATTTTATCTTTATATATGTTTCATTCTCAACCATAGACATAAATTCTTTAAACTTATCTAAAGGTTCTAATTTTTCTTTGAGAAATATCACTCAAGTAATTCTAGAGTAATCATCTATAAATAACATAAAATAACTATCACCTTGAGAGTTCCTTATTTTGGTAGGGCCACAATATTTGTGTGCATCAACTCCAAAGGGCCTATGGTAGAATATTATTTAGTTATGAGCCTCTTCTTTGTCTATTTTCTAAATTGACACTCTTTGCAAATTATATTGGTAGGCTTTGAAATCTTTGGAAAATATCTCACATCTTTAGTAAAAATGATCTATAATAGGTTATCAAAATTTATGTGACTCATTCTTCTATGTCATCACCAACTTTCATTGATTTGTGACATAAATCACTTAACACCACCTACTTTGAGCTGATAAAAATTTCCTTCTATTCTTGTTCCTACTAGAACCAATATTTTGAAGCTTCCCTTTTTTATTTTACAACCATCATCTTGAAACACCAAATTGTATCTCTACTACACATTTATCCTACACTAAGAATGTTATTCTAGAGACCCTTGGCATCGAGAACATCATTTGTTTTATGTTTTCCATCAAAACTAATAGAACCTTTTCCATAGATATTAGCAAATGTATCATCACCAAACTTAACAATACCACCATCATAATTTTCAAGATTAATAAAATTACTCTTATCACCTATCATATGATTTGAGCTTTTATTGTTGAATATCCAATAGTTTCTCTCCTATTTTGCATGTAAACTAGTCAACATAGTTCCTTCAATACTGTGACCTTTTTTTGGAGAAATTTCCTCCACACATCTTTTAGGATCAGTATAATTAGTTCCAAAATTTAAATCCATGAATAATAATTCATCACTTCCATCATTCAGATAGTTTGATTCCTCATCATCAAACACAACAATACCTTCTTTAACATAATAAATCAATAGATTTACCTTTATGATCTTTATGTTTGTATTTTGCAACATTGATTGGACATTTAGAAGAATAATGACCTATCTTTCCAAAGTTGAAACACTTAAAGGGTAACTTACCTCTGTATTTTCTAGTGCCCTTTTTAATATTCTTACAATTTTTTCTTCCAGCTCATCAAGATTATCTAGATATGATTCATCATTCTAATTTTTTCTAACTTTAAAAGTAGTTTATTTCCTTGGAGAATCTTGGTCAAACTCTCTTAATTCAAAATTATTTAAAGCACCAAACATTTGATCTCTAGAATATTGATCCAATTCTGAGCTTCCTCAATAGAAAAAACTTTAGCACTATAAGCTTTGGGAAGAGTTATCATTACCTTTTTCACAACTTCACTTTCCTATAGTTTTCCACCAAGACCATTGATCGAATTGACAATTTCATCCACCTCAAGCATGTAGCTTGTAATATCTTCATCTTCTGAAATCCTTATGTTTCCAAAATTGGCTTTGAAATTATGCATATTTTCTTTCTTGACCTTATCATCTCCCTCATAAATGCTTTGCAACTTTGTCCAGATATCTTTCACAATTTTGAGGCTTAACACCTTCACAAGTTCTAAATCAAAAATTCCTCTCAAGATAACATTCCTTTCTTTTTCATTATTCTCATAATCCATCCTAAAGATTCCATCATACCTTTCTAGAAAGCATAATTTTATCCATCGAATAAATTCACTTTGACACCATTCTTGTGTGCCATTGGATCTAACTCAAGTGGTTAAGCTTATTCCAAGGAACCAAAAATCTGATACCAATTTTTAGACACACAAGACAACTAAGAGGGGGGTGGTGAATCATTTATACATTAAAATAATCAACCCTCATTAAATCTTAAACCCTTATTATCCTTCAAACTCTTATCAAGCATCATAAAAAATTAAACATATGAAACATCAACGCAATAATATTTATACACAAGAGAGAACCAAATTTACATGGAGAACCCCAATAAGGGAAATCCCACAATGAGGATTAACTCACATATATATGAATAAAAACATTGAATAAAATAGGCTCACTGTTAGAAGGGCTCACTACCCAAAATAGAAGAAAGACTCACTGACAAGGGCTCACTACCCAAAAGGACTCACTATCCAAAAGAAAAAATAATAGAGGAAAATTATTACAAGGAGGTTCACTACCTTAAAGCAACAATAATATACACCACAACAACATCCTCAATGCTCATCTTGTTTCCTCCAACAACTTTAGGCACATTAAATGTAGAAACCTTCTACTCATTGCATCTATTAACCTTAGGTGTTTAATATTGCACTCAGATCACCACACTTGATATGTCCACATCTTACAACACATCTCACACTTTCCACATGATATCCAAAAATTAACCTTGCTTATATATCCTCCACAACCTCAAACAACCTTGTTTAGGTTAGCCTCAATGAAACTTATACACCTCAAATGTGCAAACAACAAATAGGTTAGAAACAAACACTTCCATAGTGGAAAGAAGTGAAGGAATACCACACAAGGGGTTAACTAGGACCCAAATCTACAATGAAACACTTCACCATGCTTCCACAACCAACAAACAACTTCCACAATTAGCATTAGCATGATAGGTCAACCAAACCTACACTAGAAATAATAAGAAACCACATATATGCCTCTCCAAGTAAAAAAAAAATATGTGAACCACACAAAAACACTCCACAACATCCAAGAATATTCTATCATTATAAGAATATTTTGCAACACTATTGAAACCACCTAAAACTGAGAAAACATCATCCTATACAACCAACAGCACTACCAAAGACATACAACAGACTAACCAACCTTGCATAATGACTGAACACATTATTATTCAAGGGAAGGTAGATATAGAAAATATTAGAACATTCCCCAATCTGCAAGACAAGAAACCTCAACATGGAGAAATGTGGAGCAATTCCTTTTCTCCCAGATAACCTTCTCCACATTCTAGCATGTTGTTAAACATAACTTCCACTATTGCACAATCCAAAACCTGAAACTATAGATATAACACCTTTGAACACCTTTGATCATCACATCCAAACTACATAAGCATGTTGTAAACCATGAAGAAATATGAAGCACAACATAAAACACCACTCTTTAACCATGTACACTCTCTTATTCAAAATTTATCAAAAGATCTTGGAAACTAAGTGAACCAACTACATCAACAACATTTACTCAACACCACAAACACATTCTCATCACAAAAACTAGAGATTTCAACAATATTCCCATATGCAACACCAATATCTCTTGATCTTCAAAAATTTCTCAATACCACACTAGAGGTTGACATAGGTTGAGATCAATGAGAACACTAAGGACAACATAGTGCAACACTCTCCCTATTGACATCAATGACAACACAAATCTCCAACAAAGGACTCCTAGCTATTATCCACAAATACTCCACAAAATGAACTAAATCAAAGAATAAACCACTCTATACTTCACCAAATTACTTCACAACTACACATAGAATGATGGAATAAGTTTAAAGAAACAACTATTTACCACCGAGTAGTGTCAATATGCACCCAAATTTGGTGTAGCACATTGGATTTTTTAATAGGAATAAATAGTCAGCTATGTTGGATTTACGATTAGGAGATAAATTTCAAAAGGTTTTGGTATTAGCAAATTATGTGGAATATACAAGTTTTTATATTGGAATTGAACATAAAACATAAAAATAGAAGTAAACTTAGTGAAATGCTAGTCTTAAGTCTACTAATTTCAACAAATTTTTATCCTTCAAAATGAATAAGACTCGGCCTTTTATAGAACAAATGGCCTCAAAAGAGTTTTAAATAGCACATGGCTAAGTAGAGCTAAGCCAATCATAACATATCATGTGGCACTAAATGATAGTTGGCAATGGAAGATATTTTCCCATGCCAAAAATAAGTCAAAGGCACTTTGACTTCCTTATTTGCAATTGGAATCTATGGGAGAATGCATATTAGTTCCACTTGCACCTCATCATAATTTTATCAGAGTGATCAAGTGGATATAGAGATTTTATCAGAGTGATCAGGTGGATATAGATATTTTATCCACTTTTCTCTCAATTTCACCATCGATTTTTAGTTTCAAGAAACACATTTGCTAATGCACTTAAAAGAAACCCAACACTGTGTTGAATTTCCAGGGAAAACTTGGGTTTTCACTTTTTTAGTTGTTTACACCTCCACCTCAAACATTTTATCGACATACCATCTCTTACTTCAATATCACCAAATTCATTCGTGATTTTGATTTGCACGGATGTCTGCATCTTCACTATGGTTCACGACCCATTAGACCTATGCCAACATAATTTACATCATTTCTTTTGGCTACATATAAATCCTTGAATGCATGTTTCAAAAGATAAATCATTATTAAATTCAATCTGATATGATTTTAATAATTTTGAATTTCATGATTTAAATAATCCATTTTATAGTTTCTCAAACATATCATGGGCTTTTGGTTTTTTAGCCTTATCGGGAATCGTTAAGTGGTGCACTAAGAATTTTAGTTAGTTATATGTTTTCCACATACCAAGATAACCAAGTATTTGGTTACTCAAATACCTAAATGCCTGTATTTCCATTTCAACACCTTTGTTGCAGCAACCATTTGAACTTCATGACTTTAATAATGCACCCCAAATACCTTGTTTTCGACACTTGTGAACCCATTAAATTTCACATTACCTACCTAAAACCTTATTTCCTTTAGTAGTAATTTTACTTACCCAATTAATCTACAACTAGCCTACCTTGAACCATTCATCCACACTTGATTTACCCAAGCACTTGGTTTTCTAACTTTCACTTCAATTTTCATGATTTGAGATACAATTCATCATATTTTGAACTCAACCTTTCCCACCATTTTCTCTCTACCCTTTCTAAGAAGGTATTTTCAAAATTTAGGTCCCCAAGCTTTTGCAAACTTGGGCCATGTTGTGTAACCACAAAAAACATGATACATACCAAAAATATATAAATTGAGGGCCCCCTTATCATTTTAGTCTAAGGGTTAAATGCATTACTATGTTGCTAGTGTGATCACTTGACATATAATACTATTCATCAATAATTTATTCAGTTACAACCACCACATGATGGTGCAACAAAGAGGCTTTGTGAAGGTATAATTATGTAAATTGATTATGCTAATTTCTAAAATTGTTCAATTTACACTCATATTTTATGCACAAATCTTTGTGTGCACTTATGGGACCCACATCTTTGCTACTAATATCCTTCTTTTATTGTTAGATATTATTTTATTATAGCTTACATTACTTGTTAACAATATAGTCTACAAGCTAAATTTTTATCTCCAAGACATCTTTCAATTGGATAACTATTTTCTCCTATTGAGATCTTTGTGAATATTGTTGCATGTGTTATCATTGATTTCAAGAAACTAGTTTTGTGGAAAGATTCATGATATAAAATTAGTATGGTGACCATATTTGTCAAGAATATATGACTCCAGAGGTGCAGTTTAAGGTATGATGACCAATGAAGGACATGGTGATGAATGTCATGAGCATATTGTACATAGTTGTACCATTTTTTTTTTTTCTCATGAATAGGTGAAAGTTGATAGTTGAAAGTGTATGCTAATATGAAGAAGTTATGGTTTATAGCTTTTAATGAAGTTGTATTTTTGTATATTGGAGTGTGAATTTTATATTTTGTTTCTCTTGATGTAAAAAAATGATGAAAGAATTTATGTAAGGTTTAAAAGTAGTTGAAGTCATGGGAATTTATACTTAAGAATATCAAGAGGATTCTATCCATTCCTCTACATTTGAAGATATAACCTTGCAGTTTGAAAGTTACATAGAGACATGTATGTGGTATGTATGTTTCTAAGTTCAATACATGAAATGTAACATAAGAATTTTCCAGAGCTATTAGAGTGAAGACTATACTATTGTATTCAGGAAGGATCGAAGGAATGCTTCATATTTCTCTACTTTTATAAATGTGATCATTTAGCTTGGAGGATAATTTTATATTTTTTGTATGATATCTTATTCCATTTTTTAGGTGTTGAGGGGCACCACAATCCTATTTTTCAATGTTCTATCTTAAGATTGTGTTTTATGGGTGTGCAAGAGATGTTAGGGTCGATGTTTTTGGACTTACACCAACATAAAATAGCATGGAGTTGTGAAAATATTATATTTTAATGGTTCTAAATATCATATAATGTTTTTAATGTGATCCACATGATGTTTTTTGGTTGCTCCAGTACCACCTTTCGTATGGCGCTAATGCATGGAAGTTTAAGTGTTTTTGCGTTGACTTGGTATATTGGGATGTTTGCACCAAGTTCTGAAGTATGCACTAGTATCGAAATGTGTGATAAGGTAAAATGGGTCTTGATTATCTCAAGGTTTGGACTCCATTTGATAATTCTTACTATAGATTTTTTGGGGTTGACTTGTTGTGGAAATTTCATGATTCATGTCATACATTTCATTTTCTTCGACTAAGGAGAAAATTTTTGAAGCTTGCATAGGAAATAAATGAAAGTTCAAGTTTGTTGCAAATTGAATATGAGGAAGTGAATATGAGAAGAGGCATGTGAAAGTATATGTGTGAGGAAGTATGCTGAAATCTCAATGAGTTGAATCCAACAAAGGTTTTTTAAGTAGAGGTTTTGAAGATATTTGTTAGTGTGATGAATGTTGTGGTGGTGGTTGATGAGTATATTTTTTCAAGTACCCTATATAGAGGTTGTAGCTCCAGTTTGTAAGTGTTGTTGTTTGTAGGGAGTTGTAACTTCCTTTGATTAAAGGCATAAAAAAATGCATTTCAAGGAGTTGTAGCTTCCTTTGGATAGTATCCTATAAAACTTTATGTAAATCTTGTTTTAATTTATGAGGCTAGATTTGGATCATAGCTCCAAGTAGCTTTCTCACCTTGATTTTTCCCTTCTAGGTTTTTCCACGTAAATTTGGTGGTATGGTTGTGTGCTTATGTTTTTAAATTGCATCTAATACTCTATCTGTAATAATGGGAAATTCCTATTTAGTTTTAGCAATGTAATAATGCAATGAAACCTAAAAACCCATTAGTTGGTAATGGTGTGCAAAGGAATAGATGAACAATCTTATAGATTGTCTTCATCCTCCATGACTAACCTCCATTAAACCTCCTTAATTTGCTGAATATGATTTTTTGCCCTCAAATTTGTGAAGAGCAAGCCAATAGAGATGACAAGCCCTAAGCAAATATTAAAGGATTTGAAATGACCTAGATGCAAACTATGCCCTACTGCAAATAGTAAACATCTACAACTTCTAAACTAATATCAAATGAAAACCTAGATATGCTATGATAAATATGCTAAAATGATAAACTATGAAAATGTAAGCTAATCAAAACATGAAAGTGTAAGATGTGAGATGCCAAAATATGGAAATCAAAGATAACAAAACATGAAAATGCAAGATGTTCCAAATGAGACCAAAATTGCTCTTTTATAGAAAAGACAATTCTGTGTGAATGGCCAAGATTGAAAGTTAGTAAGTGCCCTAGAATCAATGGACGAGATTCAATAAAGTAACCCACAATTAGGGTTAGGGCAACATTAGGTCAAATTCGAAATGAAGGGTCAAGATTGATTCTTTAGAGAATCAAATCAATGGCTGACAATGCATGTGACAAAAGATTTTGGGCATGGAAAATGGAGTCGTTGGGGAATTAAATAATTTATTTAAAATTATTTAAATCAAGAGGGAATGCTGAATTTTCGAATTAAAATCTATTTTAATTCAAAAGTGTGGGGTCATGTGACAGTAAATAATTTAAATTAAATTATTTACAAAAGAAGGGAATTTTAAATAAGACTTATTTTAAATAAATAAATTTATTTAAAATGAGCACAATAAAAGAGGGGGAATTAAATAATAAAATTATTTAATTTATGTGCTGGGACTTATTTTAAATAAATAAGATTTAGAAGAAATTAAATAATAAAAGGTTATTTAATTTAAGTGAGAATTAAATAATAAAGATATTATTTAATTTAGAGGAATGTGACAAAGGGGACCTTTTAAATTAAATAAAATGATTTAATTTAAAGTTTAGGAGAGGACCAAATTAAATAAATAAAATTTATTTAATTTAAAGAGAAGAGGTTAATGAATAATTAGATAATTAAATATAATTATTTAATTATAGTGGAAGGTGGATTAAATAAATAAGAATTTATTTAATTTTAGGAAGAAGAGGACTTAATTAGTGACATAATTAAATAAATAAATAAAGTTATTTATTTAATAATTAGGAAGACATAAAGGGGTAAATAAATTAATAAATTAATTTAATTATAAGAGGATATTTAGACAATTAGTGACGTATTAGATAAATAAATAAAACTTATTTATTTGATAATCAAGAAGAATAGAAAGGGACATGAATTAATTAAATAATTAAAAATTATCTAATTAATAATTGGAAGTGAGTTAGGGAAATAATTAAAATGTCCTAATTAGGGTCAGAAGAAGAGCCTGTGGGTCCAAGTCATTTTTATCTGCCTACATTTGCCCTTCTTTGTCATAATGCAGCCTGTCGCATTGTGGCAAAGAAAATAAGTCAAACATATGCCCCAGTGCAAAATAAGATGATGAAGAATGACGAGGAGGGTTACGGTATGCCCCCTCGAGAGGACAGATGGGTTCCAAGAACACGGGTGTGCTCTCAAAATGGATGAGAAGACTAGAAGACGATAGAACAAAAAAGTGTTAGTAAAAGATATAGATGATGATATGAATGTAATGCCTATATGAGATGCATGTTAGTTCCTAGATCAAATCCTTCAACATTTACAATAGGACTTTAATATTTATTGCTCTTTCAATCATCATTGGGAAGATTATTGTAATGGCCAATAAACACCATGATATGACATAGATCAAGGTGTGCAAGATCGCACCATCACGTAAGACAAGCAGTCATAGAAAAGGATGATCATGACCCATACTAGAAGCACAATTGCCGTAGTCCTTTTGTCATTACCAACCGCAAGTAGAAAAAAAGAAAGAAAGACAAGGACAAACCATGAAATGTTGTTGCTTCTCTAAATCCTGTTTCCAGGACATCCTTGAGAAACTAGCAACATGATTGCCAAAAGAACAAAAATAACGCCACCATCATGATACATCGCTATTTTTCTAAATCTCGTAGTTAGGACATCGCTGAGAAACTAGTAACATGAGTGTCAAAAGACAAGACAAACGTCATGAGACATCGTTGTTGCTCTAAATCCTATTGTCGGGATCTTGTTGAAAAACTAGTAACATGATGAAAAGGCCAAAGACAAGTGCCAAGTATTTTCCAAGTGTTTTAAGATCAAGGTTCCCAACTGTCAAGCGATATCAAATTCAGGAAGGACACATCTTGAATGACGTTGATATCTAGGAGATCAATTCTCAGAGTTAGGAGAATCCATCAAAATTCTAGATGATGAGGACAATGCTTAGGAAGGACACATCCAAAAGCATAAAGGATTGATGAAAGTTTCTCTTTAGAAGGATGCATCTGAAGAAGAACCCCCAAAGTTTTGCCAGGTTCGATTGTCTTGATAGAATTTGATTACATGTCACTGTTGAATTGATTGGAATTGATGATGAGATAGACTGTTGATTGCTTGCTCGGGATTGATGGAATATTTTGCTTGACTTGAAGAAAACTTGACGTGTGTGAAAATACTGTGCCGTTAACCCTAATGGATTGACCTAGTGCGGCCTTGGGGGCTCATCGATTGATGGCCTTGCCTACGTCGTGCACTCAGAGACCTCGTAGTTTGACACGACCAATGACATTGTCCAAAGCACAAGAGTTTGAATCATGATTTTATTTTGACAAACCTAGAAGGACTAACCTAATGTCTCAGGGATTCAAAAATGAATCTTGCCTACGTAGCAAATGCGCAGAGACAACGTAGTTCAGACAAATGACAAAGATTGATTGACTCAACGGACTTGACATAAGGCCAAAGGCATGGATATGCAAGGGATGATGTCAACCAAATGGTAACCATGGTCAGAATTATTCTTTTTGGAGTATGGGGATGGAATCCTATCTCAATTTACTAGGGTATGATGTTTGGAGAGATGCATAGGATTATTATATTGAACCTACTCATCCTATTAAAAATTCTAATGTGAATAAGGCCCACAGGAATAATACCAAGGAAAAGAATGTTATATTGAGTGGTTTAACAAATTCTAAGTTTGTCAAAGTAGTGTAGCATAAGAAATCCAAGGAGATATGGTATACCTACTCATCCTATTACAATTTCTAATGTGAAGAAGGTACATGAGAATAATACCAAGGAAAAGAATGCTATATTGAGTGGTTTTACAAATTCTAAGTTTGTCAAAGTAGTGCAGTGTAAGAAATCCAAGGAGATATGGATAAACTCAAAAATATTTATGAATTAAATGACATTGTAAAGCAAGAAAAATTACAATCCTACATAACAATGTTTAAGAATATAAGGATGAAAGAAGAGGGAAAACATGCTAGCTATATGCTTCAGGTGGATGAATATTCAATGGAATCAGAGGACTTGGTGAAGAAATAATAGATTCAATGGTTGTGAATAAATTTTTGAGAACTCTCTCTTACTGATTTGATTCAAAGGTTTTTACAATTTAATAATTCAAAGATCTGATGAAACTTACCATGAAAGAGTTATTTGTGTCTTTCACTACCTATGAGATGAAAAATGAAGTTTAAGGTACACAAAAAAGAGAAGCTAACTTCAAATCTATGAAGAAAGAAGTAACATCTTGTTCACATAGTGAATCTAAGGAAGAACAAACAAAATTTGTGAGAAAGGAAAATAAGGGATCAAGCAAGTATAAATTTAAACTAACTTTCAAGTGTTTTAAATATCAGATAACTAGTCATCATACTTCTGAATGTACTTTTGGAGAAAATGAAAATGCTAGCAAAGATTTCAAGAGAAATAATTTTAGGAGAAACCTCATTTCCAAAGAGGACTACAACTCCTTTGAAGAAGTAGAACACTTCTCATTAGATGATGGAGGATAATCCATATTCATGGCCAAGGTGATCTTTGATGGCTCAGACAATACTGTGGATGAAGAATAATCATTGTTGGGTATTGGATCTGATGGTAGATATTTTGTTGGCTTGAATTTCCCTAGAAGGCAACCCTATTTTATGAGGGCATTGCATTACGCATATGTATTGTGATATAATCTAAGAGTATGATAATGGCCATGTTGCCTCTAGATCTCTAGTTGGTGATACTTTAGTGAGAAACTTTCTCTACAAGAATATTATAATCTTTGTGATTTTTGAATATATATTTGGTGACTTTTAGAGTGTGTTTTTCTTCTCCAAAAAGGGGTTTCTCCATGTAAATCACTAGGTTGTGGTATGCATGATATTTATGTTTATTTATGTTTAAGTTTTTGTAACTATCGAAAATATTAGTAAATTTTTGCATTATCCTCCTCTCAATATTAGTGTAGGAAGTTGTTCTACTACCTTAGCTTCCTTACAACCAAGACAAATGAATCCATAAAACTTGCGAGAGAAATGTTTTTAATCAAAAATTAATTGGAGAAAGAAAAGTCTAGAAATTTAGATAACCCTAAAGAAGTAGATCTCATTCTAATCAAGCCTTAAGGAATACCTTTCCAAGAAAGAAGATTCTCCAAAATAGGTCCAATCATGCATTTTTTGGTTGTTGCTTCATTTGTAATAAGTATGGTCTTAAGGCTATAGATTGCATGTCTAAAGTGAATAGAAAAATTTTGCACATAGGAATTTTCTTAATTTACTAGTGGATATCAATGTGATATGTCAAATCTATAACAATGTAGGACATATAGTAAAATATTATAGAAGTGGATTAGAAAAATAAAAAATATTAGAAGGAAATTTTTATTAAGTCGAGAAAAATGACACAAAAATGAGGTTGAAAACTCAATGTTTGTCCAAACAATATTTCATGCTCAAGGGAAAATAAATCTCTAGGTAATAGATAATGGATGTTCAAGTCACAGGACAGGTGACAAAAGAAAATTCATCAATCTTGTTAAGTGGTATGGAAAATAAATCAAGTTTGGAGACAATTAACCTAAAAGTATTTATGGAAAGGGCACCGTAAGTGTTGATGGAAAAGATAGGACAAAATATGTTCTCTATGTAGAAGGCCTTAATAACAATCTTCTTAGTATAATTAATATGCGAAAACAAGATAAAATATCACATTTCATGATCAAGGTTATGAGATCAGAAGAGAAAAATTTGATAAATTGGTGGTAGAGGGATATAGGATATAAAAAAAATGTACAACCTAAAGGGTGTTAAGGGAAGAACTTTTATTCTAGGAAAAACAAATAAATGTTAGCTATGTCACAAGAGGATCAACCACATTAAATTTTATAACCTTTTGAAGATCAGATCCATGAAAGTAGTAAGAGATACACCAATTATAATCAATCCAGCAAGCACCTTGTGTAGAGAGTGTCACATTGGGAAGAAAACAAGGATAAGATTCAAGACTAAGGATTATTCCTCTACAAGGCCATTAGAAATAATTCATACTAATTTGTGAAAACATACTAGGAAAAATAGTCTTCAAGGTGAAAGGTTTACATTTTACTCATTGATGATTTCTCTAGGATGAAATGAGTTACATTCCCGAAAGAAAAATAAAAAGCTTTCACTAGGTTTAATATTTTTGACTCAATGGTTGAAAATGAAATTGAAAAGATTAAAATTGTGACCTATCTCTTTGTCTTCTAGGGTTTTGGACCTAAAAGGAAAGAGGCCAATTTTTGTGCTCTTTCCACTCAAGAACAAACCCTTGAGATTTCAATGGAAAGGAGATTGTTTTCTGGCAATGGGAATGTGCTAGGGGATTGGATGATGTCAAATGAGGGATTCACCACCAAGTGTAAACTTGAAAAAGAAGATGTTGGAAAACATAGTGTAATATGAAAAATGACCTAGAAAGATAAGCAAAATTCAATAAGAAGCTATGAGATTGAAATTTGTGCACCAGGAGACTCAAGAAGGAAAAATGGAGATCTAGATCACTAAAAAAATTATTGTTTATGTTGATTGGGACTCATTCGCCAAGCTGGGTGAATCCGTCCATTTTTTGGGAAAATATGTGGAAATAGGTTTCAACCAAAAGGGTATCCAGATCTGCAAAAATCCTATTCAGGCTTGTACAGTGGGACACATTCGCCAATAGTGGTGAATCAGTCCACTTCTTCTTTTTGGGAAATTTTGAAGTGGATTATATGCCTCTCGGTCTGCTCTTCTCTTTTTGAATGGTTTCCAAATCTAAATCTACAAAATAACACATGTAGGTATTCTCTAAGGCTGAATGGAAACTTTGACAACTTCTCTCTAACTTTTCTCCTTAAAAAAAATGCAGCCTAGACATGCAAATCACACACAAGAAGAGGGAAAAATGTTGTGGGGTTAGAGAATAGGGGTTTTCCTTGGTCAAACCCCTTGTTGGTAATTAAACCTTGAAATGAAAGCAAATGTAAAGGGAGAATGATGAATGAACAAAAGATAATGTTGCAACTCACCAAACCCTAACAATAAGGTGTTGCAATTATGCTTGAAATGGTTTCAATAGATGTAGTCTTTAATTCTTGCTTGATGTTGATAGATATTGAATGAAATGCTTGCTTGAATCATGAACTCTACATCACAATTGTTAGCACAATAACAAACATGAATAATGTGATATTTGTCATGATGATTGATGCTTGAAGAATGCTACTGAATGCTTGATAATTTTCCCTTGAATGCCTTGAATGCTCTTGCTCAATTGCTCTTGTGAACTCTACAAGGATGAGTACTTGAATGCTTGTGGTTCAAAGTGAGAGAAAGAACCTTGTATTTATACTCAATTATGCAAGAATTCTTGAAATTATGACACTATAAATTGACATTAGATCTAGGAGAATAAAATCTTGCCAGAAATTTGATTTAAATTTGAATTTTGGTCACACGGGACTCATTCATCCAAGGTGGTGAATGAGTCCCATCAAGCATAATGTATGGGACCAAAAATCAAAAGTGTCTAAAAATGTATGAAACCTGCATCGAGGCCAAAAATACCTAGGTGGGACTCATTTGCCTAAGGAAACAAATGAGTCCTAGACGATAAATCTAGGCCACACAATCCAAGAACACCTAAATTATGACTAGTTACTTATTGGTGTCAAGATTATCCTCAAAAAGATACAATAAATGAGGCTTATGGATGCAAAATAGGGCCAATTAAAGCATAAAAAAGCCCAATTATTAATGACAAGCCTAGATAATTTTGAAAGTGTGTTACACCAATTTACAACAGTCCAATTAAGAAAAGATTAATGTTAATTATGATTCAAAGCATGTTCAGTGTGCTCAGTTAATTGATAAAACCTTATAAAAATGTGAAAGTGTGTTACAAAAATTTACAACACCTTTCCAAGGTACCATTAAAATACATTAGTTCACAAGGGTCCAAGGCCTAATGTGAATGTGTTATACATATTACAAAATTAAGCCAAAATCCACAAGGAGGACCCAAATGATTGTGAAAATGTTAAAGGACCCTTTTTTTCATAGTACATTTAGCCCCCACTTTAGTGAGAGGATGACCCTGCTTCAAACTCACACTAAAGTAGACAAACACACATCAAGAGGGGTTCCAATGTACCAATGCTAGCAAGATGAGATGACAACAATCAAGAGGGATGATCAAGCCCCCAGGATCAAGATTTCATGGCAAACCAACATAAGCACAAAGGAATACACATGAAAATGATATAAGGAATAGTGACAAGGCCAATCATACACTAGAAAAGATGAAAGAAGTAGGGAAAAGAAATAAAAGGGAATGAAATCAAGCTTCGATCACTTTTCCATGATGATGTGGATCAAATCTAGGTTGTTTATTCAAAAAATGCATAATCACTCTGAGGCGACAAAACTCATGGTTTTTTGCCAAGTGAGAAGTCCTAAAAGGTGAGAAACATACACTCATAGCTGGTATGTACTCAAAAACACATGCAAGTGGCTATGGGGAAATTCATTCCTTGGATTGGGCTTCCTGCTCAACCATACCAAAGTTATACCTCCTGATAAATTTAATAAGGTGCCACACAAAAATTACTTTTGAGCTTCATGAGACAAGCAAAAATTTGCATGCTTGGAGCTCATGAAAAAATAGGATGGATCTGTAGGCATACAAGTTGTGTTATGCAAGGTGGCCACATAAAAAATGAAAAAATGAAAAAAATAGGAAATGTTCAAAGGAGTCTTTCTTAGTTCATGCAAGGTCTTTAACTTAGGGAACATCGTGCCTTATATCTCCAAGAGAGGACCAATCAAAGAATATAAAATTCACAACTTAGGGGATGCAGTGTGTTACATCAAGCCACTAAGAGGAATTCAATATGCTAAGAGAGATCACACTCATGAAGGAAATCACACCGAATTTCATCCACAAAGTGAAAAACACATTGTATGAAGCAAGAAGACAACACCAAGAACCATGAAAAGGAAAAATGAAAAAGAATAATGCCAATGTATGCCCCCACTTTAAATAAATTGCTAAACACCATGCTATGAGAAATTAATTTAAAGTAGCAAATGAAAAATTCAAACAAGAAGAAAGACATGAGAGCCAACTTGGAAATCCATATGCCAAGTCATATGTTTCCAAGTAAGGCTGCATCATGTGAGAAAAAAATAAAAGAGAGGGGTTGCCCCCAAAATGAAAAACACCAAACACATAAGGGATCTATGGATAAATGGGGTTAGTATGTTCTTTGTTGTAATGTTTTTTAGAGAGCTTGAAACTATCATCATCCCCCAATACTCATAGAACTGGAAGAATGACATGAAGAGAGAAAAAACAAAGAGAAAATTTTGGGTCAACATGGAAGAGACACAGGGTGTCTTGATGCCTTTCGTCATCCCCAAAAGGAAAACACAAAAAAATATAGATTAAATGAAAAGGAAAGAGAAAAAGAAATAATTTTGGATCAACATGAAGGAGACATGAATGCCCCAATGCCTTGCATCATCCCCAAAAGGAAAACACAAGAAAAAGATAAAGATGAAATGAAAAGGCAAGAGAAAAATAAATCCTTTTGGTTGAACACGAAGGAGACATGAATGTCTCAATTCCTCACATCATCCCCAAAAGGAAAACATAAGAAAAAGTTAAAGATGAAATGAAATGGCAAGAGATAAAGAAATCCTTTTGGGTTAACATGAATGTATTTATGCCTTGCATCATCCCCAAAAGGAAAAATACAAGAAAAAGGTAAAGATGAAAGAGATGCATGGAATAGGGAAGAATGAAGGTACAAATAGAGGAATGTCACAAAGAGAGAAAATAGAACATCATGGGGGATCACGTCATGCACATGCAATCACACAAAATAAAATGAAAAGAAATGATTCAAAAAGACTTGTAAGTAAAATGCAAGGCAACCTATGAGAAATTCATATGGCTCACAATCATAGTCTGTGTATACCACAGGTAGAAAACTAGTGAGAGGGATAAGAGCAAGTGTCGAAATAGGAGAAACACTAGGTTTAACATTCTTTATAGAAGATTCATCATTTAAGCTCATGGAAGAGGAAAATAATGCGTTTAGTTCATCATGCACCTCTTTGTCAATTTTGGCAACCTCTTCATCATTTTCTAAGTTGATCATAACAGGAGGTCAAAGAATAATTCCATTGAAGAGTTAAACTTTGTTTTGGAGGATGCATTGAATTGTCTTGCTTCGGCTGGGGAGGAGGGTCATCATGCATTACTTCAATCAACTTCGGATCTTGATTTTCTTTGTTTAACTCATCATGAAACTTGTGAGCAAGGGTATGACGTCTACATCTACACTCCCTAGCACATCTATTTCTTTTAGTTTTGTTTTCAATTTGCATCGAAGTAGGTTGATCAACCATTGGTTTCTTTTCTTCCCTCAGGGGAGGAATGAAAGGAACCATGGGAGGTTATTCAACCGATTTCTCTTTGACTTTGTAAACTTTTTTTATTCTCAGAGGTGTGGTGGGGTTGGTTTCATTGTTTATTGGTCACTTGTAAGAGGTAGGTGAGGTTTTATTTTTAGGCTAGTCTTGATTGTTTTGGTATTTTTTAGGTTCAAGCATGGTTTTATGAAGGATGGTAGGGTTGAAGGTGCATGGAGACATGTTGCAGAAAAATAGTTTTGCTATCTTCTTTTCCTTGAACTTTTGATAGGACAATAAAAATATATCTTCTCTTGGATTTATAGGTTCCATGGGCTCAATCCAAAAGGCATCTAGGGAAAATTTTGCTTTAGATGGCAAGGGGTTAAAGCCACTATGGTGAACAATGAATATCTCATTTTCAAAGAGAAAATTTAAGCATTTATGCACAACCAAAGGGAAAAAATTTCATGGATGGAAGCCATGGGTGGCCTAGATTCATAGAAAATTAGTTTGACTATGGGATGATGGAGAATGTAACATCTAATTTTTTTGATCCTATTTGTAATGGTAAGGTGATTGATCCGATCATAGGGCATGAAAAACCATTATGTGTCTTGATTCATGCTTTCGGTTTATCATATTCATCTTGATAGAGGTCATGAAAAAGTAGAAATTCCTTGGTGATAAAATTCTCTCCAAAGACAAGATGTATTAATATCCTATTAGTGGACTTGTAATAGATACAACCAGATATGTAAAGAGGACCATTAGGAAAATGTTTAAGTATATCCTTAGAGGAGAAAGAAATATCAAGAGGACTCTTAGTTCAACCCCTACAAGAGATGACATATGTCACCCCTATGATTTCATCTATAAGATTGGCATTGATAGCATTAGCTAAAACAAAATCATTGTTTTCATCATCTGTATCAACATTCATCACATCATTCTTTGGATTTTTGATAGATTTGACAAATGAAATATTATGTTTTGGCATGGGATTGGTGAAATTTTTTCAAATTTTGGTTCAGAGGGGCAATAGACTTGTTTCCTTTATCATGGTACCTACAATGGATAGACGGTCGGAATCAATGAGGTCTTGCACAAGATGTTTAAGATGATTGCAATGTTCTGTGTCATGTCCATTTTGTCTATGATAGTGGCAATAAGAAATTGATTTAAAGCTCAAAGGTAAAGGCTTATTAAGGTCAGGTGTTTTGACTAGAGGTAAGGTGATAATTTTTTGGTTTAGAAGTTTGGACATGGCATTGTGAAGGGTATCAGGTAAGGGAGTGAATTGTCTCTTTGCATCTCAAAAAATAAAGGGCACCATGGCTTTAACAAAACTGACTTGGTTATTGATATTTTGAGTTGGTTGTTGAGGGGGGCTGAATTGGAGGAACCCTTTATTTTTTTTCCTAAAAGGTTGGGAATTGTTTTGGTGCACAGGCTCAGATCTCTCAATTCCGTTAGGAGTAGATTTTTTATCTCGACTACAAACCAAATTTTGATAATCATGGAGTGTAGTGTACAAGTGCATGAAGGATGGGAATTTCATCATGGTCAACTTGTTTTGGATTTTTCTTTGTAAATTTTCTATGAAAATATTTTGAAGGTGTGGGTCGGGGATGAAAGGAAAAGAAAAGGTGCAAAAAAATCTTTCCCAATGCTAAGACCACAAAGAAGAAGTGCAAAGACCAAATTTTAGAATCTTTTAACTTCTAAGATGAATAGAAAAAACATAATAGGAAACCAAAAAAATCAAACATAGAGATAACACTAGATTTACATGGGAAAACCCTTTCAAGAAAAAAAAACCCACCACACCAAGAGAAAGACATTTTGTATTACAGTAAGAAAAAAATACATACAAAGTTACAATCCTCACTCTTTGATAGTTAGCTCACAACAATAGTTGAGTTTTTATGCACTCACTATTACAATGCTATTTCAGCATACAACGAATACTAAATCTAATTTCAGATTGTTCAACTTCTTGTCTAAACTGACTATTACAAGTCTCTCATCAACCACCAATTAGGGTGCATTAATTTCAGGTCTTCTCCAACATGCCAAATTGTTCTCAGATTGGATCCACTTGCAATCTTGCATCGAGCCACCCCTGCAATAAATTCATTACAGAGAAATTACTAACTTTGGGCTTTGCCAACCGCCAAAATCTAATCTCATATTAACTGCATAATATATCACTTTTCACCAATCCAGCTTCGAACAAAAAATGTTATTTTGTAACAACGATGCAAAAAAAACAAGAGATATTGCCATGTGTCACACTGCTATTCATTTTTCTACTTGACCAAGTAGTGATCGTTCAACTATCATTAGGCTTCAAAATCCCTTTGCCATCACTAAACATTTGATCACATTCTGGGCCGACAATAATCCATTATCGCCAAAACACCGACTGCCAGCTCTATTGGGTCCCACAAGCCATGTGTCCACCGCTCAAGAGGTTCTGGGGCATCCAGGAGGGAATCTCCTAGATTCCCATGAGACCACCTAGAATGACCTTCTCAGGCTGCCATGTGTCCAATGCTCATGCTCACTGCTTGGCTTACGTGGAAGCCATTGGAGCTCCTTCAGGGAATCTCTAACATCATCCGCTAGATTCCCCAAGGAACTCCTGAGGTGCAAACAAGTTTCCATGACCGAAAAAATCTTTGCATAAAGCAACTCAGGGCCCACCTCCTTTTTGCTATTCCCACCACTTTATCAAGCCACCATGCATTGAGCACTGAAGCAATTTCGCTCAATGAAAAGGTTTTTAGTTGTACCTAATTTAGGATGTTGTGGAACACAAGCAACACCATTGGATGAAGTTGATTGTAGTCGTTGATGCATTCCATCACCACATTGGTGGGGATTAGCATTTCCCCTCACTGATAAATGAATGCTCCATCGATGAAGGAAATGCAAACCGAGATTTAGCCAACTCCATGCTAGTCAACCCATTAATATGACAACCCTTGGGGTATCGCTGATCAGACTAAGTCTCAGTGACCAAAGGGTCAAGCTGACCAAATGAGAACCCCTTGATAAAGTGATAAGGGCATAAATTCATCAAGAATTTCTTTGAGGTCCAAGCCAGTAAATTGAGGCACATTTTCCCAACAATCTCCCACTTGATAAAGAATTACTGGATTGCTCCAAACTCTGAATTCATTAACAATCATAGGCCCCAAGGCCCATCAAACTTGTACACCATCTGAATTTGTCTGTACTCACTGGCTTTGTCAAGGCATCAACAAAATTATTTAGAGTATCGATCTTCTCTAAGAAAACCTTCCCATCCTCAACCATATCTCTCACAAACTGATACTACACATCAATATGTTTCATCTTGGCATGGAAAGTTAGATTCTTTGCTAGAAAAATGGCACTCTGACTATCATAGAGAATATTAATCTTCCTTGTATTAAAACTAGTATTAGAAAACAAATGACTGAGCCAAACAACTTCTTTAGAGGCATGAGTCATTGTCATGTATTCTACCTCTCTGGTGGATAAAGCAACTACAACCTGTCACTTGCTCATCTAACTGATTGCACCACCATTTAACATGAAAGTGTATCCATTGGTGGATATTTGACTGTCGATTTACTCTGCCTAAACATAATTCACATATCCATGAATGTTGAGAAATCTCTATGATCCAACGAAATTTCCATGGTAATACAAAGCACATTCTAAGGTACCTCTCATATATTTGAACACTCTCTTCACAGCATCCCAATGTGTCCTTCCTAGATTTTCCATAAAATGGCTAAGAACTCCCACTGTTTAGGCAACATCTGGCCTTGTATAGACCATTACATACATTAAATAACCAAAAACACTTGAATAAGGAACCCTAGTCATGTCTTCCATCTCAATAGATGATTTTGGACAGTCTTCAACAGATAATCTCATTCCTTGCAAGATTGGAACAACTAGCTACTTGCAATCATTCATATCAAATCTCTCCATAATAGTGTTGATGTACTTACTCTAGATAACCCAAAGCTTTCTACCCTTCCTGTCCCTGGTTATCTCCATCCCTAGAATATACCTTGCTGCACCTAGATATTTCATTTCAAACTTTGTAGACAACTGAGACTTAAGATCAAAAATAATAGACTTACTATTTCCTATGAACAATATATCATCCACGTACAAAGTAATAATAGGCGCACAATCATTCTCAGATTTATGATAAACACAATGATCAAATTTTGATCTCACAAATCCCATAGACAACACTAGACAACACAAAGGTGTCAAACTTCTGGTACCATATTCTAAGAGACTGCTTCAAACCATACGAAGATTTCTTTAACTTGCATACCAGGATTTCTTTACCTTTTTCAATGAAATGCTCAGGTTGGGACATGTAGATCTCCTCTTCTAGCTCTCCATGGAGAAATGTTGTTTTCACATCCATCTGCTCGATCTCTAAGTCATACGCGGATGCAAGTTACAACATAAATCCGATAGATGTCAGCTTAGCTATAGGGGAAAATATTTCTCCATAATTAACTCCCTCTACCTGGGAATACCCCTTTGCAACCAACCTCGCTTTATACTTCTTAGCACTACCCTCAAGACTAGTCTTCTTCTTAAATACCCATTTATAGCTAGTAGACTTTCTTCCTTTAAGAAAAGGTACCAAATCCCAAGATTCATTCTTTTTCAATGATTTCATTTCTTCATTCATGGCTTCCAAGTAGGAACTTGCATTGCACATATTAGTTGCCTCTTTAATAGTCCTAGGCTCCTCAGTGCTAGTAATTAAAGCATAGACACAATTCAAATCCAAAATGGAGAAACCATACCTATTAGGTTGTTGTTTTTCATGTTAAGATCTTCTCATTGGTTGAGGTTGTGGATCTTCATGTTCAGAACTCTCAGAGCTGCTAGAGCTCTCCTCAATTTTAGGTACACCATGCAATTCTCCCTTTTCTAGAGTCTAGGGAACCTCAACTACATCATTCTTCTTTTCTCTTTGATATGTCTCTAGCTTTGGATTAGCTACTAAAGGTTTCAGCTCATGAAATATTACACTTCTACTATACAAGACCTTCTTAGTATTAGGATTCCAAATCTTGTATCCCTTCACACCAATGCCATAGCCAATGAACACACATTTAATAGCCTTTTTCTCTAACTTAGATCTTTTCTCATTTAGCACATATGCATATGCCTCACAGCCAAAGACACGAACATGTCTCAGAGAGGGCTTCTTACCACACCAAACTTCCAAAGGTGTCTTATCAACAAGAGGAGAGTAAGGAGAATGATTTACTAGGTAGCATGATGTAGCCATAGCCTCAGCCCAAAACATCTTCTCTAGACTAGCACTGCTCAACATACGCCTTTCCTTTTCCATCACCATCTTGTTCAAAATTTCAATAACTCCATTCTGTTGTGGAGTATAAGCTATAAATTTATGCATTTAAATCCCATGGTCTTTGTCGTAGCTATTGAAATATGCAGAACAATACTCACCGCCATTATCCGTCATCAAACATTTGATTTTCTTTCTAGTATGCTTCTCTACCAAGTTTTTAAACTCTTGAAAATGACTGAACCCTTTTGATTTAATTTTAAGAAAGTATATAAATTCCCTTCTCAAAAATTCATCAATAAAAGAAACATAATATCTTCACTTCGATAACAAAGAAACATTCACTGGACCAAACACATTAGAATGAACATAGTCCAATACACCAAAAGATTTATGAGAACTCGAGTTAAAAGAAACATGTTATTTTCCATAAATGCAGTGTTCACATAAATCAAACTCAAGATTACAATATACAAGCCCTTCAACAAGATTTTTATTTTTCAAGCTTTTTAAACCTTTCTCACCTATGTGACCGAGGCTATGATGCCACAAAATGGTCTTCTTTGCTGAGATTTTCACCTCCATCGCATTTGCATCCAAAGAAGCATCTTCTTCTTCCTCCATAGGAACAAATTTTCTTGACTTTATAGAGGTGATGTTCCATTGAACAGGATGTGCATCCAACTTGTACAGAGTGCAAGTATGAACACCCTTAGCCAACACCATTACACCTCTAGCCATCTTACACCCTTTACTCGAGAAAGAAACTTCCACACCAACATCATTCATCTTATTGACAAAAAGTAAGTTATGAGCCCAACCTGGTATGTGCAGTATGCCACCAATCCCTTTGATTCTATCGTCAGGGAACTGTAGCTTGACTCTTCCAAGACCAACAATCTCCAAAGTTGAATCACTTGCTAGGTACACCTTTCCACCATCATACTTCTTGTACTTAGTGAACCACTCTCTATGAGATGTCATGTGAAAAGATGCGCCTGAGTCAACCAGCCAAACATCATCTGCTACCCAATTTTACAAGGATGCAATAAAGGCATCTGCATCACTCTGAGAAGAGTAATAATATAAGAGTTACTCTTCTTCTTCTCCTTACAATCCTTTCGAATATGACCAGGCAGCCCACAGCTCCAACATTTCACCTTGGAATTTTTACCAGGAGACTTTGATCTCCCTATAGATTTAGATTTGGACTTCTTGTCCTTCTTCTTGCCTTTCTCCTTTGATCTTCCTCGAATAACAAGGGACTATTTGGCCATCTCAGAAGACTTCCTCCACATCTCTTCAGACAGTGGCGAAGCAACCATGTCTTCCATCTTGAAAGTAGCAGTCGTACTTCCAATAGCCATCACCAGATGATCCCAAGTGCCAGGTAACGAACATAATAAGAACATGCAATGATTCTCCTCCTCAATATTTACACCTATAGACATCCAAATTTGATCACTTCCATATGATCAAAATCATCTACTCTATCCATCTATTTCATTAATAGTGATTAAATAATTTATTTAGTCATTATTTCATTTTCTGCCAAAGGTTCTTAAAGTATGTAATTAAATAAATTAAATAATTTATTCTCCTCCTCAATATTTACACCTATAGACATCCAAATTTGATCACTTCCATATGATCAAAATCATCTACTCTATCCATCTATTTCATTAATAGTGATTAAATAATTTATTTAGTCATTATTTCATTTTCTGCCAAAGGTTCTTAAAGTATGTAATTAAATAAATTAAATAATTTACCTTATCCCTTTTCTTCTCTAAATTAAATAAATATGACAAATTATTTAATTTAGTCTTTTAACCCATTTGGATTAAAATCAAATTTTAATTCCCCTTTTTCTCTCTCCTTGTCACATCCTCCATAACCCTCTTTTAATCCAGATTAAATTAATTAATCTATAATTAGGATGTGCATCACTTAATCTTGATTAAGTGTCACATTCTCCATAATCTCCCACTTGCCTCTAATATCTCATTAATTATCTTAATCTTGTGTTTGCACAACCTTAATCAGAATCATTAGCCACATTTAGCTTACCTTTTCTGGTCAACCTTCCCACTTACCATTTTTTACCTGGACTCTCTTTCCCATGTGAACTTTTAATTCACATTTATTTGCCCAAAGCTCCTCTCTTCCCCATGTGAATATTTAATTCACTTTTATCTTTCCAAGGTTTTCCCCATCTCCATGCAAGATTCTAGAAGGCTTGAATTGTCACTTTACATGTGCCAAGGACTTCTAGAACCTTGGACTTGTCACATCACCCGCATGTGACAAATCTCCAGCTTTTTGGAGACCTTCTTTTACCCAATAAACTCTCCAATGAATGTAAATTTTTAATTTGCATTTATTCTTCCAACCACTTCCCCTTTTCCCATGGAGATTTTTGAGTTCTAAAATCCCTCAAATGTCTCTTTCATCCTCATTTGGGGACAAGAAATTTTTTTTTGAGGAAATCTTCTCATCCCCCAAGGTACCTCAAAGGTACTTGTCCTTCATCCACCTCATGTACTTCTCTTCCACCTCATTTCCACATCATTCCACCCTAAGACATCTCACATTTCACATGTCAAGATGTGAGGTCTTGTGAGTCCTCAACTCACCATAGCCCTTCATCTTGATCTTATTGGATCAATCTCAACTGTTGAATTCTCTAGAGAATTCCAATTATCCTATAAATACCCCCTCATTTCCCTCATTTTAGGATTAATTCTTTTTCTACCAAACTCTTGTCAATTTTCCATTTGAACTATCATCTCATAATCATCACATCCTCATCCACTTTGCCTATGATTTTGGATATTCAACATAGTTTTTCATCCAAGGAGCAATCAAAACTTCAAGATTAAGGGCCAACCAAGGAAAGAGAAGCATAGAAGGTATAACAAACAAAAATCAATTTGTTTATCTTGCTTTCATGTTATCTATTTCTTAGGCTAATCATTGAGGTGCCATTTTATCTTGTTATTTCCTCTTGTTGCATTATTAGTTTTTATCTAGCATCTCACATTAGGACTTGACATTTTAAAAGGATCACATTTTTGGCACGCCCGATGAGACCCACAAAAGGGTTTCTTTTTTTTACGTTTGCTATTGTTTATCTTGTTTGCAGGTTCAAGTTGCAGAGGGGCGGATTTTCCCTACAGAGGGGTGGACTCACCCCAGGGAGGGGCAGATTTTCCCTCCTGGGTGTTGTAGAGGGGTGGATATGCCCTTACGATCTGACATTTCTAACATTTTTTACTGCAGAAGTGTGGATACGCCCCCGCAGTCCAACGTTTTTGCAAAAAAATTCTGTAGAAGTGCGGATACGCCCCCGCAGTCCAACTTTTTGCTAACTTTTTTCTATAGAAGTACGAATACAACCCCGCAGTCCAACGTTTTTGCTAACTTTTTTCTGTAGAAATGTGGATATGCCCTCGCAGTCCAACATTTTTGCTAATTTTTTTTGTAGAAGTGTGGATATGCCCTCGTAGTCCAACATTTTTGCTAAAATAATTCTATAGGAGTGCGGATATACCCCCGCATTCTGACATTTTTACTAACTATTTTTCTACAGAAGTGTGGATACGCCCCCGTAGTCCAACGTTTTGCTAACTGTTTTTCTACAGAAGTGCGGATATGCCCCCATAGTCCAACATTTTTTGCTAACAATTTTTTTGCAGAAGTGTAGATATGCCCTCGAAGTCAAACATTTTTTTGCTAACAATTTTTCTGCAAAAGTGCAGATACACCCTCGTAGTCTAACATTTTTGCTAACTATTTTCTGTAGAAGTGCGAATTTTCCCTCCTATTCCAAAAATTTTCACAACTAACATTTGCTTGTAGGGCCTTTATTTCATTCAAATTTTAAAGTTCTCTTTGTTGCTTTATCTATTCACCGATTATAATTAGGGGGGAGTAATAGTTGTTGTTTGTCGTGTCTTATTTTTTTTGTGTTACCCTAAGGGGGCATTAATTTTTTTTCACCTTCCCCTTTGCACTTTGTGCGGATCCGAAGGGCTAGTTGGAAACAATCAATGTCTTCTTCTTAGAGGGACCTGCTTGGGGATTTCATCACTCTAAGGGATGATCCCAACCACATGTACCGACGGGGTATACAAAGGGAGGAGAGCCAAAGTTGTACCCCAATCCAGTTGGGTCATAATTGGCAAAGCGTCGAAGCTAGGGTGATACCTAGATAGATGTGAAGAGTTGGTCTGAGCCTTTTAGTTTCTTGTTGGGGCTCCCGACTCATGCTTGTGATAGACTGGTGTTCACGGTTGTGCCTCACATATCGAGCATATATTAAGGACTCCCTAGAAAGCTTGTTCATCCTAGAGTAAGACCTTTGCTGGCCATACCCCTTAGTACTAATCATAAGATTATGCTTGTTCAAAGTGTCTTTTGGTGAAAAACCTATTATTTTGATAAGTCAAACCTTCATTGAGTCATTTCAAGTCCTTGCCATAATCCCTCATTCCAAACCAAGTCACTGTTCCTGCAGAGGGGCATATTCACCCCCTTGTTTCAACACATTTTACTGTAGAAGTGCGGATACACCCCCTTGTTTCAACACTTTTTACTGCAGAAGTGCAGATACGCCCCCTGTTTAAGCACTTTTTACTACAGAAGTGCGGATACGTCCCCCTGTTTCAACACTTTTTACTGTAGAAGTGCGGATACGCCCCCCTGTTTTAGCATTATTCAATACAGAAGTGCGGATACGCCCCCATGTTTTGACATTTCTGATAGTTTTTACTGCAGAAGTGTGGATACACCCCCTGAATGGACAATTTCATCCGTTTGACCATTCTAAACCCCCGTTTGAACTCCCAAAGTCTCCATTTGACCATTTTATCATCCTAAACACTCATCTAACAAATCCAAACATCCATTTGACCTTTCCAAACCTCTATTTAACCTTTCTAAAACGTCCATTTATCACATTCTCATTGATCATTCCACCATTTGGGATACCCATCTTACCATGTGACCTTAACATTTGCACTTTCCAAAAAGATCACTTCAACAACACATCTTCCATTTACATTCATCATCATCTCTGAACACAAAATCCCTTAAACCTTGTTTTAGGATTTATCTCCCGAATTGACCAAGGCATTAGGTTTGATCATTATCCTACATATCAATCCTTGTCTTCAACCTAATCAATCCACTTCTATCTTGAGGTGGATTTTTGTTGTAAGTCAACGTCATTGGTCCAAATCAATCCCCTTCCATCTCAAGGAAGATTTAGTTCCATGATCATTGATTTAGCTAGCTCAAATCAATCAACCAACACTATAAGTTACTTAGGGTAATTTCCAAATCAATTTTTAGGATCCCCTCCATCAACCAATCCTTATCCAATCATCAAATTAATTGATCCATCATCCAATCCCAATCTGATCTTTCATCCAATGCCCATATGAGCTTCCAATCCATCCTAGTTCTCTATCCATCATCTATTATGTCCTGCTAATTTGTATCCATCATGAATCTTTATCCCCCTCTCACATGACTAATAATAGTAGTTAAGGGGAATCCTAACTCCGTTGATGATGATAACGAAAATCTTGTTGATCATGAATATTGTTATATAGATCCCCTTGATGCTATCATTGCTAGCAAGCTCTCTCCAATCACCTCCCAAAATCTCACTACTTCTTCAAACTATCCCACCATGCCTTCATCCACATCTAATAACAGTCCTTATGCTACCCTTGACAAGGGATATCCAACATCCTCACGATCGACATATTCATCATGTCCTCCATTTCAACCTCTATCCTACCCAACCTCCATATCCTCTTATCCTCATCATCATGAACAATCCCAATACCTCTACCTTAATCCCACATCCCAATCTTCCCATCCTAATCCAACACCCACACCTTCCTATCATAATCCCCCATGCCAATATTCCTCCTATCCTAATCCACCATCTCAATCCTCTCATCGTAATCTACCATCCATATCCTCCTATGCCAACCCACCATACATGTCCTCCTACAATGGTTCACAACCTCAATCTTCCTATTCTAATCCAACATCCACACCTTCATATCACAATCCCCCATCCCAATACCCTTACATTAATTTTGCATCTCCTCATTCTAATCCTTCATTTGCATATTCCTACTATCACTCACCATCCCCATCTTCCCAATATAATCCAACATCCACATCCTCCTACGTCACTCTCCCTTTTCCCGCATTATATCTTAATCCTCCATCTCCTCCAACCACTCTAATTCCCCCATCTAGTCCCATCCACTCACCTAATCATAATCCTCCATCTCCTCCTAGTTCTACATCTAATCCTCATCCACACATCCACTCATATAATCCTCCAATTCCTAATCCTAATCCTCCATCTCCTCCTAGTCCTACATCCAATCCCATACCCACATCTAATCCTAATCCTCCATCTCCTAGTCCTACATTCAATCCCATCCACTCATCTAATCATAATCCTCCATCTCCTCCTAATCCTCCATCCATTCCCATCCCTTCATCTAATCCTAATCCTCCATCTCCTCCTTGTACTCCATCCAATCACATCCCCACGTCTAATCCTAATCCTCCATCCAGATCCTCCATCCATTCCCATCACTCTACCTAATCCTACATCTCTTCCAAATTTCCCCCAAGGACTCATGATAGAAGAGACACCATGCCCTCCCACTCTATCATGTACTATCACTAATGATGAGGCCCTTGTCCATCCTACACCATGCCCTCCCACTCCATCATGTATTGTCACTAGTGATGAGGCCCTCCTCCATCCTACACCTATCCCTTCCATCACCATTCCTAACACTGGCCAAATGGCTGAGCCGGTCAAACCCATCGAATCCATTGAATCCCCATCTTCTACTACTAGATCCACCCAATTCATTGAAGACATCCAATCCCCTCCTCTTAGTACTAATATTCACAAAATTCAATCCCATAACTGTCATGAATCCTCCATCCTCCTATCTCCCCCAATTGAGGCGTCCCTCCAACACTCTTCCATCATCATACATCCCCCACAAGATGATTCATGCCACGAGATTGACACAAATAATACAAGCATATCCCCTCCTCCAAATCAAGATCCTACAATCGCATCCACTACATCCCAATATCATAATCCCCCATCCATCATATGTCATGATTCTTATCCTCAAATAGGTCATGATCCTATCCTCCCCTCCACCCCATCTCAAGATCACAATAGCTCATCCACTCCATCCCATGATCCCCTTTAAATTCAAGATCCAATCACTCCATCTCATGAGCCCTTATCATCCACTACCATAAATCTAGATTCCATCATACTCCCAAATTCCTCTCATGATCCCTTATCACTCATTCCTCCTAATACGGCTATCCCCTCATCTCCATCACATGATCCTTCATCACCAATCCCAATGCCACTTTTGTACCACCTTGGTCACATTACTCTTATCTGTGGTGGCCTTCCCACAGAAAAAAAACAAAGTATAGGCACCACCTTTCCTCCTCCACCTGCTAA
>CM021102.1:739891957-739944539 GCA_007115665.2 Sequoiadendron giganteum
ATGAAAATGAAAAGGGCTTAAAAATAATCTTAAAAATAACTACCCATATGACCGAAAGACAACCATACTAATTAGGGCATCATATTTAAAAAAATGGAAAATGCACCAAAACCCTAACTCACAAAAACTTGATTTCATACAATTTAGGGCATGAATTCAATGTTATTCAAACTAACCAGATGATGCACAAACACAAATCTTAAGTAAAATCATAATCTACCAAACCCTACCCACTATAAAAACAAAAACTAATCTACCATTAAAAACCTAGGGCATCAGAATACGGTCACAATTAAAACATGAAAACGACCGTGATAAAAATAAATAAATGAGCAACCAAAATGCAAGAAAAAGAAAAACAATAACAACAACATAGAATGAAAGAGAAGAAACATGAAGAACATGAACTCACAAGAGAATCGAGAGTCACGAAATCACGAGAAACCAATGACCACGCAAAACAAAAAAATGTGAAATAAAATGAAAGAGAAGAACAAAAACGCTACCTCAAATGCAAATAAATAGGTTAATCCTCTGAGATGATTCTGTGCGTGATTATATCCATTTCGATCAAATCACATGTCCAAACACTCCACTGCAACTTTTACTTCGCTCTTGATCGTTTAAAAAATGATAATAACTTCAAGTTAATCCCTAATTAAGGTTAAAACTTGAGCTTTGCACATGCATGGCACTTGTCATCAAGGCCATAAATGTGGTAGATCGGAGTTGGAACTGCAGAGGGAACTGGCACATTACTGCAGTGCGACTTCAGTAAAGTCAATGACCAAAATGGCGGGAGAGGAATCAGAGTTGAGATTGATTTAGAAACTTTGTCCAAGTTTCATATTTGGTCCCCATTCTGACTTCGATTCTGCCAAAAAAGAAGAAAATGAAACAAAAGTTCAAATAAAACACGAAGACAAAAACGAGAAAAACCAAAAAAAAAACCTAAGTCTAAACAATCAGACCAAAATGCGGAGGCGAAGGCGGAACGAGAATCGAATTTGAAATTTGAACTAAGTTCAAGCTTAACTTCTACTCTGGCTTCGGCTCTGATAAAGACAAAACCAAAAGACCACCAAAAGAAAAGACCATTGGGATGGGGATCAAAATCAATTTTTGAAACAAGTTTCAAAACCCGATTTGGTTTCAGTTCTGGTTCTGACAGAAAAAACCAAAGAAAAAAAAGTATTAGAGAAGAATAACTCCAAACTTTTTTTGAAAAACAAACAAGGACAAAAACAAAAATCGGGACCCATTTTGACCAAGGAAAAAGATGGGGTGGTTATGCAAGGCATTACAAGTGTTGTGAGTATTGCATCGGCCAAGCTTTGAGATGTTTTGCCTTGCTCATTCATCTATGGTTTTTGGGCTACTTCAGGGGCAGAAAATTCCATTCTTCCTCAAAATTCTGAAAATTTCTGCTTGTCTCTTAGCAAATATACACTTTAAAAATTCTTTGCACAATTCTTGCACTAAAAAATCCTTCTTTTCTTTAAAACAACCACATGCAATACTTAGTTTTTTTGTCCTCCTTCGAGTGGTAGATGGCAGTTGCTTTTTCTGCATTAAGTTTAGCATGTACTGCCAGCCTTTTGGTTTGTGCAATACGAACTATTTTCCATTTTGTAATGACAAGGATTCATAATGACCCCATGTTCCTACAGCCCATGGCATGATTTTCCTTGGAAATTGAGTCGACAATTTGAAAGCAAGCTAGGCATCATATGTCGTGGTAATTAATACCCCAAACAGAATGATTACACTCAAGTATGTGATAAGCCATAAATAGATATGAATCCTTTCTTGGAGTTTGAGAGACACCTATAGGATGAAACCTCAGTGTCTGACCAGATAGACTACCACTGGATGCTACCACCAGCTTGTGTTAATTAATTATCTTGCCTTAATTTTGTATGCAACAAATCGTACCTACAACCACAACTGGCTGAGAGTCTTGAGTGAGCCTTAGTGCAGTATTTGAGGTGGTACCTAGTTAACCTCATTCTTATGGTATGTGAATTACCATGCTTATCCTTGCCGCTTTTATAAATAGGCACCTAGGTAGTAGGGAAATTACACTTAGCAACTTTTAGCAGAATTAGCATTAGCTGATTGGTTTAGCATTTTCCATTTGTAGTCTACTTAGTATTTGAGTAGAGTTCGCGTTTATGCATCTGCATGGGGTCATTGTCTTATATTCATATAGGTCTTGGCATTATGAATACCCCAATTAGTTTGACCTCCCCGAAATCTCAAACGACCTTTTTAGGTGAGATTTCAACTAGACGCTTGAAGAGGATGACGAAGAATAAGAATTATTTGGTGCTTGTAGCTATAAAATGGGTCTTGGGTCAAGACTACCTCAAATATGAGGACAAGTAAATAGTAAATACTGATGTGTGCTCCCATTTTCTAGTGTAGATGCTTGACATTCAAATCCCCAAGCTACTTATCATCCACCTAGTGACAAAAATATTTCCAAAGAAGTATCTAAGCGGCCTCAGGGAGGTGGTAGCAAATGATGCATTTGATGGAGGAATTCCAACCTCGAGTGACCTTTGTAGGTTTATTGAAGAATATGCAATTGTCCTTTGGTTGTCTTTTCTGAGCAGTTTCCACCTCTAGTCATAGGAAGTACATCACCAAAAGGTTACTCATGTCTGTCATTTTCTCTTTCAAGTCTACAACATGGTGTTGTTATACAGTATTGACTGGTACATAGATTTTAGGAACCTGGTGTTCCCTCTACCACCTATCATTGCTTCTATGGATGTTGTCACTAGCCTAACTATTGTTGTCGAGGATGATATGGTTCCAGATAATGTTGTTGTTTCCCATGGCTGAAAATTTCCTCTTTTTTGAGCTTTAAGACTAAAACTTTGTTAGTACTTTTGTATATAGCCTGGAAAAGACTTCATAATATAGAAATATTTCTAAGCATATACCCTTTTAATAGTGTGGCCTCTGAGCCATTTTTCTATTGTACTTATCGAAGTATATAAATATAATGAAGATATAGGTTATGTTTAAAATCTCTACCTTGCTGCATATTTCCTGTCCCTTCTAGCATACGTGTTATTTTCTATATCACAATGTGAATTTTTGTTGCATCATGGATTAGGAAGACAGATCGAGCAAATAAAAGAAAAGAAAAAAGAGGAAAAAATAATCACAATAATTACATATTTATATGGTAGAACTATTTAATTGAGCTCTATAGAATTTTTAAGGTGAACTCCCCTGATGGGAATCCCCTAATTGATTTTCTTTGTACACTCTCTGATTTGAGTGCCTTATATCGGTTGTACTAAATTATTATGAATGGACCCTCTCAAAAGTTGTTTGATTTCACGTGATGACCAAATTTTTCTTTCTATTGATTGAATTTTATCACTAGACCCTTACCATCTAGTCTTTGGTCTAAACAACCACCCAACAGAGAAAACACATATGAAAAGGTGCTTCATTGTGTACAATTGATTCCATAGAGGGTGGTGGGTGGTAATTTCTTCGTGATGCTCAGTTTAGATTATGGAAATCAATACATAGGCAGGTATCTCCATTCTTCTTTTAGATCTGGATGAGGCTGAACACCCAAACACTAGGCTCAACTAATAAGACAATTCATAATGGAACTAGCTTCGATGACCTTCGTGCTATCAGCACTCCAATCTTTGGACTTGTTGGCCTATATTTTTGGAAAGCCAATTCAACCTCTCTTTTTGGTTCTATCATAGGCTGGATGATACTGTAACAATGGGAAATTCCTATTTAGGTTAGCAAACTATAATATGCAATGAAACCTAAAAACCCATTAGTTGGTAATGGAGTGCAAAGGAATAGATGAACAATCTTATAGATTGTCTTCATCCTCCATGACTAACCTCCATTACACCTTCTTAATTTGCTGAATATGATTTGTTTGCCCTCAGATTTGTGAAGAGCAAGCCAATAGAAATGACAAGCCCTAAGCAAACATTGAAGGATTTGAAATGACCTAGATGCAAACTATGCCCTACTGCAAATAGTAAACATCTACAATTTCTAAGCAAATATCAAATGAAAACCTAGATATGCTATGATAAACATGCTAAAATCTCTAAAATATGACAATGCAAGATAAAAACATGAAAGTGTAAGATGTGAGATGCCAAAATATGGAAATGCAAGATAACAAAACATGAAAATGCAAGATGTTCAAAATGAGACCAAAATTACTTTTTTATAGAAGAGGCAATTTTGTGTGAATGGCCAAGATTGAAAGTTAGTAAATGCCCTACAATCAATGGACGAGATTCAATAAAGCGACCCACAATTAGGGTTAGGGAAACATTAGGTCAAATTCAAAATGAAGGGTCAAGATTGATTCTTTAGAGAATCAAATCAATGGCTGACAATGCATGTGACAAAAGATTTCGGGCACGGAAAACGGAGTCGTTGGGGAATTAAATAATTTATTTAAAATTATTTAAATCAAGGGGGAATGTTGACTTTTCGAATTAAAAACTATTTTAATTCAAAAAGTGTGGGGTCATGTGATAGTAAATAATTTAAATTAAATTATTTACTAAAGAAGGGAATTTAAATGGGACTTATTTTAAATAAATAAGATTTAGAAGAAATTAAATAATAAAAGCTTATTTAATTTAAGTGAGAATTAAATAATAATGATATTATTTAATTAAGAGGAATGTGACAAATAGAACCTTTTAAATTATATATAATAATTTAATTCAAAGTTTAGGAGAGGACCAAATTAAATAAATAAAATTTATTTAATTTAGGAGAGAAGGGGCCAATGAATAATTAGATAATTAAATTTAATTATTTAATTATAGTGGAAGGTGGATTAAATAAATAAGAATTTATTTAATTTTAGGAAGAAGAGGACTTAATTAGTGACATAATTAAATAAATAAATAAAGTTATTTATTTAATAATTAGGAAGACATAAGGGGTTAAAATAATTAAATAAATTTAAAAATTTATTTAATTATAGGAAGACTTTAGACAATTAGTGATGCACTAGATAAATAAATAAGAATTATTTATTTAATAATCAAGAAGAATAGAGGGGACATGAATTAATTAAATAATTATGAATTATCTAATTAATAGTTGAAAGTGAGTTAGGGACATAATTAAAATGTCCTAATTAGGGTTAGAAGAAGAGCCTGTGGGTCTAGGTCATTTTTATGTGTCTACATTTGCCCCTCTTTGTCATAATGTAGCCTGTCGCATTGTGGCAAAGAAAATAAGTCAAACATATGCCCTAGTGCAAAATAGGATGAGGAAGAATGATGAGGAGGGTTGCGGTATGCCCCCTCGGGAGGACAGACAGGTTCCAAGAACATGGGTGTGCTCTCGAAATGGATGAGAAGACTAGAAGACAATAGAACAAGAAAGTGTTAGTAAAAGATATGGATGATGATATGAATGCAATGCCTATATGAGATGCATGTTAGTTCCTAGATCAAATCCTTCAATGTTTACCATAGGACTTTAATATTTATTGCTCTTTAATCATCACTAGGCAGATTATTGTAATGGCCAATAAACACCATGATATCACATAGATCAAGGTGTGCAAGATCGCACCATCACGTAAGACAAGCAGTCACAGAAAAGGACGATCATGACCCATACTAGAAGTGTAATTGCCCCAGTCCTTTTGTCATAACCAACCGCAAGCATAAAAAAAGACAAGGACAAACCATGAAATGTCGTTGCTTCTCTAAATTCTATCTCCAGGACATCCTTGAGAAGCTAGCAACATGATTGCCAAAAAAAAAATAATGCCACCATCATGATACATCGCTGTTTTTCTAGATCTCGTAGTTAGGAAATCACTGAGAAACTAGTAACATGAGTGTCAAAAGACAAGACAAATGTCATGAGACATCGTTGTTTCTCTAAATCCTGTTGTCAGGATCTCGTTGAAAAACTAGTAACATGATGAAAAGGCCAAAGACAACTGCCAAGTATTTTCCAAGTGTTTTAAGATCAAGGTTTCCAACTATCAAGTGATATCAAATTCAGGAAGGACACATCCTGAATGACGTTGATATCTAGGGGATCAATTCTCGGAGTTAGCAGAATCCATCAAAATGCCAGATGATGAGGACAATGCTTAGGAAGGACACATCCAAAAGCATAAAGGACTGATGAAAGTTTCTCTTTAGAAGGATACATCTGAAGAAGAACCCCCAAAGTTTTGCCAAGTTCAATTGTCTTGATAGAATTTGATTACATGTCACTGTTGAATTGATCAGAATTGATGATGAGATAGACTGTTGAATTCTTGCTCGGGATTGATGGAATATTTTGCTTGACTTGAAGAAAACTTGACATGTGTGAAAATACTGTGCCATTAACCCTAATAGACTGACCTAGTGTGGCCTTGGGGGCTCATCGATTGATGGCCTTGCCTACGTCGTGCACTCAGAGACCTCGTAGTTCGACATGACCAATGACGTTGTCCAAAGGACAAGAGTTTGAATCATGATTTCATTTTAACAAACCTAGAAGGACTAACCTAATGTCTCGGGGATTCAAAGATGAATCTTGCCTACATAGCAAATGCGCAGAGACAACGTAGTTCAGACAAATGAAAAGATTGACTGACTCAATGGACTTGACAGATATACTATTGACTTTGACTCTGTTTTGGGATTTTTACAATGGATTTGGATGTTTTTGTATTTTCGAGGACATTTTCAATTTTAGGTTTTTTTTTTTAGGACTTTTTACGAATGTCGGATCATGTGCAATACCCACTGCAGTTACATGATAAAGGTCGTGCCCCCAGATAGATCGAGGACTACCCGAGTCTAGTGATATGGAGATATGCAGACATAAGGCCAAAGGCACAAATATGCAAGGGATGATGTCAACCAAATAGTAACCATGGTTGGAATTGACAGGACTTAGGACAAATGTTGTGAATGTCGTGTTGTTGTGATTGTGGAAAGTGGACAAGGTTCGATTAGAGTAATAGTAGATGACAGAGCAACGATCGACTACACATGGTGCCTATTTACCAAGTTTTCACCATGGTATCTATCCAAAGCGCCTGTTTACCAGGTTTTCACTATTGGATGAATTTATTTCTCTTTACTATTTTTGCCATTGTTTTGATTTTTTTGGTGTCACCAAGACACCTGATTGCCAGGTTTTCATCAAGGGACAATTTTTTTTGTATTTTTAGGTTTTTTACCAAGCAATTTGATGCTATGTGTAGAACTTTCTCAAATGTAAGCTATTTATAGGCTCTGTCAATTGTTCTCCATTAGGTGTGGCTAGCTGGTAAGCTCCAGAACCAAATGCGGCAGTAATGATATAAGGACCAAGCCAATTCGCCTCAAACTTGCTAGGCTTTTCACGGTCCGCCTGATTTCTAAGGTTCCGCATGAGAACCAAGTCACCGATTTCAAACTTTCTCACCATGACTCTCTTGTTATAACTTCGGCAGAGATGATTTTGATATGCTTGCAAATGGTTTAAGGCATTTTGTCGCCTTTCTTGTAACATTTCTAGCTCATGCAGGCGAGACTGTCTGTATTCTTCCTCATCAATCATACCTTTCAATGAGACTTGAAGAGAAGGAATTTTGACCTCGATGGGTAGTAAGGCTTCAGATCCATAGACCAAGGAAAATGGAGTGGCTCCAATCGGTGTGCGAATGCTAGTTCGATAGGCCCATAAAGTAGGATTGAGTTGTAAGTGCCAATCCCGGCCAGCGTCATTGACGGTCTTCTTTAGGATGCGAAGAACTGTTTTATTTGATGCCTCAGCTTGACCATTGCCTTGTGGCTAGTATGGGGTGGAGAAATGGTGTTGGATGTGGAATTGCGAATAGAGTTCACAAATGTCCTGATTTTTAAATGGACTGCCGTTATCTGTGATGGTGGATTGTGGGACACCATATCGAAAAATGATGTAATTTAGAATAAACTTGGATATTTGCTTACCAGTGATGTAGGTGAGAGGGATGGCTTCAATCCACTTAGTAAAGTACTCAGTGGCAGTGATTATGAATTTATGGCCATTAGAAGAGGATGGATGGATCTTTCCCATGAGGTCGAGTCCCCATTGTGCGAAAGGCCATGGAGAAGTGATAGGTCTCAATTCCTGTGCAGATGCATGAATTAGGTCACTATGCACCTGGCATTTCTGACATGTTCTGACAACCTGAAGAGCATCTTTTTCTAATGTCGGCCAATAGTACCCCAATCTGGTGACTTTCCTAGCTAGCGTTGGACCACTTGAATGAGATCCGCATACACCCTCATGTACTTCTTGTAAAGTTGTTTGGGCTTCATTAGTGTCAAGACAGCGAAGAAGGGTGTTATCAAAGCCACGACGATATAAGGTGTCACTGACGATGGTATGTCTAGCCACTTTTAGGATAAAGGATTTTCATTGGTTGTTAGACAGGTTGGGTGGGAGGGTTTGGGACTTAAGATAGTCGTATATGTCCTGATACCAAGGCGAACTGGGACCAACAATCTCACACACCATTTCTGACTCTGTAATATTGTATGTAGGCATCAATAGCTGTTCCACTAAGAATTCAAATTGTGACACATTCTTAGGGATGTGTAGGAGAGATCCACTAGTAGCCATTGCATCGGCCGCCTTATTTTGTGTTTTCGAGATCTGCTCAAATGCAATCATTTTGAAATACTTTAGGAAACTGTCCACCATTCTCTTGTAGGGAAGTAACTTCTCATATTTTGTGTCATAGTCATCATTGACTTGGTTGATGACCAACTGAGAATCTCTGAAGACGAGCAATGTCTGGATTTTCCATTTAATTGCTATCTTGAGACCTGTGACCAATGCCTCATATTCTGCCATATTATTTGTACAAGGGAAAGCAATCCAAAATGATTTAGGAATGGAATCGCCTTGTGGTGTGATAAATAATATGCACGCTCCTGAACCATGACTGGTGTGGGATCCATCAAAGTATAGTTTCCATGGTAATGTAGGTTCTATGTGAAAGATAGACTCATCAAGAAAATCAGTAACCAATGGATGATTTGCTTGAATTGGTGCATCTGCTAGTTGATCTACTATTACTTGACCTTTTATAGCCTTGTGCTCTACATACTGTATGTCATACTTGCTTAATATCATGACCCATTTGGCCAAATGGCCTGTTAATGCTGCTCGACTCAAGAGATATTTTAGTGGTCAATTTTAGCTACCAAATGTGTTTGGTGGCTTAGAATATAGTGTCTTAGTTTATGTGCTGCAAAAACAACAGGCATGCTCTTTCAACGGTTGTGTAGTTGAGCTCATATCCAATTAATGTGCGGCTGATGTAGTATATGACTCTTTCTTTTTCTTCATGGTCATTTTGTGCCAATAATGCCCCCAGTGCATTTTTCGTTGCAGAGACATATAGGATCAAAGGTTTTCCCTCAATAGGCGGCATTAACACTGGTGGTGTCAATAGATATTCTATAATTTGGTCAAAGGCTATGTTGCATTTATCTGTCCATACAAAAGGATTGCTTTTGTGTAGCAGATATTGAAATGGTTGACACTTGTCTGCCAACTATGTGATGAAGTGGCGAATAGACTGCAATTTGCCTTGAAGTGATCACAACTCACTGATCCCTTTTGGCGGAGGCATATCTAGAATTGCTTGTACTTTTGCGGGATCAACCTCAATGCCTCTTTGTGAAACTATGTAGCCCAACAGCTTGCCGGAAGTGACTCCAAAGACACTTCTTCGGGTTCAAATGAACCTTGTACTCTTCTAGCCATCTGAAAATTTTGTCTAAGACCTTGAGATGATCCTTCCTTGTCAAGGATTTTTCCAATAGGTCATCGACATAATCTTCCATTAAGATATGCATCATGTCATGGAAGATTGTGGTCAGAGCCCTCTGGTATGTGGCTCCTACATTCTTTAGGCCAAAAGGCATGACATTCCAACAGTATGTTCCCCATGGGTAGGTGAATGTCGTTTTATGCTGATCTTCTGTTGCAATTCTGATTTGGTTATATCCCCAGAAACCATCCATGAGGGATAGCATCTCATACCCTGCTTTGAGATCAACAATCATGTCTATGTTTGGTAGGGGGAAGTCATCCTTGGGGAAAGGCTTGTTTAGATCCCTAAAATCCGTGCAGATACGGATTTGTCCATTTGGCTTTGTAACAGGAACAATATTGGATATCCAATTAGCATAGTCTATTGACCTTATGAACCCAACATCTAGTAATTTCTTTAGTTCAGCTTTTACCAGGAGTGCAATTTGTGGATGCATCTTGCGCAACTTTTGCTTAACTGGTTTGATTCTTGGGATTAGAGGAAGATGATGTAGAACCAATTTAGGATCAAGGCCTAGCATGTCAGCATATGACCAGGCGAAGTTAACTTTCCTGTCTATGAAGAATTATTGAAATTCAGGTTTTTCTTCCTCTGACAATGATGCAGCCAAGAGAATCATTTTGGGATTCTCTGGTGTGGCTATGTTAACTTCCATTGTGTCTTCAATGAGCATAGCTGATTTTTCCTGTGTTACGAGAAGAAAGTCCAATCCTCCATCCTTAGGCGCCTCAAAGAGGTTTTCACCTTTGGATACGTCCTTTGTTTTTGCTGTTTTGTTGTCAGAAGGTGCCTTGCGGTTTTCACCTAAAGACGTTTCTCTTTTTGTCTTATTCATTGTATTTTTGCGACCAGAGGATTGCACAGTCTCCCTGAAGTAAGTTGTACAATCTAGGTTGATAGAAAACCCTGTTTTGTGATCTCCCCATGGTATGCCTTCTCTGAGCCCCATGAATTTTGCTATGGCTTCATCATTCTGAAACAAGTCCATTATTGGTGGCTCTTGTTGGTCCTAGTCGATCAGTTGTGGATAGACAAGTGAAATCCCATTGTCGGTGTTGGTGAAGGATGGGGAAGATGCGGAGAGTGTGGCAACTGATGCCTCAAGTGTGAAGGAAAAGTTGTCAATTTCCACTTTCGTGTCCGATGCCATGGATGGTCCATACTCCGAGTCAGATGAATCAAATTCAAAGTCATAATATGGGATAAAATTATCAACCTCGTGGCTAGTGGTTGGCAATTCAAAAGTATGCGTAGTAGGTTCAGATACATTGGGCTCTTGGATGGGTTCAAGATCGGGGTGGGATGATTCATGTATTGCCGATGACAACTTGTGTTCCTCTGGATTCCAAGGAATGCTCACCCATTTCTTGTCTTTAGAATGTTAGTCAATAGGGTCAATATTATATTGTTGGTAGAATCGTTCTTCAAAGGAAGGTTGGCCAGGTTCTAAGAATAGTTCATCAATGTCATAATCACTGACAGTTTTGTTAGATCCCCATTCCCATTCATTTGAGTCTGTTTCGGTAAGGGGTTCTTCGCATGTCTCAACACTTTCAGTAACCATTACATCCTTACTTGAAAATTCATAGGTACTTTGATCGTCAGTTCTGAGTTGTCCAAACCCTAGCCCCATGTATCTCGATCTTTCCTTTATTATAATAGGCTCTCTCTTTCCATTGTTGTGTTTTCCAAGACCACTTGTGCCGTCAAAACCTAGGGCCTTGCATATTTCATAGCATTTTCCATAGAGATGTAGTGGTAAGGGAGGCAACTCTTTTGGGTCTCTATAGATCTAGTTAGCTATGTCGTCGATGACTTCATTACCCACATCACCCCATAGTGTGAAAACACTTTTTGGTGGGACGTTGAAATTTTTTTGGGCTCAATTGCAAAACATGGTCTACCATAGACTTTTGGTGGCTTAGGTATTATGGTGATACAGTAAGTCATATTTAATTTGAATTCTCCATTGCCAAGGTCCTGGATCTGTAGGTCTTTACTTGGGATGGAGGCCGAGGAAGATGGTATGGTATAAGTTAATGCAATGGATGATTTTGTGAGTGTGGACGCGTCAATATATTTGGATGAAGTGGAAGTGGAGGCCTCCTGATTGATGGGTACTTGATGCTCAGCAATGGCCCGCAGATTTGTGCAATATTGAAATGGATTGGGATCTCTTGGGATGGTGATCTCTGTACCCTCAAAAGGGAATTTTAGGCACCGGTGGTATGTGGATGGAATGGCCTTTAGAGCATGAATCTAGGGTCGACCAAGTAAGATGTTGTAGTGTATATCACGATCTAGGACCTGGCATGTTGTGTCCATGATAATAGGTCCTACCCATAGAGGAATGGTAATAACGCCTTTAGAAGCGCGTTCTTCATCATCATATGCCTTGATGATGATGCTCTTGCTAGCATCTACACACACATCTAAAAAACCAAGAGCTTTGACCAATTTTAAGGAGCAAATGTTCAATCCTGCTCTACCATCTACTAGGACTCGTCTAACCTTGTGTTTGTGGATGAAAACCTCTATGTGAAGGGCATCATTATGCGACGGTTTAGGTGAGGAATAGTCGATGTCTGAAAAGGTGTTGTGATGAGGTGAATTTAGGTATCCGACCATAGTCTCAAAGTGGTTGACATCAATGTTGGTTGGAACGGACGACGTTTGTAGGACTTTATCCAAGATGGCTTTGTGTATGGGTGGAATACGGAGTAGTTCGAGAATGGATATCTAATTAGGTGTTTTATTCAGTTGCTCAATGAGGTTGAACTCCGGTTTGGGTGTTGACTGTCTAGCGGATGGACCAGGTATGGTGATCTTAGGTTGATGTGCTGAAGGACCTGGGATGGTGACCTTGCCTTTACGTGTTGTCACATTGCATTTTGGGGCTTTTTTAATGGAAATGGTATTAACACATTCATCTTCATCAGCAGCGCAAAGATTGTTAATGATGGTACCACCAGGATAAGTGTAGGAAGGATGACCATGAGTGGAAGTGGGATGGATGCAGTTGGCCTGATTGTTGGTGTTTGTTGTGCTAGATGAGGAAGCTTTACCATGATCCTGCAATGGGTTTTTGTGTATAGTGCGGTCCGCATTAGATGTGATGGATTGACCACCTAGCTCGATGGTGTGGTTCTCAATGAGGTCTTGCACCAGATTTCACAATTGACGGCAAGAGGATGTTTTATGCCCTTTGGCACGATGGAAATCACAAAATGCATTATCATCCCACCATGCTGGCTTGAATTGACTAGGGTCATATGGTTTAGGGTCTTCCAATGTTATGACACCATTTTGAAGGAGTTTCTTCAAGACAACTTCAATAGGCTCACCCAAAGGAGTATATGTACGCTTTGGGAATTGCCGCGATTGATGCAACTGCCTTTGATTAGTTTGAGTAGGATTGCTTTGGATAGCATTTACAGTTGGTGTTGGTGTAGTCACAAGTGTGTTTTGATGTTGTACTCCTTGGATGGTGAGTATGTGACCTATTGTATTGACAGTTTTGGCATCAACCACACCGTCATTAGTGATATGCTTGTTCTTAACCCAATATTTGGTTTTATCATTTGAGCTACTTGGGTTATTGTTTGAAGTGGCGTTGATGGTTTTGCCACCATATTTTAACTTGCCTTTAGCGATTAAGGCTTTTTCAAGTTGGACACCTTTTTCCACAAGATCGACAAAAGTGGTGCAACAATGGACCTGTAATCCATACCTTAGAGGTCCAAGGAGAGTTTGTACAAACATGGTTACTTTCTCCTTTTCAGGTATTTCTACCTAGACACCTACTTGCTAAGGTTCTCCATCTTTGAAAGAATGGAATGAAAGTCTCTCCTGCATCCTCTTGGGTAAGTCTGCGTAAGGAGGCAATGTCAATGTCTGTTTCAATGTTATAGGCATAATTTTCAACAAATTTGTTTGCCAATTCGTCCCATGTTTTGATTCCTTTAGGCAATAGTGAGAACCACTCTAATGCATGACCTGCAAGGCTTCTTGAAAAGAGTCTCATGAGATAGGTTTGGTCATATGCAATGTCAATGCAACTAGTGGTGAATTCTCTTATGTGTTCAATAGGGTTCATCTTGCCTTTGTATTTAGGAAAATGAGGTACCACATATCCATGAGGAAAGGGTGGCATATACAATGTTGTGTCAAATGGATATGGACACAAGTCATGTGACATGTAAGATTTTTTGTTGGACTGTTGCAAGGTCTCTACTTGTGTTTGAAGAGCAACAAGCTGGAGTGTGAGTGCTTCCACAATGGGGTTGTTGGTAGCATCACACATGTTAGTGAGAGGTATGGATTGGTTACCCACTTGTTGTGATGAGATGTGTTGGTTTTGAATGTGTTGTTGGTGAGCAAAGTGAGTGTTCTGATTGTGTGGTTGTTGAAAATGGGTGTATTGATGGGGATTATGTTGTTGTGTATGCACTTGTGTAGCATATGTGGGGATTTGAGATCCTGTCATGTTGGATTGAATTTGTGGGCCTTGTTGACTTTGAGTATGTTGATGTCCAAATGGAGTAAAAGATTGGGTGCCTTGATTTCCTTGTCCAAATGAGAAATTATGGCCTTGATTAGTGTTGGTGTTTTGTCTCAAAGGAATGCTAGTATTAACCTGTGAATAATTAGGTTGGGGTCCTTGAATGGTAATTCTTCATTTATTTCTCCCAAAAGGATTCAATGAGTTAGTTGCCATAGTATTTGAGGGGCCTCCTAATAGGTTTGTTGATGTACCCATGGAATTAAATGAAGTTCCAAAGAGGTTTGAGGTAGTTGCACCCATTGTTGATCCAAATGTTTGTGAAGGAGTAGTAGTTGTTTGTTGGGGGATGAATTGTGATGTGGTGTTGTTTTGGGTAGATGATCCTCCAATGGATGTTGTGTTGGTTGTGGTAGCTGCATTGGTTGTGGTAGGAGTATGACCAAGGGAGGTAGTATTGATGGTGTTAATGGTGTTTTGTGGAGAGGCTCCCATGGAAGTATTGTGTGATTGGTGATTTGGAGATGTTGCTCTAATAGTGTTGAGGTCAAATCCTTTTGGTAACTTAGCCCCTTGGTCAAGTAGCATGGCTAAATATCTGGATGAGTCATTTAGGATTAATTCTTCCACAAAAGAGGCCACTTCTGGGTTTTGGGCAGCAGCTTGTATGTCTTCTTCAAAAACTTGTCCATTTTGGTCCCTACGGACAAATTGTTCAAAGGGATTGTGTGGAATACATATCTCACTAAAAGGATTGATTGTAGAATTTCCCATGTCATTAGAAAGAGTGTTCATGTTACTAGGGAATAAATTCATGTCATTGGTGAAATTGGTAAAATTGGGGCCTTGACCAAAAGAATCCATGAGTCTTTTCTTTTTTTGTAATCTAGTTTCAACCATAAAAAGTTTTGCTCAACTTTGGGGTGATGAGGGATAATGAGTGATAATGACCTAAATATGACACTATGTTTTTGTGTTTTGAGAATGAGGAATGTTGTGAAATGCAAATGGGAGATGAAAGGTTTGTGGATGCAAATGGTATGACACTAAAATGAGGAGACTAATGATATGCAAACTAAATGGAGCCTAAGATGCACTTACTATTGAGAAATCTAAAGAAATGACTACTTGACCAAACAAAGTGTTTGCAATGTTTCAGGTTTGGAAAATCAATGGACCATAATAAGACTAAAAGAGGACAAAGTGAAGTTTCCACACTAGACTGTTGAGTGGGAAACAATTCACAAAAGTTTTGACTAAATGACTAAGGGTGATTGGGTCCAATGATAACCTACTTTTGAAGACAAAGTCTTGACAATGGATGGTAAGGAGTGTATTCCTAAAATCTGCAAAGTGAGTGTCTAAGGAGATGGTAAAACTAATAATGCAACTAGTCAAATGCAAATGGAAACCTATGGTGATCCTAAGAATGCCATCTATAATGTCATGATGAGGGAAGTTGAGCAAATCAATGTCTAGTTTGACAGAAACAAAAAAGAAGGACTTGATGAAATTTGCAAAGATTTGTTTCAGTTGAAAAAGTTGTTTCAGATTGTTGCAAGTTTGATGTTTGCTTGTCTCAAAGCAGTTGGCAAATACATGGTGTTTGTAAAAAAAAAAATCAACCACATAGAAGTCATTTTACAAAATCTTATGGCTGCAAGGACAATATTCTTTTGGATCCCACTAACAGCATATCCTTAGCGGATGAATTCAGAAGCTTGGCCCCACAGGCTCCCCCTTACAGTGCACTCACTTCTCAGGGCAACCAAGCTTCCAACCTCCATGAAACTCCCATGGCAGATTGATCATCTCTACTAAGAACTGCGCAGGTGCGGGTGTCATCACAACGACCGTTGTTGTACCAAAGAATAGAAGGTTTTTGGCTTGCTAGAACAAAGGATTTAATTCGGACATCCGTTCGAGTGGTTATACATGGGGCCAAGATTAAGCTCCGTTATGGAGGCACTCCAGCCTAAAGAGGTTAAGCTCAACAGGGTTTTGGGGAGTACTACTTGGTCGTATAACATATCTTCACTCATAATCTTAGGCTTTCCCTTAAGATTCACATTTATATACTAGTCGGAAGTAGCTCGGCTAAAGAGCTTCGTTGCCGGTTTGAGTCGCTTTGGGGTGAGTACTTTTTCCCACCAAAGCAGGCCCAATTTTCTAAGGTTCAACAAAAGCAAATTAGAATATTCATAGTTCAATCGATCCTTGTTTAAAAACAAAGAGTGAAAACATGAATATCCTAACTCACACTCACATGGTGTTCATTTTAAGCCCAAATCAAAATGTGTTGACAAACATAAAAAAAAATGGAGTTCATTTTAACCGTTTGTAGTATTTGTCAAAACATGGGGTTCATTTTAACCGTTTGTAGTGTGAGCTAACTAAAAGTTCATTTTAACCCAATGCTATGAAAATGCAGATTCATTTTAAGTCAATGAGTTGTAATGCAAGTTGTGTTTTTTTTAGCCCAATGAGTACAAATGCATGTTCATTTAACCCATGAATGTAAAATGCAAATTTGTCTAAGATTTGTGAAATAAACAAGAAAAATGTTAGACTCCTCGCCACAAGTTGCAAACAAAAAATCAGTAACCCCAAAATCTTTAAACTACCATGCAAAAAAAAAGTGTTTTCCCTAACCCTAATTGAACTAGTGCAAGCCCAATTCCTAGAGTCAATAACAATTTCTCTTACACCCAAGATCGCACAAGTGCACAAGGGGAGAGGATACTTCTATTATTGACAACTAATATTAGAGGGTTAGCTAGTCAACATAAATATTATATTTGGAACTAATTTTTGCATCAAAAGTAAAAACACAAAAAATAAACCCTTAGTGAAATTTAGAGAACTTTCTAGATATGTAAAGAAATCTGAAAAATTCACTGTTTTGCATCCAGAATTAATTTTTTATGAAAAATCATAAAAAAATTATTAAAATTTCAAAACAGCTCTGAAAACTCTGATTTTTTAATTGAAGGTGCCTCACATCATTCCAAACCTTCAAATTTTTTTTTTGAATAGATCTACAAAATTGTGTGAGATATAAGTCAATCTTTGGAAAACCCTAATTTTAAAAGATCTATTTTTTATCAAACTATTCTGCAAGAAAATTAAAAACATAAAACACAGACCCCTATTGAAATTAAGAGAGCTTTCCAAAACTGTAAATAAATCCAAAATATTCACTAATGTGCTCTCACAATTGATTTTTCATGAAAATAACTAAAAAAATTATAGAAAATTGAAAACAGCTCCAAAAATTCTGATTTTTGGACGAGAAGCTCTTGATACTATCTCCAACCTACAAAAAAAAATTGTCTAAAAATATGGAGCCGTTTGAAAGATACAGTTGAATTTTTGAAAACCAGGGTTTGATCTCCAAAATGGTTCAAAAACCTGCAATAAAAAGCCAACAACACCTGCAACAAAAAGATCCAACTCTAAAATTCCTCAAACTTTGTCAAAATATGTCAGGTTCACCAATGTAACAATGGGAAATTCTTATTTAGTTTTAGCAATGCAATAATGCAATGAAACCTAAAAACCCATTAGTTGGTAATGGAGTGCAAAGGAATAGATGAACAATCTTATAGATTGTCTTCATCCTCCATGACTAACCTCCATTACACCTCCTTAATTTGCTGAATATGATTGTTTTCCCTCAGATTTTTGAAGAGCAAGCCAATAGAGATGAAAAGCCCTAAGCAAATATTGAAGGATTTGAAATGACCTAGATGCAAACTATGCCCTACTGCAAATAGTAAACATCTACAACCTCTAAGCTAATATCAAATGAAAACCTAGATATGCTATGATAAATATGCTAAAATGATAAACTTATGAAAATGAAAGCTAATCCAAACATGAAAGTCTAAGATGTGAGATGCCAAAATATGTAAATGCAAGATAACAAAACATGAAAATGCAAGATGTTCAAAATGAGACCAAAATTGCTCTTTTATAGAAGAGGCAATTTTGTGTGAATGGCCAAGATTGAAAGTTAGTAAGTGCCCTAGAATCAATGGATGAGATTCAATAAAGTAACCCACAATTAGGGTTAGGGCAACATTAGGTCAAATTCAAAATGAAGGGTCAAGATTGATTCTTTAGAGAATCAAATCAATGGCTGACAATGCATGTGACAAAAGATTCTGGGCACGGAAAACGGAGTCGTTGAGGAATTAAATAATTTATTTAAAATTATTTAAATCAAGAGGGAATGATGAGTTTTCAAATTAAAAACAATTTTAATTCAAAAGTGTGGGGTCATGTGACAGTAAATAATTTAAATTAAATTATTTACAAAAGAAGGGAATTTTAAATAAGACTTATTTTAAATAAATAAATTTATTTAAAATGAGCACAATAAAAGAGGGGGAATTAAATAATAAAATTATTTAATTTATGTGCTGGGACTTATTTTAAATAAATAAGATTTAGAAGAAATTAAATAATAAAAGGTTATTTAATTTAAGTGAGAATTAAATAATAAAGATATTATTTAATTTAGAGGAATGTGACAAAGGGGACCTTTTAAATTAAATAAAATGATTTAATTTAAAGTTTAGGAGAGGACCAAATTAAATAAATAAAAATTTATTTAATTTAAAGAGAAGAGGTTAATGAATAATTAGATAATTAAATATAATTATTTAATTATAGTGGAAGGTGGATTAAATAAATAAGAATTTATTTAATTTTAGGAAGAAGAGGACTTAATTAGTGACATAATTAAATAAATAAATAAAGTTATTTATTTAATAATTAGGAAGACATAAAGGGGTAAATAAATTAATAAATTAATTTAATTATAAGAGGATATTTAGACAATTAGTGACGTATTAGATAAATAAATAAAACTTATTTATTTGATAATCAAGAAGAATAGAAAGGGACATGAATTAATTAAATAATTAAAAATTATCTAATTAATAATTGGAAGTGAGTTAGGGAAATAATTAAAATGTCCTAATTAGGGTCAGAAGAAGAGCCTGTGGGTCCAAGTCATTTTTATCTGCCTACATTTGCCCTTCTTTGTCATAATGCAGCCTGTCGCATTGTGGCAAAGAAAATAAGTCAAACATATGCCCCAGTGCAAAATAAGATGATGAAGAATGACGAGGAGGGTTACGGTATGCCCCCTCGAGAGGACAGATGGGTTCCAAGAACACGGGTGTGCTCTCAAAATGGATGAGAAGACTAGAAGACGATAGAACAAAAAAGTGTTAGTAAAAGATATAGATGATGATATGAATGTAATGCCTATATGAGATGCATGTTAGTTCCTAGATCAAATCCTTCAACATTTACAATAGGACTTTAATATTTATTGCTCTTTCAATCATCATTGGGAAGATTATTGTAATGGCCAATAAACACCATGATATGACATAGATCAAGGTGTGCAAGATCGCACCATCACGTAAGACAAGCAGTCATAGAAAAGGATGATCATGACCCATACTAGAAGCACAATTGCCGTAGTCCTTTTGTCATTACCAACCGCAAGTAGAAAAAAAGAAAGAAAGACAAGGACAAACCATGAAATGTTGTTGCTTCTCTAAATCCTGTTTCCAGGACATCCTTGAGAAACTAGCAACATGATTGCCAAAAGAACAAAAATAACGCCACCATCATGATACATCGCTATTTTTCTAAATCTCGTAGTTAGGACATCGCTGAGAAACTAGTAACATGAGTGTCAAAAGACAAGACAAACGTCATGAGACATCGTTGTTGCTCTAAATCCTATTGTCGGGATCTTGTTGAAAAACTAGTAACATGATGAAAAGGCCAAAGACAAGTGCCAAGTATTTTCCAAGTGTTTTAAGATCAAGGTTCCCAACTGTCAAGCGATATCAAATTCAGGAAGGACACATCTTGAATGACGTTGATATCTAGGAGATCAATTCTCAGAGTTAGGAGAATCCATCAAAATTCTAGATGATGAGGACAATGCTTAGGAAGGACACATCCAAAAGCATAAAGGATTGATGAAAGTTTCTCTTTAGAAGGATGCATCTGAAGAAGAACCCCCAAAGTTTTGCCAGGTTCGATTGTCTTGATAGAATTTGATTACATGTCACTGTTGAATTGATTGGAATTGATGATGAGATAGACTGTTGATTGCTTGCTCGGGATTGATGGAATATTTTGCTTGACTTGAAGAAAACTTGACGTGTGTGAAAATACTGTGCCGTTAACCCTAATGGATTGACCTAGTGCGGCCTTGGGGGCTCATCGATTGATGGCCTTGCCTACGTCGTGCACTCAGAGACCTCGTAGTTTGACACGACCAATGACATTGTCCAAAGCACAAGAGTTTGAATCATGATTTTATTTTGACAAACCTAGAAGGACTAACCTAATGTCTCAGGGATTCAAAAATGAATCTTGCCTACGTAGCAAATGCGCAGAGACAACGTAGTTCAGACAAATGACAAAGATTGATTGACTCAACGGACTTGACATAAGGCCAAAGGCATGGATATGCAAGGGATGATGTCAACCAAATGGTAACCATGGTCAGAATTATTCTTTTTGGAGTATGGGGATGGAATCCTATCTCAATTTACTAGGGTATGATGTTTGGAGAGATGCATAGGATTATTATATTGAACCTACTCATCCTATTAAAAATTCTAATGTGAATAAGGCCCACAGGAATAATACCAAGGAAAAGAATGTTATATTGAGTGGTTTAACAAATTCTAAGTTTGTCAAAGTAGTGTAGCATAAGAAATCCAAGGAGATATGGTATACCTACTCATCCTATTACAATTTCTAATGTGAAGAAGGTACATGAGAATAATACCAAGGAAAAGAATGCTATATTGAGTGGTTTTACAAATTCTAAGTTTGTCAAAGTAGTGCAGTGTAAGAAATCCAAGGAGATATGGATAAACTCAAAAATATTTATGAATTAAATGACATTGTAAAGCAAGAAAAATTACAATCCTACATAACAATGTTTAAGAATATAAGGATGAAAGAAGAGGGAAAACATGCTAGCTATATGCTTCAGGTGGATGAATATTCAATGGAATCAGAGGACTTGGTGAAGAAATAATAGATTCAATGGTTGTGAATAAATTTTTGAGAACTCTCTCTTACTGATTTGATTCAAAGGTTTTTACAATTTAATAATTCAAAGATCTGATGAAACTTACCATGAAAGAGTTATTTGTGTCTTTCACTACCTATGAGATGAAAAATGAAGTTTAAGGTACACAAAAAAGAGAAGCTAACTTCAAATCTATGAAGAAAGAAGTAACATCTTGTTCACATAGTGAATCTAAGGAAGAACAAACAAAATTTGTGAGAAAGGAAAATAAGGGATCAAGCAAGTATAAATTTAAACTAACTTTCAAGTGTTTTAAATATCAGATAACTAGTCATCATACTTCTGAATGTACTTTTGGAGAAAATGAAAATGCTAGCAAAGATTTCAAGAGAAATAATTTTAGGAGAAACCTCATTTCCAAAGAGGACTACAACTCCTTTGAAGAAGTAGAACACTTCTCATTAGATGATGGAGGATAATCCATATTCATGGCCAAGGTGATCTTTGATGGCTCAGACAATACTGTGGATGAAGAATAATCATTGTTGGGTATTGGATCTGATGGTAGATATTTTGTTGGCTTGAATTTCCCTAGAAGGCAACCCTATTTTATGAGGGCATTGCATTACGCATATGTATTGTGATATAATCTAAGAGTATGATAATGGCCATGTTGCCTCTAGATCTCTAGTTGGTGATACTTTAGTGAGAAACTTTCTCTACAAGAATATTATAATCTTTGTGATTTTTGAATATATATTTGGTGACTTTTAGAGTGTGTTTTTCTTCTCCAAAAAGGGGTTTCTCCATGTAAATCACTAGGTTGTGGTATGCATGATATTTATGTTTATTTATGTTTAAGTTTTTGTAACTATCGAAAATATTAGTAAATTTTTGCATTATCCTCCTCTCAATATTAGTGTAGGAAGTTGTTCTACTACCTTAGCTTCCTTACAACCAAGACAAATGAATCCATAAAACTTGCGAGAGAAATGTTTTTAATCAAAAATTAATTGGAGAAAGAAAAGTCTAGAAATTTAGATAACCCTAAAGAAGTAGATCTCATTCTAATCAAGCCTTAAGGAATACCTTTCCAAGAAAGAAGATTCTCCAAAATAGGTCCAATCATGCATTTTTTGGTTGTTGCTTCATTTGTAATAAGTATGGTCTTAAGGCTATAGATTGCATGTCTAAAGTGAATAGAAAAATTTTGCACATAGGAATTTTCTTAATTTACTAGTGGATATCAATGTGATATGTCAAATCTATAACAATGTAGGACATATAGTAAAATATTATAGAAGTGGATTAGAAAAATAAAAAATATTAGAAGGAAATTTTTATTAAGTCGAGAAAAATGACACAAAAATGAGGTTGAAAACTCAATGTTTGTCCAAACAATATTTCATGCTCAAGGGAAAATAAATCTCTAGGTAATAGATAATGGATGTTCAAGTCACAGGACAGGTGACAAAAGAAAATTCATCAATCTTGTTAAGTGGTATGGAAAATAAATCAAGTTTGGAGACAATTAACCTAAAAGTATTTATGGAAAGGGCACCGTAAGTGTTGATGGAAAAGATAGGACAAAATATGTTCTCTATGTAGAAGGCCTTAATAACAATCTTCTTAGTATAATTAATATGCGAAAACAAGATAAAATATCACATTTCATGATCAAGGTTATGAGATCAGAAGAGAAAAATTTGATAAATTGGTGGTAGAGGGATATAGGATATAAAAAAAATGTACAACCTAAAGGGTGTTAAGGGAAGAACTTTTATTCTAGGAAAAACAAATAAATGTTAGCTATGTCACAAGAGGATCAACCACATTAAATTTTATAACCTTTTGAAGATCAGATCCATGAAAGTAGTAAGAGATACACCAATTATAATCAATCCAGCAAGCACCTTGTGTAGAGAGTGTCACATTGGGAAGAAAACAAGGATAAGATTCAAGACTAAGGATTATTCCTCTACAAGGCCATTAGAAATAATTCATACTAATTTGTGAAAACATACTAGGAAAAATAGTCTTCAAGGTGAAAGGTTTACATTTTACTCATTGATGATTTCTCTAGGATGAAATGAGTTACATTCCCGAAAGAAAAATAAAAAGCTTTCACTAGGTTTAATATTTTTGACTCAATGGTTGAAAATGAAATTGAAAAGATTAAAATTGTGACCTATCTCTTTGTCTTCTAGGGTTTTGGACCTAAAAGGAAAGAGGCCAATTTTTGTGCTCTTTCCACTCAAGAACAAACCCTTGAGATTTCAATGGAAAGGAGATTGTTTTCTGGCAATGGGAATGTGCTAGGGGATTGGATGATGTCAAATGAGGGATTCACCACCAAGTGTAAACTTGAAAAAGAAGATGTTGGAAAACATAGTGTAATATGAAAAATGACCTAGAAAGATAAGCAAAATTCAATAAGAAGCTATGAGATTGAAATTTGTGCACCAGGAGACTCAAGAAGGAAAAATGGAGATCTAGATCACTAAAAAAATTATTGTTTATGTTGATTGGGACTCATTCGCCAAGCTGGGTGAATCCGTCCATTTTTTGGGAAAATATGTGGAAATAGGTTTCAACCAAAAGGGTATCCAGATCTGCAAAAATCCTATTCAGGCTTGTACAGTGGGACACATTCGCCAATAGTGGTGAATCAGTCCACTTCTTCTTTTTGGGAAATTTTGAAGTGGATTATATGCCTCTCGGTCTGCTCTTCTCTTTTTGAATGGTTTCCAAATCTAAATCTACAAAATAACACATGTAGGTATTCTCTAAGGCTGAATGGAAACTTTGACAACTTCTCTCTAACTTTTCTCCTTAAAAAAAATGCAGCCTAGACATGCAAATCACACACAAGAAGAGGGAAAAATGTTGTGGGGTTAGAGAATAGGGGTTTTCCTTGGTCAAACCCCTTGTTGGTAATTAAACCTTGAAATGAAAGCAAATGTAAAGGGAGAATGATGAATGAACAAAAGATAATGTTGCAACTCACCAAACCCTAACAATAAGGTGTTGCAATTATGCTTGAAATGGTTTCAATAGATGTAGTCTTTAATTCTTGCTTGATGTTGATAGATATTGAATGAAATGCTTGCTTGAATCATGAACTCTACATCACAATTGTTAGCACAATAACAAACATGAATAATGTGATATTTGTCATGATGATTGATGCTTGAAGAATGCTACTGAATGCTTGATAATTTTCCCTTGAATGCCTTGAATGCTCTTGCTCAATTGCTCTTGTGAACTCTACAAGGATGAGTACTTGAATGCTTGTGGTTCAAAGTGAGAGAAAGAACCTTGTATTTATACTCAATTATGCAAGAATTCTTGAAATTATGACACTATAAATTGACATTAGATCTAGGAGAATAAAATCTTGCCAGAAATTTGATTTAAATTTGAATTTTGGTCACACGGGACTCATTCATCCAAGGTGGTGAATGAGTCCCATCAAGCATAATGTATGGGACCAAAAATCAAAAGTGTCTAAAAATGTATGAAACCTGCATCGAGGCCAAAAATACCTAGGTGGGACTCATTTGCCTAAGGAAACAAATGAGTCCTAGACGATAAATCTAGGCCACACAATCCAAGAACACCTAAATTATGACTAGTTACTTATTGGTGTCAAGATTATCCTCAAAAAGATACAATAAATGAGGCTTATGGATGCAAAATAGGGCCAATTAAAGCATAAAAAAGCCCAATTATTAATGACAAGCCTAGATAATTTTGAAAGTGTGTTACACCAATTTACAACAGTCCAATTAAGAAAAGATTAATGTTAATTATGATTCAAAGCATGTTCAGTGTGCTCAGTTAATTGATAAAACCTTATAAAAATGTGAAAGTGTGTTACAAAAATTTACAACACCTTTCCAAGGTACCATTAAAATACATTAGTTCACAAGGGTCCAAGGCCTAATGTGAATGTGTTATACATATTACAAAATTAAGCCAAAATCCACAAGGAGGACCCAAATGATTGTGAAAATGTTAAAGGACCCTTTTTTTCATAGTACATTTAGCCCCCACTTTAGTGAGAGGATGACCCTGCTTCAAACTCACACTAAAGTAGACAAACACACATCAAGAGGGGTTCCAATGTACCAATGCTAGCAAGATGAGATGACAACAATCAAGAGGGATGATCAAGCCCCCAGGATCAAGATTTCATGGCAAACCAACATAAGCACAAAGGAATACACATGAAAATGATATAAGGAATAGTGACAAGGCCAATCATACACTAGAAAAGATGAAAGAAGTAGGGAAAAGAAATAAAAGGGAATGAAATCAAGCTTCGATCACTTTTCCATGATGATGTGGATCAAATCTAGGTTGTTTATTCAAAAAATGCATAATCACTCTGAGGCGACAAAACTCATGGTTTTTTGCCAAGTGAGAAGTCCTAAAAGGTGAGAAACATACACTCATAGCTGGTATGTACTCAAAAACACATGCAAGTGGCTATGGGGAAATTCATTCCTTGGATTGGGCTTCCTGCTCAACCATACCAAAGTTATACCTCCTGATAAATTTAATAAGGTGCCACACAAAAATTACTTTTGAGCTTCATGAGACAAGCAAAAATTTGCATGCTTGGAGCTCATGAAAAAATAGGATGGATCTGTAGGCATACAAGTTGTGTTATGCAAGGTGGCCACATAAAAAATGAAAAAATGAAAAAAATAGGAAATGTTCAAAGGAGTCTTTCTTAGTTCATGCAAGGTCTTTAACTTAGGGAACATCGTGCCTTATATCTCCAAGAGAGGACCAATCAAAGAATATAAAATTCACAACTTAGGGGATGCAGTGTGTTACATCAAGCCACTAAGAGGAATTCAATATGCTAAGAGAGATCACACTCATGAAGGAAATCACACCGAATTTCATCCACAAAGTGAAAAACACATTGTATGAAGCAAGAAGACAACACCAAGAACCATGAAAAGGAAAAATGAAAAAGAATAATGCCAATGTATGCCCCCACTTTAAATAAATTGCTAAACACCATGCTATGAGAAATTAATTTAAAGTAGCAAATGAAAAATTCAAACAAGAAGAAAGACATGAGAGCCAACTTGGAAATCCATATGCCAAGTCATATGTTTCCAAGTAAGGCTGCATCATGTGAGAAAAAAATAAAAGAGAGGGGTTGCCCCCAAAATGAAAAACACCAAACACATAAGGGATCTATGGATAAATGGGGTTAGTATGTTCTTTGTTGTAATGTTTTTTAGAGAGCTTGAAACTATCATCATCCCCCAATACTCATAGAACTGGAAGAATGACATGAAGAGAGAAAAAACAAAGAGAAAATTTTGGGTCAACATGGAAGAGACACAGGGTGTCTTGATGCCTTTCGTCATCCCCAAAAGGAAAACACAAAAAAATATAGATTAAATGAAAAGGAAAGAGAAAAAGAAATAATTTTGGATCAACATGAAGGAGACATGAATGCCCCAATGCCTTGCATCATCCCCAAAAGGAAAACACAAGAAAAAGATAAAGATGAAATGAAAAGGCAAGAGAAAAATAAATCCTTTTGGTTGAACACGAAGGAGACATGAATGTCTCAATTCCTCACATCATCCCCAAAAGGAAAACATAAGAAAAAGTTAAAGATGAAATGAAATGGCAAGAGATAAAGAAATCCTTTTGGGTTAACATGAATGTATTTATGCCTTGCATCATCCCCAAAAGGAAAAATACAAGAAAAAGGTAAAGATGAAAGAGATGCATGGAATAGGGAAGAATGAAGGTACAAATAGAGGAATGTCACAAAGAGAGAAAATAGAACATCATGGGGGATCACGTCATGCACATGCAATCACACAAAATAAAATGAAAAGAAATGATTCAAAAAGACTTGTAAGTAAAATGCAAGGCAACCTATGAGAAATTCATATGGCTCACAATCATAGTCTGTGTATACCACAGGTAGAAAACTAGTGAGAGGGATAAGAGCAAGTGTCGAAATAGGAGAAACACTAGGTTTAACATTCTTTATAGAAGATTCATCATTTAAGCTCATGGAAGAGGAAAATAATGCGTTTAGTTCATCATGCACCTCTTTGTCAATTTTGGCAACCTCTTCATCATTTTCTAAGTTGATCATAACAGGAGGTCAAAGAATAATTCCATTGAAGAGTTAAACTTTGTTTTGGAGGATGCATTGAATTGTCTTGCTTCGGCTGGGGAGGAGGGTCATCATGCATTACTTCAATCAACTTCGGATCTTGATTTTCTTTGTTTAACTCATCATGAAACTTGTGAGCAAGGGTATGACGTCTACATCTACACTCCCTAGCACATCTATTTCTTTTAGTTTTGTTTTCAATTTGCATCGAAGTAGGTTGATCAACCATTGGTTTCTTTTCTTCCCTCAGGGGAGGAATGAAAGGAACCATGGGAGGTTATTCAACCGATTTCTCTTTGACTTTGTAAACTTTTTTTATTCTCAGAGGTGTGGTGGGGTTGGTTTCATTGTTTATTGGTCACTTGTAAGAGGTAGGTGAGGTTTTATTTTTAGGCTAGTCTTGATTGTTTTGGTATTTTTTAGGTTCAAGCATGGTTTTATGAAGGATGGTAGGGTTGAAGGTGCATGGAGACATGTTGCAGAAAAATAGTTTTGCTATCTTCTTTTCCTTGAACTTTTGATAGGACAATAAAAATATATCTTCTCTTGGATTTATAGGTTCCATGGGCTCAATCCAAAAGGCATCTAGGGAAAATTTTGCTTTAGATGGCAAGGGGTTAAAGCCACTATGGTGAACAATGAATATCTCATTTTCAAAGAGAAAATTTAAGCATTTATGCACAACCAAAGGGAAAAAATTTCATGGATGGAAGCCATGGGTGGCCTAGATTCATAGAAAATTAGTTTGACTATGGGATGATGGAGAATGTAACATCTAATTTTTTTGATCCTATTTGTAATGGTAAGGTGATTGATCCGATCATAGGGCATGAAAAACCATTATGTGTCTTGATTCATGCTTTCGGTTTATCATATTCATCTTGATAGAGGTCATGAAAAAGTAGAAATTCCTTGGTGATAAAATTCTCTCCAAAGACAAGATGTATTAATATCCTATTAGTGGACTTGTAATAGATACAACCAGATATGTAAAGAGGACCATTAGGAAAATGTTTAAGTATATCCTTAGAGGAGAAAGAAATATCAAGAGGACTCTTAGTTCAACCCCTACAAGAGATGACATATGTCACCCCTATGATTTCATCTATAAGATTGGCATTGATAGCATTAGCTAAAACAAAATCATTGTTTTCATCATCTGTATCAACATTCATCACATCATTCTTTGGATTTTTGATAGATTTGACAAATGAAATATTATGTTTTGGCATGGGATTGGTGAAATTTTTTCAAATTTTGGTTCAGAGGGGCAATAGACTTGTTTCCTTTATCATGGTACCTACAATGGATAGACGGTCGGAATCAATGAGGTCTTGCACAAGATGTTTAAGATGATTGCAATGTTCTGTGTCATGTCCATTTTGTCTATGATAGTGGCAATAAGAAATTGATTTAAAGCTCAAAGGTAAAGGCTTATTAAGGTCAGGTGTTTTGACTAGAGGTAAGGTGATAATTTTTTGGTTTAGAAGTTTGGACATGGCATTGTGAAGGGTATCAGGTAAGGGAGTGAATTGTCTCTTTGCATCTCAAAAAATAAAGGGCACCATGGCTTTAACAAAACTGACTTGGTTATTGATATTTTGAGTTGGTTGTTGAGGGGGGCTGAATTGGAGGAACCCTTTATTTTTTTTCCTAAAAGGTTGGGAATTGTTTTGGTGCACAGGCTCAGATCTCTCAATTCCGTTAGGAGTAGATTTTTTATCTCGACTACAAACCAAATTTTGATAATCATGGAGTGTAGTGTACAAGTGCATGAAGGATGGGAATTTCATCATGGTCAACTTGTTTTGGATTTTTCTTTGTAAATTTTCTATGAAAATATTTTGAAGGTGTGGGTCGGGGATGAAAGGAAAAGAAAAGGTGCAAAAAAATCTTTCCCAATGCTAAGACCACAAAGAAGAAGTGCAAAGACCAAATTTTAGAATCTTTTAACTTCTAAGATGAATAGAAAAAACATAATAGGAAACCAAAAAAATCAAACATAGAGATAACACTAGATTTACATGGGAAAACCCTTTCAAGAAAAAAAAACCCACCACACCAAGAGAAAGACATTTTGTATTACAGTAAGAAAAAAATACATACAAAGTTACAATCCTCACTCTTTGATAGTTAGCTCACAACAATAGTTGAGTTTTTATGCACTCACTATTACAATGCTATTTCAGCATACAACGAATACTAAATCTAATTTCAGATTGTTCAACTTCTTGTCTAAACTGACTATTACAAGTCTCTCATCAACCACCAATTAGGGTGCATTAATTTCAGGTCTTCTCCAACATGCCAAATTGTTCTCAGATTGGATCCACTTGCAATCTTGCATCGAGCCACCCCTGCAATAAATTCATTACAGAGAAATTACTAACTTTGGGCTTTGCCAACCGCCAAAATCTAATCTCATATTAACTGCATAATATATCACTTTTCACCAATCCAGCTTCGAACAAAAAATGTTATTTTGTAACAACGATGCAAAAAAAACAAGAGATATTGCCATGTGTCACACTGCTATTCATTTTTCTACTTGACCAAGTAGTGATCGTTCAACTATCATTAGGCTTCAAAATCCCTTTGCCATCACTAAACATTTGATCACATTCTGGGCCGACAATAATCCATTATCGCCAAAACACCGACTGCCAGCTCTATTGGGTCCCACAAGCCATGTGTCCACCGCTCAAGAGGTTCTGGGGCATCCAGGAGGGAATCTCCTAGATTCCCATGAGACCACCTAGAATGACCTTCTCAGGCTGCCATGTGTCCAATGCTCATGCTCACTGCTTGGCTTACGTGGAAGCCATTGGAGCTCCTTCAGGGAATCTCTAACATCATCCGCTAGATTCCCCAAGGAACTCCTGAGGTGCAAACAAGTTTCCATGACCGAAAAAATCTTTGCATAAAGCAACTCAGGGCCCACCTCCTTTTTGCTATTCCCACCACTTTATCAAGCCACCATGCATTGAGCACTGAAGCAATTTCGCTCAATGAAAAGGTTTTTAGTTGTACCTAATTTAGGATGTTGTGGAACACAAGCAACACCATTGGATGAAGTTGATTGTAGTCGTTGATGCATTCCATCACCACATTGGTGGGGATTAGCATTTCCCCTCACTGATAAATGAATGCTCCATCGATGAAGGAAATGCAAACCGAGATTTAGCCAACTCCATGCTAGTCAACCCATTAATATGACAACCCTTGGGGTATCGCTGATCAGACTAAGTCTCAGTGACCAAAGGGTCAAGCTGACCAAATGAGAACCCCTTGATAAAGTGATAAGGGCATAAATTCATCAAGAATTTCTTTGAGGTCCAAGCCAGTAAATTGAGGCACATTTTCCCAACAATCTCCCACTTGATAAAGAATTACTGGATTGCTCCAAACTCTGAATTCATTAACAATCATAGGCCCCAAGGCCCATCAAACTTGTACACCATCTGAATTTGTCTGTACTCACTGGCTTTGTCAAGGCATCAACAAAATTATTTAGAGTATCGATCTTCTCTAAGAAAACCTTCCCATCCTCAACCATATCTCTCACAAACTGATACTACACATCAATATGTTTCATCTTGGCATGGAAAGTTAGATTCTTTGCTAGAAAAATGGCACTCTGACTATCATAGAGAATATTAATCTTCCTTGTATTAAAACTAGTATTAGAAAACAAATGACTGAGCCAAACAACTTCTTTAGAGGCATGAGTCATTGTCATGTATTCTACCTCTCTGGTGGATAAAGCAACTACAACCTGTCACTTGCTCATCTAACTGATTGCACCACCATTTAACATGAAAGTGTATCCATTGGTGGATATTTGACTGTCGATTTACTCTGCCTAAACATAATTCACATATCCATGAATGTTGAGAAATCTCTATGATCCAACGAAATTTCCATGGTAATACAAAGCACATTCTAAGGTACCTCTCATATATTTGAACACTCTCTTCACAGCATCCCAATGTGTCCTTCCTAGATTTTCCATAAAATGGCTAAGAACTCCCACTGTTTAGGCAACATCTGGCCTTGTATAGACCATTACATACATTAAATAACCAAAAACACTTGAATAAGGAACCCTAGTCATGTCTTCCATCTCAATAGATGATTTTGGACAGTCTTCAACAGATAATCTCATTCCTTGCAAGATTGGAACAACTAGCTACTTGCAATCATTCATATCAAATCTCTCCATAATAGTGTTGATGTACTTACTCTAGATAACCCAAAGCTTTCTACCCTTCCTGTCCCTGGTTATCTCCATCCCTAGAATATACCTTGCTGCACCTAGATATTTCATTTCAAACTTTGTAGACAACTGAGACTTAAGATCAAAAATAATAGACTTACTATTTCCTATGAACAATATATCATCCACGTACAAAGTAATAATAGGCGCACAATCATTCTCAGATTTATGATAAACACAATGATCAAATTTTGATCTCACAAATCCCATAGACAACACTAGACAACACAAAGGTGTCAAACTTCTGGTACCATATTCTAAGAGACTGCTTCAAACCATACGAAGATTTCTTTAACTTGCATACCAGGATTTCTTTACCTTTTTCAATGAAATGCTCAGGTTGGGACATGTAGATCTCCTCTTCTAGCTCTCCATGGAGAAATGTTGTTTTCACATCCATCTGCTCGATCTCTAAGTCATACGCGGATGCAAGTTACAACATAAATCCGATAGATGTCAGCTTAGCTATAGGGGAAAATATTTCTCCATAATTAACTCCCTCTACCTGGGAATACCCCTTTGCAACCAACCTCGCTTTATACTTCTTAGCACTACCCTCAAGACTAGTCTTCTTCTTAAATACCCATTTATAGCTAGTAGACTTTCTTCCTTTAAGAAAAGGTACCAAATCCCAAGATTCATTCTTTTTCAATGATTTCATTTCTTCATTCATGGCTTCCAAGTAGGAACTTGCATTGCACATATTAGTTGCCTCTTTAATAGTCCTAGGCTCCTCAGTGCTAGTAATTAAAGCATAGACACAATTCAAATCCAAAATGGAGAAACCATACCTATTAGGTTGTTGTTTTTCATGTTAAGATCTTCTCATTGGTTGAGGTTGTGGATCTTCATGTTCAGAACTCTCAGAGCTGCTAGAGCTCTCCTCAATTTTAGGTACACCATGCAATTCTCCCTTTTCTAGAGTCTAGGGAACCTCAACTACATCATTCTTCTTTTCTCTTTGATATGTCTCTAGCTTTGGATTAGCTACTAAAGGTTTCAGCTCATGAAATATTACACTTCTACTATACAAGACCTTCTTAGTATTAGGATTCCAAATCTTGTATCCCTTCACACCAATGCCATAGCCAATGAACACACATTTAATAGCCTTTTTCTCTAACTTAGATCTTTTCTCATTTAGCACATATGCATATGCCTCACAGCCAAAGACACGAACATGTCTCAGAGAGGGCTTCTTACCACACCAAACTTCCAAAGGTGTCTTATCAACAAGAGGAGAGTAAGGAGAATGATTTACTAGGTAGCATGATGTAGCCATAGCCTCAGCCCAAAACATCTTCTCTAGACTAGCACTGCTCAACATACGCCTTTCCTTTTCCATCACCATCTTGTTCAAAATTTCAATAACTCCATTCTGTTGTGGAGTATAAGCTATAAATTTATGCATTTAAATCCCATGGTCTTTGTCGTAGCTATTGAAATATGCAGAACAATACTCACCGCCATTATCCGTCATCAAACATTTGATTTTCTTTCTAGTATGCTTCTCTACCAAGTTTTTAAACTCTTGAAAATGACTGAACCCTTTTGATTTAATTTTAAGAAAGTATATAAATTCCCTTCTCAAAAATTCATCAATAAAAGAAACATAATATCTTCACTTCGATAACAAAGAAACATTCACTGGACCAAACACATTAGAATGAACATAGTCCAATACACCAAAAGATTTATGAGAACTCGAGTTAAAAGAAACATGTTATTTTCCATAAATGCAGTGTTCACATAAATCAAACTCAAGATTACAATATACAAGCCCTTCAACAAGATTTTTATTTTTCAAGCTTTTTAAACCTTTCTCACCTATGTGACCGAGGCTATGATGCCACAAAATGGTCTTCTTTGCTGAGATTTTCACCTCCATCGCATTTGCATCCAAAGAAGCATCTTCTTCTTCCTCCATAGGAACAAATTTTCTTGACTTTATAGAGGTGATGTTCCATTGAACAGGATGTGCATCCAACTTGTACAGAGTGCAAGTATGAACACCCTTAGCCAACACCATTACACCTCTAGCCATCTTACACCCTTTACTCGAGAAAGAAACTTCCACACCAACATCATTCATCTTATTGACAAAAAGTAAGTTATGAGCCCAACCTGGTATGTGCAGTATGCCACCAATCCCTTTGATTCTATCGTCAGGGAACTGTAGCTTGACTCTTCCAAGACCAACAATCTCCAAAGTTGAATCACTTGCTAGGTACACCTTTCCACCATCATACTTCTTGTACTTAGTGAACCACTCTCTATGAGATGTCATGTGAAAAGATGCGCCTGAGTCAACCAGCCAAACATCATCTGCTACCCAATTTTACAAGGATGCAATAAAGGCATCTGCATCACTCTGAGAAGAGTAATAATATAAGAGTTACTCTTCTTCTTCTCCTTACAATCCTTTCGAATATGACCAGGCAGCCCACAGCTCCAACATTTCACCTTGGAATTTTTACCAGGAGACTTTGATCTCCCTATAGATTTAGATTTGGACTTCTTGTCCTTCTTCTTGCCTTTCTCCTTTGATCTTCCTCGAATAACAAGGGACTATTTGGCCATCTCAGAAGACTTCCTCCACATCTCTTCAGACAGTGGCGAAGCAACCATGTCTTCCATCTTGAAAGTAGCAGTCGTACTTCCAATAGCCATCACCAGATGATCCCAAGTGCCAGGTAACGAACATAATAAGAACATGCAATGATTCTCCTCCTCAATATTTACACCTATAGACATCCAAATTTGATCACTTCCATATGATCAAAATCATCTACTCTATCCATCTATTTCATTAATAGTGATTAAATAATTTATTTAGTCATTATTTCATTTTCTGCCAAAGGTTCTTAAAGTATGTAATTAAATAAATTAAATAATTTACCTTATCCCTTTTCTTCTCTAAATTAAATAAATATGACAAATTATTTAATTTAGTCTTTTAACCCATTTGGATTAAAATCAAATTTTAATTCCCCTTTTTCTCTCTCCTTGTCACATCCTCCATAACCCTCTTTTAATCCAGATTAAATTAATTAATCTATAATTAGGATGTGCATCACTTAATCTTGATTAAGTGTCACATTCTCCATAATCTCCCACTTGCCTCTAATATCTCATTAATTATCTTAATCTTGTGTTTGCACAACCTTAATCAGAATCATTAGCCACATTTAGCTTACCTTTTCTGGTCAACCTTCCCACTTACCATTTTTTACCTGGACTCTCTTTCCCATGTGAACTTTTAATTCACATTTATTTGCCCAAAGCTCCTCTCTTCCCCATGTGAATATTTAATTCACTTTTATCTTTCCAAGGTTTTCCCCATCTCCATGCAAGATTCTAGAAGGCTTGAATTGTCACTTTACATGTGCCAAGGACTTCTAGAACCTTGGACTTGTCACATCACCCGCATGTGACAAATCTCCAGCTTTTTGGAGACCTTCTTTTACCCAATAAACTCTCCAATGAATGTAAATTTTTAATTTGCATTTATTCTTCCAACCACTTCCCCTTTTCCCATGGAGATTTTTGAGTTCTAAAATCCCTCAAATGTCTCTTTCATCCTCATTTGGGGACAAGAAATTTTTTTTTGAGGAAATCTTCTCATCCCCCAAGGTACCTCAAAGGTACTTGTCCTTCATCCACCTCATGTACTTCTCTTCCACCTCATTTCCACATCATTCCACCCTAAGACATCTCACATTTCACATGTCAAGATGTGAGGTCTTGTGAGTCCTCAACTCACCATAGCCCTTCATCTTGATCTTATTGGATCAATCTCAACTGTTGAATTCTCTAGAGAATTCCAATTATCCTATAAATACCCCCTCATTTCCCTCATTTTAGGATTAATTCTTTTTCTACCAAACTCTTGTCAATTTTCCATTTGAACTATCATCTCATAATCATCACATCCTCATCCACTTTGCCTATGATTTTGGATATTCAACATAGTTTTTCATCCAAGGAGCAATCAAAACTTCAAGATTAAGGGCCAACCAAGGAAAGAGAAGCATAGAAGGTATAACAAACAAAAATCAATTTGTTTATCTTGCTTTCATGTTATCTATTTCTTAGGCTAATCATTGAGGTGCCATTTTATCTTGTTATTTCCTCTTGTTGCATTATTAGTTTTTATCTAGCATCTCACATTAGGACTTGACATTTTAAAAGGATCACATTTTTGGCACGCCCGATGAGACCCACAAAAGGGTTTCTTTTTTTTACGTTTGCTATTGTTTATCTTGTTTGCAGGTTCAAGTTGCAGAGGGGCGGATTTTCCCTACAGAGGGGTGGACTCACCCCAGGGAGGGGCAGATTTTCCCTCCTGGGTGTTGTAGAGGGGTGGATATGCCCTTACGATCTGACATTTCTAACATTTTTTACTGCAGAAGTGTGGATACGCCCCCGCAGTCCAACGTTTTTGCAAAAAAATTCTGTAGAAGTGCGGATACGCCCCCGCAGTCCAACTTTTTGCTAACTTTTTTCTATAGAAGTACGAATACAACCCCGCAGTCCAACGTTTTTGCTAACTTTTTTCTGTAGAAATGTGGATATGCCCTCGCAGTCCAACATTTTTGCTAATTTTTTTTGTAGAAGTGTGGATATGCCCTCGTAGTCCAACATTTTTGCTAAAATAATTCTATAGGAGTGCGGATATACCCCCGCATTCTGACATTTTTACTAACTATTTTTCTACAGAAGTGTGGATACGCCCCCGTAGTCCAACGTTTTGCTAACTGTTTTTCTACAGAAGTGCGGATATGCCCCCATAGTCCAACATTTTTTGCTAACAATTTTTTTGCAGAAGTGTAGATATGCCCTCGAAGTCAAACATTTTTTTGCTAACAATTTTTCTGCAAAAGTGCAGATACACCCTCGTAGTCTAACATTTTTGCTAACTATTTTCTGTAGAAGTGCGAATTTTCCCTCCTATTCCAAAAATTTTCACAACTAACATTTGCTTGTAGGGCCTTTATTTCATTCAAATTTTAAAGTTCTCTTTGTTGCTTTATCTATTCACCGATTATAATTAGGGGGGAGTAATAGTTGTTGTTTGTCGTGTCTTATTTTTTTTGTGTTACCCTAAGGGGGCATTAATTTTTTTTCACCTTCCCCTTTGCACTTTGTGCGGATCCGAAGGGCTAGTTGGAAACAATCAATGTCTTCTTCTTAGAGGGACCTGCTTGGGGATTTCATCACTCTAAGGGATGATCCCAACCACATGTACCGACGGGGTATACAAAGGGAGGAGAGCCAAAGTTGTACCCCAATCCAGTTGGGTCATAATTGGCAAAGCGTCGAAGCTAGGGTGATACCTAGATAGATGTGAAGAGTTGGTCTGAGCCTTTTAGTTTCTTGTTGGGGCTCCCGACTCATGCTTGTGATAGACTGGTGTTCACGGTTGTGCCTCACATATCGAGCATATATTAAGGACTCCCTAGAAAGCTTGTTCATCCTAGAGTAAGACCTTTGCTGGCCATACCCCTTAGTACTAATCATAAGATTATGCTTGTTCAAAGTGTCTTTTGGTGAAAAACCTATTATTTTGATAAGTCAAACCTTCATTGAGTCATTTCAAGTCCTTGCCATAATCCCTCATTCCAAACCAAGTCACTGTTCCTGCAGAGGGGCATATTCACCCCCTTGTTTCAACACATTTTACTGTAGAAGTGCGGATACACCCCCTTGTTTCAACACTTTTTACTGCAGAAGTGCAGATACGCCCCCTGTTTAAGCACTTTTTACTACAGAAGTGCGGATACGTCCCCCTGTTTCAACACTTTTTACTGTAGAAGTGCGGATACGCCCCCCTGTTTTAGCATTATTCAATACAGAAGTGCGGATACGCCCCCATGTTTTGACATTTCTGATAGTTTTTACTGCAGAAGTGTGGATACACCCCCTGAATGGACAATTTCATCCGTTTGACCATTCTAAACCCCCGTTTGAACTCCCAAAGTCTCCATTTGACCATTTTATCATCCTAAACACTCATCTAACAAATCCAAACATCCATTTGACCTTTCCAAACCTCTATTTAACCTTTCTAAAACGTCCATTTATCACATTCTCATTGATCATTCCACCATTTGGGATACCCATCTTACCATGTGACCTTAACATTTGCACTTTCCAAAAAGATCACTTCAACAACACATCTTCCATTTACATTCATCATCATCTCTGAACACAAAATCCCTTAAACCTTGTTTTAGGATTTATCTCCCGAATTGACCAAGGCATTAGGTTTGATCATTATCCTACATATCAATCCTTGTCTTCAACCTAATCAATCCACTTCTATCTTGAGGTGGATTTTTGTTGTAAGTCAACGTCATTGGTCCAAATCAATCCCCTTCCATCTCAAGGAAGATTTAGTTCCATGATCATTGATTTAGCTAGCTCAAATCAATCAACCAACACTATAAGTTACTTAGGGTAATTTCCAAATCAATTTTTAGGATCCCCTCCATCAACCAATCCTTATCCAATCATCAAATTAATTGATCCATCATCCAATCCCAATCTGATCTTTCATCCAATGCCCATATGAGCTTCCAATCCATCCTAGTTCTCTATCCATCATCTATTATGTCCTGCTAATTTGTATCCATCATGAATCTTTATCCCCCTCTCACATGACTAATAATAGTAGTTAAGGGGAATCCTAACTCCGTTGATGATGATAACGAAAATCTTGTTGATCATGAATATTGTTATATAGATCCCCTTGATGCTATCATTGCTAGCAAGCTCTCTCCAATCACCTCCCAAAATCTCACTACTTCTTCAAACTATCCCACCATGCCTTCATCCACATCTAATAACAGTCCTTATGCTACCCTTGACAAGGGATATCCAACATCCTCACGATCGACATATTCATCATGTCCTCCATTTCAACCTCTATCCTACCCAACCTCCATATCCTCTTATCCTCATCATCATGAACAATCCCAATACCTCTACCTTAATCCCACATCCCAATCTTCCCATCCTAATCCAACACCCACACCTTCCTATCATAATCCCCCATGCCAATATTCCTCCTATCCTAATCCACCATCTCAATCCTCTCATCGTAATCTACCATCCATATCCTCCTATGCCAACCCACCATACATGTCCTCCTACAATGGTTCACAACCTCAATCTTCCTATTCTAATCCAACATCCACACCTTCATATCACAATCCCCCATCCCAATACCCTTACATTAATTTTGCATCTCCTCATTCTAATCCTTCATTTGCATATTCCTACTATCACTCACCATCCCCATCTTCCCAATATAATCCAACATCCACATCCTCCTACGTCACTCTCCCTTTTCCCGCATTATATCTTAATCCTCCATCTCCTCCAACCACTCTAATTCCCCCATCTAGTCCCATCCACTCACCTAATCATAATCCTCCATCTCCTCCTAGTTCTACATCTAATCCTCATCCACACATCCACTCATATAATCCTCCAATTCCTAATCCTAATCCTCCATCTCCTCCTAGTCCTACATCCAATCCCATACCCACATCTAATCCTAATCCTCCATCTCCTAGTCCTACATTCAATCCCATCCACTCATCTAATCATAATCCTCCATCTCCTCCTAATCCTCCATCCATTCCCATCCCTTCATCTAATCCTAATCCTCCATCTCCTCCTTGTACTCCATCCAATCACATCCCCACGTCTAATCCTAATCCTCCATCCAGATCCTCCATCCATTCCCATCACTCTACCTAATCCTACATCTCTTCCAAATTTCCCCCAAGGACTCATGATAGAAGAGACACCATGCCCTCCCACTCTATCATGTACTATCACTAATGATGAGGCCCTTGTCCATCCTACACCATGCCCTCCCACTCCATCATGTATTGTCACTAGTGATGAGGCCCTCCTCCATCCTACACCTATCCCTTCCATCACCATTCCTAACACTGGCCAAATGGCTGAGCCGGTCAAACCCATCGAATCCATTGAATCCCCATCTTCTACTACTAGATCCACCCAATTCATTGAAGACATCCAATCCCCTCCTCTTAGTACTAATATTCACAAAATTCAATCCCATAACTGTCATGAATCCTCCATCCTCCTATCTCCCCCAATTGAGGCGTCCCTCCAACACTCTTCCATCATCATACATCCCCCACAAGATGATTCATGCCACGAGATTGACACAAATAATACAAGCATATCCCCTCCTCCAAATCAAGATCCTACAATCGCATCCACTACATCCCAATATCATAATCCCCCATCCATCATATGTCATGATTCTTATCCTCAAATAGGTCATGATCCTATCCTCCCCTCCACCCCATCTCAAGATCACAATAGCTCATCCACTCCATCCCATGATCCCCTTTAAATTCAAGATCCAATCACTCCATCTCATGAGCCCTTATCATCCACTACCATAAATCTAGATTCCATCATACTCCCAAATTCCTCTCATGATCCCTTATCACTCATTCCTCCTAATACGGCTATCCCCTCATCTCCATCACATGATCCTTCATCACCAATCCCAATGCCACTTTTGTACCACCTTGGTCACATTACTCTTATCTGTGGTGGCCTTCCCACAGAAAAAAAACAAAGTATAGGCACCACCTTTCCTCCTCCACCTGCTAACACACTCACATCATGCTTCCAAAAGAATAAGAATCCTACCATAGATCACATGCTCAAAAACATGAGCTATGAAGGAAAAGGTTTAGGCCTTCATGAGCAAGGAATGTTAGAGCCCATTCAATTCAAAGAACATCCAAGCACACATGGTCTTGGATATGTCTCCCAAAACCCGCACTCTAAAGATGTTGGTACAACCTTCGTACATCCTAAACGATCCTCTTCTAAAGGCACAAGAGGTACTTTCCATCGTTCTACCAAGTCATTTTCCGCCATCCCCCCTCCTCCATCATATTACCTCAAAACAACCATCCATATTCCTCCCTCATCCTCTAAATCTATTTTGGGTCCTTATGTCCCTCTATCCATCATTTCTCATCCTCCATCTACTATGGGTTCTTATATCCCTCCATCAAAACCCACACATCCTCCATATACATAGTCTATTTTGGGTCCTTATATCCCAAAATCACCCCCTCCATCTTATCCTATTCCCCCTTTCATTCATCCACCCCCTCTCCCTCGTACATAGCATAAAAATCCAACCTTCATAACTCCTAATCAGGATCAACAAAGGCACATACCTACACATTCTCCATCTACACATAATCCCTATAACCCTACCTCCATCACTCCCCATCATCTATCTCCTCACATCTATCCCCTCGCTACTAAAAGCACTTTGGATGCCAAAGAAAAAATGTATAAATCCAAATGTCCACATGTCCCCTTCAAAAGACATGTTGTAGAAAAGAAAAATCAATTCCAAAATCTAAATCAATCCAAAAGGCCACAAAGGCCCACCAAAGAAAAAATAAAAACCATGTGGATCCTAAAGAAAAAAGGTACAATACCTTCACATGAAAAATCCATGACGACATCCAAAGTTTCTATGCCCAAAGTTAATAATTCACATCCTCCATCTCCTAAATCTGTTTTGGGTCCTTATGTCCTAAACTTCACTATCCCAATGCCTCCATTATCACCACATTCTCCAAACAACAACCCTCCTCTCATTTCACATCCACCACATGTGCCAATGTTGGTCTTGAACACCTTCCCCTATCACACATCTGCTCCATCATTCTATCCATATAGTTTTCAACACCCCATCCACTATCCCCATATTTCCCCCATCCAACCCCTTTGATTCACCCTCTTGCATAATTCATTTCTTCTAATAAGGTTGTACCAACATCCACTGGTTACTTTACACATGGGCTCTTATTACCTCATATAGAACTTGATGCTTGAGTCCTTCATCCATCTCCTTATCAAATATCCTGCAAATCTGTATATCCATATCCCTATCTTTATCCATCTTCATCCACATCCTAGTCCCAAAAGAAAAAGAAAAAAAAATAGTAAAGAGAAAATCATTCGTCCAATGGTGAAAACTTGGCAAACAAGCACCTTGGATTAGTACCATGATGAAAACCTGGCAAACAGGCATCATGTGTAAATTCCCCATCTAGTCTCCTTCCATGATTGGGGGCAACATCCACTTATGCATTCCTTTCCTCTATCTCCTACATCTACCTATCTTCCACATCCTATCCATCCTATCCCATTTATCCCACTCCCTCCATCTTCCTTGCAATCTTGATAAATGTAGGGGAAAACCTATATACATGCTTTGGACATCTCTTGGCATATATTTCGCTCATCCATACACTATCATATTCCTTATCCACCTCTCTCTATCTTCCATTATCCATGCATCCTATCCACCTCTCTCTATCTTCCATTGTCCATGGATCCTATCCACCTCTATCTATCTTTCTATCCATTCTACCAAGTAATCCTCTCCATCTCCCCATCCTACCCATCCTTACCTCCCCATCCATTTATCCATCCAGTCATCCCTTCCATCTACCAAATCCTTATCTTCCTATACTCTCATCCACTAGTACTTTTCATCCTTTCATCCTTATCTACCCCATTCCTCTATCCTCTTATCCTAGCCTTACATCTTTCTAATATCCTCTCAATCTTCATCACTCATCTATCCATCATCTATCCACCTATCCTCATATCTTCTTATCCATCAATCCCTTTCCCTCACTTTTCCTCCTATCTCATCATCCCTTGTCATTGGTATCTCGCTATAGGCTACCCCCATGCACTCCAATGGAATTCACATCCTAATTCATCATTCATCTATACATCCTCTCATCCTCCCAATTCATCTTCTACTAATCTAGATCACTATCCCATCCCTGAGCTTAACATATCCACCATCCCATCCACACGGCCTATCTTGTCTCATCATATCACCATCCTTCATATCTCTTCTCATCATATCCGCTCCATCCATTTATCTTGGTCATCTCATCATCCCTTATCCATTGTCTGTCAATAGTCTCTTGTCGAACTACGTTGCCCCTACACTTTCATGTAGGCAAGGTTGATCATTTGATCTGCCCCCGAGGTTCTGCCTTTTGTCTATCTTGTCCTCTTCCATCGTCTATCTTTGGCCTTGTTTTGAACTATGCTTTCACATAGGCAAGGTCAATCATTTGATCGCCCTGCTGGGCATTTTTCCATTTGGTATTTGTCATCCATCGAGTTCTTCATTGTCCTCTTTCTGCTTTTATCCATGGCCTTTTATCCTGAACTACGAGGGCTCTACGCTTTCATGTAGGCAAGGTTGATCTTTGATCAACCCTCGAGCCCCTAGGTCTTGAGGGTGTGTTAGTCCTGTTAACTTGTCATCTTGTCATGTCATCAATTATGTCCCTATCCTAGTTGGTCCTTACAAATAACAGTCATCTGTATCACAAGATCCAATCTGTTTCCGCTATCCTGTGTCATGTTAATCAACCAATCTATCCTCCATCTTTGGTCTCAATAGGATGTATCCTTTCTAAAAAACATCATCAACCCCATCCATCATCTTGATCCTATGGCAAAGGACATTTGAAATTGATTATGATCTTTTGATTCTTTTGGATTTTGTTTATGATTTGAGCTCCCTATCATCACTTGTCTTGGTCACCTTGATCCATCATATCATGGTGTGCTTTGACTAGTCAACATAGGGGCATATCTTGCTCATTTCTTTGTTTTTGTCTTGTTGGTTGTCCCACGTAGTACCCACCAAGATCCTTGAGGTCTTGTGTTATGCCGGGGCATCCTTTTGTGCTTATGGTTATTCCAATACCTAGCCCGACCAAAGTCATCATGACTTTGGGGTGTTGGGATAGCCTTCTTGTTTGTTGTGTTTCTTTTATGCATTAGACACTAATTCATCTTGGTTTACATACCCTAATGCCCAGTGTCTTATTCTATAGCAAAACTCAGTGCTCCAAAGATGGAAAATTGCATTAGGATTGCATTTCATTTTCCAATCCATAATCCTTCATCAAAATCCCTCATCCTCTCATCCATCAAAATTCCTCACCAATCCATAATCCTTCATCAATATCCCTCCCCTATTCATCCAATCTCTTATCATCATCTCTTCAATCTTCTTAGAATACTATCAATTGGTTATTCTAAGCATCTTTTCCCCCATCATTTCATTTAACCATCTTGCCTCCCCATCCGATCCTCATCCATTCAATCTAGCACAAATCATCTAATCACACTCTTGGTCTTGTTCTCAGCCTTGCATGTCCGAAAAAGTATGTAAACTAGGGCATATCCGCCCCGTTGTAGTAAATTGGAGGGCGTATCTGCACTTTTGCAATAATTAAGAGGGTGTATCCGCACTTCTGCAACAATCCAAAGGGTGTATCCGCACTTCTGCAACAATTGGAGGGGGTATCCGCACTTCTGCAGCAATCAGGAGGGTGTATCCACACTTCTACAGCAATCCACAGGGCGTATCCGCACTTTTGCAGCAATCAGAAGGGCATATCCGCACTTCTGTTGCAATCGAGAGGGCATATCCGCACTTTTGTAGCTTGACTAGGGGCAACATCATCTATGTCATTGACTCCACTTTTGCTCACCTTTACCTCCCATCGCTTATCATCATTTCTTATCATCATCATTTTCATATCCCCTTTCGTCATCTCATCTCTCATCCTTTCCCACATCTCTTCCTCCTTCATCACCTCCTTTTTGGGTTGAGGTGGACCCACCCCTGTCGTGGACTCACCCCTGTAGTGGACTCGCCCCTACAGCGGGGCGGATCCACCCCTGTAGCAGGGCGGACACACCCCCAGCCAGAGGCGGCATTGCCACCACTGGCCATGGGGCGGATCCACCCCCATAGCGGATCCCCCACAGTGGGGTAGATCTGCTCCTGCAACGGGGTGGATCCACCCTTTTTCTGGGGTGGATTTTCCCTTCTGCAGTGGGGCAAATCCGCCCCTCTGCAATACTTTTTTTCCCTTTTCTTCTCGAAGCTGCCATTTGCAAACCGTGCATCGGATCAACTTCATTCAAAAGGAAAACTTGCTTATTTTTTCGAGCTCTTTCCAACCATACCTTTCATTTCTTCCTATTGAGAAATTTTTTGGGACCCCTCTCTTTTCCCTCCCTTTTTAAGGGGTATATGTTTACTTCTTATTCACCGGTTTTTTCTCAAACTAATCCCTTCCCTTCCTAGGGCCGCCATTTGCACCCCATTTGTCCAATTGACTTTGTTCAAAATGAGAACTTGCCTAAGTTTTTTCCCTCTTTCCAACCATACCACCCGTTTCTTCCTATTGAGATGTTACTCGGGACCCTTATTTTTCCCCCATCACCCTCTCGAGGGGGCATACCCTTCACATTTACCAATTTTACCTGCCATAGTCAATCTCTTCCAAGATTGGGGGCATTTTCATCCATTCCCCACTAATTGGATAGCTCAGGTCCTCCTCCCCATGCTGGGGCATCGTCTTTCGGTCACTTCCTCTATAGAGTCATTTGCAGTTTCTTTTCTTCAAAGCACGATTATTCTAATGGTACTTCGAAGAGGGAAAAAATGTAGACATCCAAATTTGATCACTTTCATATGATCAAAATCATCTACTCTATCCATCTATTTCATTAATAGTGATTAAATAATTTATTTAATCATTATTTCATTTTCTTCCTAAGGTTCCTAAAGTATTTAATTAAATAAATTAAATACTTTACCTTATCCCTTTTCTTCTCTAAATTAAATAAATATGACAAATTATTTAATTTAGTCTTTTAACCCATTTGGATTAAAATCAAATTTTAATTCCTTTTTTTGTCTCTCCTTGTCACATCCTCCATAACCCTCTTTTAATCTAGATTAAATTAATTAATTTGTAATTAGGATGTGCATCACTTAATCTTGATTAAGTGTCACATTCTCCATAATCTCCCACTTGCCTCTAATTTCTCATTAATTATCCTAATCATGTGTTTGCACAACCTTAATTAGAATTATTAGCCACATTTAGCTTACCTTTTCTGGTCAACATTCCCACTTACCATTTTTATCTTGGACTCTCTTTCCCATGTGAATTTTTAATTCACATTTATTTTGCCAAAGCTCCTCTCTTCCCCATGTGAACAAAGCTCCTCTCTTCCCCATGTGAACTTTTAGTTCACTTTTGTCTTTCCAAGGTCTTCCCCATCCCCATGCAAGATTCTAGAAGGCTTGACTTGTTACTTTACATGTGCCAAGAACTTCTAGAACCTTGGACTTGTCACATCACCCGCATGTGACAAATCTCCAGCTTTTTGGAGACCTTCTTTTACCCAATAAACTCTCCAATGAATGTAAATTTTTAATTTGCATTTATTCTTCCAACCACTTCCCCTTTTCCCATGGAGATTTTTGAGTTCTAAAATCCCTCAAATGTCTCTTTCATCCTCATTTGGGGACAAGAAGTTCCTTTTTGAGGAAATCTTCTCATCCCCCAAGGTACCTCAAAGGTACTTGTCCTTCATCCACCTCATGTACTTCTCTTCCACCTCATTTCCACATCATTCCACCCTAAGACATCTCACATTCCACATGTCAAGATGTGAGGTCTTGTGAGTCCTCAACTCACCATAGCCCTTCATCTTGATCTAGTTGGATCAATCTCAACCGTTGAATTCTCTAGAGAATTCCAATTATCCTATAAATACCCCCTCATTTCCCTCATTTTAGGATCAAGTCTTTTGCCACCAAACTCTTGTCAATTTTCCATTTGAACTCTCATCTCATAATCATTATATCCTCATCCACTTTGCATATCATTTTGCATATTCAACATAGTTTGTCATCCAAGGAGCACACAACTCTTCAAGATCAAGGGCCAACCAAGGAAAGAGCAGCATAGAAGGTATAACAAAAAACAATCAATTTTTTTATCTTGCTTTCATTTTATCTATTTCTTAGGCTAATCATTGAGGTGCCCTTTTGTCTTGTTATTTCCTCTTGTTGAATTATTAGTTTTTATCTAGAATCTCACATTAGGACTTGACATTTTTAAAGGATCACAACACCCACAGACACCAACTAAGCAAAACTCATATTAAACACGTTCAGATGGTTTGCAATAGATGCACCTTCTTCCATCTTTAAGAAGTACAACTTCTTCCTCAGGAATAACTTATTCACTAGAGTCTTTCCCTGATAAATATCACGAAGCTTCTTCCACAACAAAGTTGTTGTCTTCTCCTCATGGATGTTCAAGAGTATAGAATCGGCTAGACAAAGTCTTATTAGACCTCTCACTTTTCTATCTATGAGGTCCCATTCTTCTTGCTTCATACCTTGTGGTATAGTTCCAAACACAACAATCCAGAGGTCTCTATCCACTAACAGGTCTTCCACTTTGATTTTCCAAAGCTCAAAGTTACCGCCATTGAATTTTTCAATATCAACTCTTCTTGATGTACTCGCCATCTTAGACAGGACTTGGTCCTAACTTTGCAAGACTCCCACTAGAATAGTATTAGCACAAAAAACCAACCCTACTAACAAGGATAACACAACTGGCTAGGTTGTGATACCACTTGAAAGGAAAAGGAGAGGTGTAGAAAATGCTTTCCCATGCTAAGACCACAGAGGAGAAGTGCAAAGACCAACTTTTAGAATTTTCTAACTTCTAAGATGAACACAAAGCATAACAGGAAACCATAAAAATAAAAAACAAAGATAACACCAGATTTACGTGGGAAAACCCTTTCGGGAAAAAAAAACCCACCACACCAAGAGAAAGACACTTTGTATTACAGTAAGAAAAAATTAGATACAAAGTTACAGTCCTCACTCTCTGATAGTTAGCTCACAACAACAGTTGATTTTTTATGCACTCACTATTACAATGTTATTTTGGCATACAACGAATACTAACTTTGATTTCAGATTGTTCAACTTCTTGTCTAAACCAACTATTACAAATCTCTCCCACCGATTAGGGTACATTAATTTCAGCTCTTCTTTGACATGCCAAATCGATCTCTGATTAGATCCACTTGCAATCCTGCTTCGAGCCACCCCCACAATAAATTCATTGTAGAGAAATTACTAACTTTGGGCTCTCCAAACCACCAAAATCCGATCTCATATTAATTGCATAATATATCGCTTTTCACCAATCCAACGTTTGACAATAAATGTTGTTTTGCAACAACAGTGCAAAAAAAAACCAAATAAAGATTTCCATGTGTCACACTGCTATTAGTTTTTCTACTTAACCAAGCAGTGATCGATCAAATATCATTAGGCTCTGAAATCCCTTCACCATCGCCAACCATTTCATCACATTCTGGGCTGACAATAATTTGTTATCGCCAAAACACCGACCACCAGCTCTATCAGGTCCCACAAGCCATGTGTCCGCCACTCAAGATGTTCCGGGTCATCCAAGAGGAAATCTCCGTGATTCCCATGAGCCTACCCAAAACAATCTTCCAAGGCTTCCACGTGTCCAACGCTCGCGCTCATCGCTTGGCTTATGTGGAAGTCATTGGAGCTCCTTTGGGGAATCTCTAATGCCATCTGCTAGATTCCCCATGGAACTCCCGAGGTGCATACAAGTGTCAACAACTAGAAAAATCTTTGCATAAAGCAACTCGAGGCCCTCCTCCTTTTTGCTACGCCCACCACTTTATCAAGCTGCCATACATCGAGTGTTGAAGCAATTTCGCTTGGCAAAAAGGTTTTTGGTTGTACCTACTTTAAGATGTTGCAGAACATAGCCAACACTGTTGGATGAAGTTGATTGTAGTCGCTGGTGCATGCCATCACCACATTGATGGGGCTTACAATTTCCTCTTGCCACGAAATGACCACTTCACTGATGAAAGCAATGCAAATTGAGATTTAGCCAACTCCATGCCCATCATACCATCACTGTGACAACCCTCGGGGTCTCGCCGATCAGACTAAGTCTCGACTACAAAAGGGTCAAGCTAACCAAATGAGAACCCCTCGATAAAGTGATAAGGGCATAAATTCATCAAGCCTTTCTTTGAGGTCCAAGCCAGTAAATTGAGGCTTATGTTCCCAACAGGGGATCTTGACATTGACTTGGGAATAAAGCGGTTGATATCAGGAGATAAAGTTAGTTATCTTTTCATCCCCCTTTTTCTTACATCTCATCAAGTTGGACAAGGTCATCTTGGGAGTCATATGCACTTGGAAATGGTTTATTAATTCCTTAGCAAGCTCATCAAATGAACAAATCGATTCATTCAGTAAAGAAGATAACCAATCCAAGGTGGTGTCTTTTAAGGTCCTAGGAAAGAGCTTTGCCAAAAATTTATCATCAAGGACAAAGTCACTACATAAGGTAGTGTAGGAATTAATATGGTTAGAAGGATCTCCCTTTCCTCCATATTTCTCAAATATAGGCACCTCTACACCTTGTGGTATCAATGTTTGTAATATCCCCAAGGATAATAGACCAATTTTGATATAATATGTGAGTGGGCCATTTTGATTTTGGTTGATGGTAGAAACTTTCTTTTGAAGGGATTACATGGTTTGGAAAGTTGATTTATGAGAGGGTCATTGCTTGTGTTATGAGATGGAAGTGAAAGTGGTGATGGAGTGTATGTGTTTGTGGGACAAGTGAATGGAATGTTTACAGGTGGTAATATATTGGGAGATATAACATGCTATGCCACATAGGAACAAGGGATGTTAGCTGGAATACCCAGGGAATGAATCACATTACTAACTTGTTTTATTGTTGTGATTTGAGGAGGGGTGTAGGCAGGGATTGAGGCTATTGTTGTGGGAGGAGGAATTTGAGTTCCTCCTTGACTTGGAACATTGTTTGTGTGTAAAGGACAACTATTGGTTGAGGGAAGATGCCTACCAAGGATTTGCACTATATTCTTCACAAGGTCAAGGCCATCTTCAATTTCAAGCATACGATGAATGTTTTCTATTGTAGGAATTGTAGTAGTTGAAATTTTTTCAAGGCTTATTTGATGTTGTAAGTTTACTAGGTCCTCATGAATGTGGATTAGGTTTTCTTGTGGGATGCTATCATTCTTTGGTTCAAATTGCATACTACTTGAAGGAAAAGAGTTACTAAGGGGGTTACCCATGCCTAGTGTACTAGTGTCAATACTAGGAGTGGAAGCTCTAGCTAACCCAAGATCCATAATGATTGTGCTATCGTTGGATGACATGAGTCTTAAACTTCTTCTCACTATGGTATTAGCAATAGGACACCAAACACTCATCCAAAGGCTACTAAATGCAGGGTGAGCACAAATGCAATGTAAACTAATAAGAATGAAATTCTTATAACTAAAATTTTGGAAAGTAAAATTTAAATGAAAAAGAAGAAAATAGAAATTCAAAAATTGAAGTGTCAATGCTAGTAAATGCAGTGCAAAATATGCAAGGGGACTGATTCACCCAAGGTGGTGAATGAGTCCAAGTAATAAATTTTTTGAAAATTTTCAAACTTTTTGAATTGGATTTTATGCTTTTAATGTTTTATAATGCAAATCTGAGATGAAAATGTAGAATTTGATTGATCTTAAATGAAATAATTCAAGCTAAATGAGCTTTTTACTAATGCAAAAATTGAAACCCTAGAATACAAATTAACTAATGAAAAATCTAATTCAATGTTAATGCAAGCTAAATATAGGATGTAAATGTACTCCAAATCAAAATTATAATGTTCTAATCTGAGGTTCACCAAAATGAAAAGAGGAAAATGGTGACCTCTCTCTTTGGCTTCTAGGGTTTTGGACCTAAAAGGAAAGAGGCCAATTTTCATGCTCTTTTCACTCAAGAACAAACCCTTGAGATGGCAATGCAAATGAGACTAAAATATGGCAAAGGGAATGTCCTAGGGGATTAGATGATGTCAAATTAGGGGTTCACCACGAAGTGTAAACTTGGAAAAGATGATGTTGGAAAACACATTGTAATATGAAAAATTCAATAAGAAGCTATGAGACTTAAATGTGTGCACCTGGGAGACTGAAGAAGGAAAAATGGAGATCTGGATCACTTAAAAATTTGATGTTTATATTGACTAGGATTCATTCACTAGGCTTGGCAAATTAGTCCAGTTTTCGAGAAAATGTAAAGAAACAAGTTTAAGATAAAAGGGTATCGAGATCAGCAAAAATTCTATTCAAGCATGTATAGTGGGGCTCATTCGCCAATAGTGACGAATCAGTCCACTTCTACTTTTCTAGAAATTTTTGAGTGCATTATGTGCCTCTTAGTCTACTATGCTCTTTTTGACTGGTTTCCAAATCTAGATCTATAAAATAACACTTGTAGGTCTTCTCCAAGCTCCTCCAAGGTTGAATGGAAACTTTGAAAACTTTTCGAGACTTGAAAACTTCTCTCCAAATTGCTCCCTAAAAAATCTATAACCTAGACTTGCAAATCACACACAAGAAGAGGGGAAAATGTTGTGGGGTTAGAGAATAGGGGTTTTCCTTGGTCAAACCCCTTGTTTGTAATTAAACCTTGAAATGAAAGAAAATGTAAAGGGATAACGATGAATGAACAAAGGATAATGTTGCAACTCACCAAACCATAGCAATAAGGAGTTGCAATTATGCTTGAAATGGTTACAATAGATGTAGTATTTTATTCTTGCTTGATGTTGATAGATCTTGAATGAAATGCTTGCTTAAATCATGAACTCTACATCACAATTGTTAGCACAATAACAAACATGAAGAATGTGATCTTTGACATGATGATTGATGCTTGAAGAATTCTCTTCAATGCTTAATAATCTACCCTTGAATGCCTTGAAGTGTCTTGCTTAATTTCTCTTTTGAACTCAATGTGCTATAAGGATGAGTACTTTAATGCTTGGGCATCAAAATGAGAGAAAGAACCTTGTATTTATACTCAATTATGCAAGAATTATTAAAATTACAACACTACAAGCCGACATAGTATCTAGGAGAATAAAATACCACTAGAATTTTTGATTTAAATTTAAATTTTGGTCACACAAGACTCATTCGCCCAAGGTGGTGAATGGGTCGCATCACACATAATGTATGGGACCAAAAATCAAAAGTGTCTAGAAATGTGTGAAACCTGCATTGGGGCCAAAAAAACCAAGGTGGGACTCATTCGCCCAAGGTGGTGAATGAGTCCCAAACACTAAATTTGGGCCACACAAGCTAGGAACACTTGAATTATGATTGGTTACTTATTGAGTGTCGAGATTTTCATCAAAAAGATGTAATAAATGAGGCTTGTGGATGCAAAATAGGGCCAATTAAAGCATAAGAAAGCCCAATTATTAATGACAATACTAGAGAAGTGTGAAAGTGTGTTACAACACATTACAAAACTCCAAATAAGGAAACATTAATGTTAATTATGATTCAAAATATGTTCATTATGCTCAGTTAATTGATAAAACCCTAGAAAAGTGTGAAAGTGTGTTACAACACCTTTGTGAGGTACCATTACAATAAATTAGTTCACAAAGTCCCAAGACCTAATGTGAATGTGTTATCCACATTACAACACTAAATCAAGGAAAAATTAAGCCAAAATCTGCAAGAACCCAAATGAGTGTGAAATTGTCAAAGGACCCTTTTTCGACACTATAGAAATGAGTGCTAGAATCAAGTGTTTAAGGTCTCATAGAGGTGGTGATTTCACGTCAAATGAATTTGAGGAATTTTGTGAATAA